>CAMTDV010000014.1:85441543-86041543 GCA_947069175.1 Scalesia atractyloides
ACTTGAAATTGAATTCAGTCAACAGCGCGCCCATTTCGCATTCGCCAGAAAATCCGACGATTTCGCCAATTATCGACGGTTTCTTTTGACTTAACGTGTGTATTAACATCGACATCGGTTATAACCGATGTCTAATCCCGCGACATCAGTCATAACCGCCAGAGAAAGGCTGACCAACGAATCAAGACTGAAATCAGAGCCAATTCATTGTGATTCTTCCCTATAAATACACACCTAAGTCTCTAGAAATCATTTCGCTCAAAATCGCACCATTTCTCGAATCAATTTCACTCGCCGGAGATTTTCTGCGATCGTCGGACTTTCGCCGGAAAACCGAGACTTTCATCAAAACGGTAAATACCTCGACTCTTTCGGTTTCAATCCATTGTTAGACTATTACTAACTTCAATCCATCAACCAGAATCAATCCCAGACGACGTAGCCGAAATATTCTGCACTAGCCGGAAAACCTCTGGAATTTCCAAAATCACGCTGTGAATCGGTATAATCATTTAAACCTTCTGATAATCATTGTTTGGTAACTCAATTTCACAACTAATCGATCAAAACTGTTAATTGATCCGATCAGACGGAGTTCACAAAACAGAGCCGACGATCCTTGCCGGAGTTCTGAGAAAGTCATCTGTTTCGGTACATTCATTTCCAAAACCCTCTCTATCCATCACATTTCAGTCACTTATAAGTTTCGTTAATCGAATTAAACAAGAACAGTTGAATAATCGTTGTCTATGTCTTTGAACGGAGAAGATGAAGTCGGACTTATGTATAAGTATAATTAAAACAAGATATTAAACCGGGTTAGACACACAGTCCAGCGGTGGACTGTGTGCAAACGATTAACACATGTATCGAGTTCGATCCTTAACACAACCTCACTCTCTGAAATAAAAATGTTCTTTTTAAACTGAACCGAATCAACTCGCTGTAAGATGTTAAGTTTAATAAAAATCAGTATATTAACCAGGTTAGACACACAGTCCAGCGGTGGACTGTGTGCAACACTAAACACGGGTCCCGGGTTCGAGACCTGTTGTGTGCACCGGTCCGATATAATTAAATCGTTTTTAAAAATAAATGATTTCTGATTAAATTAAATAGTGTATAAATATAATTAAAAACAGAAATATTTCGGGTTAGACACGTTGCTCAGTTGGTAGAGCTGCGTGCACGCGTACGGGAGGTCTCGGGTTCGAGCCTCACCCAGCGCATACATACACACGTACAAACCGGTCAACAGTCAAAGTCAATGGTCAACGGTCAACCCAAAAAGTCAACATTTTTTTATATTTTATTTATTTGTTTTATTTAAAAATCAATTAAAAATACTTAAAAATAACATTTTTAAAGTTAGAAAGTGACCTTAAACTCACAAAAATAAATCTAAAAATCCAATTAAAATTGTTAATAAAATCCACTTATTTACCGTACCTTTTCGTTATTATCTAGGTTAGTTATTCCTCGTCGATCAACTCTCTAAACTCGTGCGCATTCAACATTATCAAATGAACGCACCCAATGTGAGTGAATCTCTACCAATTCCCCGTTTTAATCACATTTTGGGGTGTATCATGTGTCGCTAATTATTTATTTCATTTAAACACTTGTGCATCCATCATATTCATGATCTAATGTGTATCCAATATGTATTAATTGTTTGTGTGGTTAATGTTTAGATTTAATTTATCATTTTCAGTACATACATCATCATAGGCCGTCTGTTCCCCATTACCTATGAGCGGAACCGTTCCCCATTACCTATGAGCGTGAACGAGGCGTTGCCAACATACGATCGGCTCTGTTTGATTGAGCCTTGATCGCACATACATCATCATAGGCCGTCCGTTCCCCATTACCTATGAGCGGAACGAGACGTTACCAACATATACATTATCATTCATGTCATATACTCATGCAAGGTGGTTTGTCATTGTATGTTCATTTACGTTTGCTCATATATGATTATTGCATAAATTTTCCATATTAATTACAACAAGAAATCAATAATAAATGTTTTCTAATAAGGTTCACTCATCAACTTTTGTTGACCCAAAAACCCTCATTTTTACACATGATACAGGTGATCCAGTTGAAGAAAGAAACATATAGGACGACCTAGAAGAATAAATCAGTTTAGATGTTGGATTGTTTATTTAATTTTTCCTTTCCTTGTATTGTATGAATTTGACTTGAACATTTGAGATGTAATTTGAATTTAATAAATATGAAACATATTAGTAAACATCATGAGCTTTGGTGATAACCCAATTATGCCCCGACTCTTATTCCGCTGCGGGTCGGGGTGTGACAGATTGGTATCAGAGCCATGACTATAGGGATATAGGATAGGTTATTAGACCCTTAGAGCCTATACTATAGTTGATTAGAATTTTTAAATTGTTTGTGTGTTACATGCAAAATTCTGATGTTTATATGCTTTATGTTTATTGTTACAATTCAATGTTATGCAAGCATGTTCATAAGTACATATTATTATACAATGCCTATCATGAATCATATTCTCATAACATATCATATCCATGAGAGCACACACCACATAATTTCCATGATTTTTTCAACGATTTTCGTATTTTCAAATCACATCAAAGTGAGTTCTCATGACGGGCATGTAGTAACTGGAAGGGTACGAGTACCGGTAGTCGGAACGTCCTGTCTAGGCTTGGCATTCGTATAAATCCAAAATAAAGGACCAGTTTGCCTACCTGGGGACTAACGATGAGAGTACGAAGGACCTATTAGGCCAAAGCATGCTATACCAAACGTCGTGTGAACTAACCCCACTTTGAGTTGTCATTGTGTCTATACCTGGACACCCTCCGACCATACATCTCGCAAACATATTTCATGGTTTTCCTTCGGGTGATGCGAGTGTTAAACCGCCAACGCCAATGTGAATCCTACTAAGCCAATAGTCATGGGGGCCCACATGACTATACAGGCGATGGTATGGGGGACATTGGAGGCCCAAACATGAGCAAACCCAAGACATCCTATGGATGTAGTTGCATTATTGATGATTATGTTATTTTATTATTTTTAACGACACATGACACCTAAAGACTTCTTAAACTCACGATCTTCCTATGTATGTTCCTGTAGATGTCGGCTAGGCAGCTACGTGGAGGTCGAAAATCAGGAAGGTCAAACGAACGCTTGGCCACCCAAATTGCAAAACAAATGGCCGCGGTGCTTCCTGACATCGTTATACAAGTCCAACAAGCTCTCACCGCGAATCCCATCAACCCTCCCAACCAAGAAGACCAGAACGTCGACAACCCTCCCTCCAAGAAGTGCTCTACAAACACTTCAAGTCTTGCGATCCCCCAAAGTATAAAGGGACCAAAGGTGTCACCGCTCTCCTCCACTGGTTTGAGGAAATGGAAAACACCTTCCTCAATTGCGATTGTCCCGAGGATCGCAAGGTACGTTACGCAACCGGGAGACTATTTGGGGTAGCCTTGACCTGGTAGAACACAGAGAAGGGCAAGAGAGGAGTCGAAGACGCCATGGCCTTAACCTGGGAAGAGTTAAGGGAAATAATGACAAGACGCTTCTGCCCAAGAAGCAAAATCAAGATGTTGGAAGATGAATTCCACTCGCTAAAGCAAAAGGAAGGAGATCATACTTCCTACAACAAAAGATTTCTTGAGCTGAATCAGATTGTTCCTAACTTGTTCACCCCAGTGTACCGTTTGGTTGAACACTACATTCGAGGCCTCCCCTCGAAAATTCAAGACTCAGTTCTAAGCACTTCACCTGCAACACTTGAAGCTGCAATGGAACTAGCTACCGAACTTACCGAAAACCGCATCCGTAACGGAAAATTCAAGGGGGAGAAAAAGAAAGCCCCCATTGAGGCTCAAACTACAAACCACTCTGTCTCCTCTTCGAAGTTTGCTGGCAAGAGGAAGAGAAACACCAGAAACTTTGTTGTCACTCAAACAAACCCTCCTATCACTGCCGCATACAAAAGGGCATACTCCGGCCCATACCCAAAATGCACTCGTTGTCAATACCATCATTTTCCCGAACACCCCTGCCAATATTGCACCAGCTGTGGCCGTGCAGGTCACACCATCCAAACCTGTCGCACACTTCAACGAATGAACCGCAACCAACCCTCAAACCAAACCCACCATCAGATAGTGGGTCAAGCCCAACAACCCTTACTACTACCACCTACACAACATACGGCCCAAACCTACTACCAACCCAACTACCCCATGATGCAACCAATGCGGGCTTGTTACAACTGTGGAGACCCAAACCACTTTAGAAACACTTGTCCACGCTTGGTGAACATCATACATGCTCAAGCTCAAGCAAATCCGGTGAATCAAGCTAACCAAGCTCCTCCACCTGCTAGAGGAAGAGCTTTCAACATCAACGCCAATCAAGCTAGGGCCGACAACAACGTGGTTAACGGTACATTTCTCATCAATGGTAGTTATGCATCCATGTTATTTGATACTGGCGCGGATAAGAGTTTTGTGTCCTTAGAATTTGAACCCATCCTCAACCAAACTCTTGATAATCTCATGGAATCCATAACAGTGGAAGTTGCTGACGGGAAACCGGTCTCATTAAACTCTATTATACGAAATTGTACCCTCACTCTAAACGATCACGATTTTCCAGTTGAGCTCATTCCTATGAAGTTGGGAAGTTTCGACATTATAATCGGTATGGACTGGCTCAGCCAACATCAGGCTGAAGTGGTATGCCGCGAAAAGTTCATTCGCATTCCTCTCGCAGACGGTCAAACCCTACGAATCTTTGGAGAAACCCCTTCGAAAGGACTCAAATTGATGTCCTGCCTTCAAGCCCGAAAGTATCTCCGCAAGAACTATGTCGCATTCTTAACTCACGTCATCAAGAAGGGGACAAGGAGAGGAAACTAGAAGATATACCTGTAGTGAAAGAATTCCCATAAGTTTTTCCCGACGACATCTCAGGACTTCCTCCCATGAGAGAAGTCAAATTCCGCATTGATCTTATTCCTGGCGCTACTCCAGTCGCGAAATCTCCTTATAGGTTAGCCCCATCCGAAATGCAAGAGCTAGCCAGTCAGCTACAAGAACTGACCGACAAAGGATTCATACGTCCTAGCTCATCGCCTTGGGGTGCACCTGTTCTGTTTGTGAAGAAGAAAGATGGAACGTTTCGCATGTGTATCGATTACAGAGAACTCAACAAATTAACGGTCAAGAACCGCTATCCACTACCTCGCATCGATGATCTTCTAGACCAACTCCAGGGTGCCACTTATTTTTCAAAGATCGACCTTCGTTCTGGTTATCATCAACTCAGAGTACATGAAGAAGACGTCCCAAAGACCGCCTTCCGAACTCGTTATGGTCATTACGAATTCATGGTCATGCCATTTGGATTAACCAACGCCCCAGCTATATTCATGGATCTAATGAATAGGGTATGCAAACCCTATCTCGACCGCTTTGTCATAGTCTTCATCGACGACATCCTTATCTACTCAAAGTCTAAATCCGATCATGAACGACACCTTCGACTCATCCTCACACTCTTAGGAACCGAAAAGCTCTACGCTAAATTCTCCAAATGCGAATTCTAGTTAAGGGAAGTACAATTCCTTGGCATGTCATCAATGACAAGGGAATACATGTCGACCCCTCAAAGATCAAAGCAGTGCAGGAATGGCAAGCGCCACGTACCCCTACCGAAGTAAGATCATTTCTTGGTTTGGCGGGTTACTACCGCCGTTTCATTGCAAATTTCTCCCGTATTGCTGTACCACTCACGGCTTTGACTCATAAAGGAAAACCCTTCATATGGGGACCTAAACAAGAAGAAGCCTTCCAAACCCTTAAGCAAAAGCTTTGTGATGCACCTATCCTCACACTCCCCGAAGGTTGCGATGACTTTGTAGTATATTGCGACGCATCAGGGCAAGGATTAGGCTGTGTATTAATGCAAAGGGGAAAAGTGATAGCCTACGCTTCTAGACAACTCAAAGTTCATGAGAAGAACTACACCACCCACGATCTGGAACTTGGAGCCGTTGTGTTCTCTCTTAAGATATGGAGACATTACCTCTACGGTACCAAGAGTGAAATATACACTGACCACAAGATCCTCCAACATATCTTTAATCAGAAGGAGTTGAATATGAGACAACGAAGATGGGTCGAACTTCTTAATGACTACGACTGTGAAATTCGGTATCATCCTGGCAAGGCAAATGTGGTGGCCGATGCACTCAGTCAAAAGGGTTATGCGAACTCCATTCGTCTTCTATGTTCGCAAATCATAATCGACATAAAAGATCAAATCCGAGAAGCTCAACATGTTTCTATAACAGAAAACGACATACGCAATGAGCTATCTTGTGGAGCAGAACTTAAACTCGAAACAAAATCCGACGGTATTCTGTATTATCTAGATCGCATATGGATTCCCGATCACAATAACCTTCATGATTTCCTTATGAAAGAGGCGCACAAAACACGATACTCTGTACACCCAGGAGCCGACAAGATGTATCAAGACCTTCGATACACCTACTGGTGGCCTGGCATGAAAAGGACATTGCTGTTTTTGTTTCCAAGTGCCTTACCTGTTCTAAAGTAAAAGCGGAACATCAAAGACCTTCAGGACTTCTAACCCAACCTGAAATACCTGTATGGAAGTGGGAAAACATAACCATGGACTTCATTACCGGGTTACCTCGCACCTCCAGTGGGTATGACACTATATGGGTAATCATTGATCGTCTCATAAAATCAGCTCACTTCATTCCGATTCGCGAGGACTTCAAGAATGAGAAGTTAGCTCGTATCTACATACGCGAAATCGTAAGCCGTCATGGTGTACCTTTAAGCATCATTTCAGACCGTGATGGTCGTTTCACTTCACGAACATGGCGAGCCCTACAAGCCGCCTTGGGTACACGATTAGACCTCAGTACCGCTTTTCATCCTCAAACTGATGGACAATCTGAACGCACTATCCAAACTCTTGAAGACATGCTTCGAGCATGTGTCATAGACTTCAAAGGGAATTGGGACGCTCATCTACCGTTAGTTGAATTTTCGTACAACAACAGCTATCATTCAAGTATCGGCATGGCACCTTTCGAAGCTTTATATGGTCGTAAGTGACGATCACCAATATGTTGGCACGAAATTGGAGAAGCTCAAATCACCGGTCCAGAATTAATCCAAGAAACAACAGACAAGATCCACCAAATTCGAAACAATCTTTTAGCAGCACAAAGTCGTCAAAAGAGTTATGCAGACAAACGACGAAAGCCCTTGGAGTTTAACATTGGTGACCAAGTACTTTTAAAAGTATCACCGTGGAAGGGTGTGGTTCGTTTTGGCCAAAAAGGCAAGCTAGCACCACGCTACGTAGGACCTTTCAAGATACTCGAAAGAGTAGGACCTGTAGCATACAAGCTTGACCTACCAGAAGAACTCAACAGAATTCATCCCATATTCCACGTATCGAACTTGAAGAAGTGCCTCGCCGATGAAAATCTCCATATTCCTTTAGAAGACATTCAAGTCGATGAATCTATGCATTTCATTGAAAGACCAGTAGAAATTATGGACTTCGGAGAGAAACGTTTAAGACGAAGCCGTATTCCAATCGTCAGGGTACGCTGGGAGTCAAAACAAGGACATGAGTTTACTTGGGAACGTGAAGACTCAATGCGCGAGAAATACCCACATCTTTTTCCTGTTACCACTACTACTTAAATTTCGGGATGAAATTTCTAAAAGTAGGGGATACTGTAACATCCGTCGAAAAACGGGTTTCCAAACCCACTTCGTTTATTAATCGAATATCAAATCATAAAATTTCGTTGCGTATTTATGACTTATTTTAATTTTAAACAATACATAATTAATAAACACTTTAGAATTTAAAAACTATATAAATTATTAAAAAGTGAAAATAAATTAAATAAAAAAAAAGAAGGCTGCCGGATTTCGAACCCGGGTCAGCCGGATGAAACCACAAACACTTAACCACTCCGCCACTTGACTCACTTATGCTATCCAGTGAAACAAATAACATTTATAATAAAACTTGAAATTGAATTCAGTCAACAGTGCGCCCATTTCGCAGTCGCCGGAAAATCCGACGATTTCGCCAATTATCGACGGTTTCTTTTGACTTAACGTGTTTATTAACATCGACATCGGTTATGACCGATGTATAATCCCGCGACATCAGTCATAATCGCCGGAGAAAGGCTGACCAACGAATCAAGACTGAAATAAGACCCAATTCATTGTGATTCTTCCTTATAAATACACACCTAAGTCTCTGGAAATCATTTCGCTCAAAATCGCACCATTTCTCGAATCAATTTCACTCACCGGAGATTTTCTGCAATCGTCGAACTTTCGCCGGAAAACCGAGACTTTCATCAAAATGGTAAATACCTCGACTCTTTCGGTTTCAATCCATTGTTAGACTATTACTAACTTCAATCCATCAACCAGAATCAATCCCAGACGACGTAGCCGGAATATTCTGCACTCGCCGGAAAACCTCTGGAATTTCCAAAATTACGCTGTGAATCGGTATAATCATTTAAACCTTCTGATAATCATTGTTTAGTAACTCAATTTCACAACTAATCGATCAAACTGT
This sequence comes from Scalesia atractyloides, assembly GCA_947069175.1. Lineage (NCBI taxonomy): Eukaryota > Viridiplantae > Streptophyta > Magnoliopsida > Asterales > Asteraceae > Scalesia > Scalesia atractyloides. Next base: position 85,450,223 of record CAMTDV010000014.1, read on the forward strand.
TAATTGATCCGATCAGACGGAGTTCACAAAACAGAGCCGACGATCCTTGCCGGAGTTCTGAGAAAGACATCTGTTTCGGTACATTCATTTCCAAAACCCTCTCTATCCATCACATTTCAATCACTTATAAGTTTCGTTAATCAAATTAAACAAGAACAGTTGAATAATCGTTGTCTGTGTCCTTGAACGGAGAAGATGAAGTCGGACTTATGTATAAGTATAATTAAAACAAGATATTAAACCGGGTTAGATACACAGTCCAGCGGTGGACTGTGTGCAAACGATTAACATACGTCTAGAGTTCGATCCTTGACACAACCTCACTCTCTGAAATAAAATGTTCTTTTTAAAGTGAACCGGATCAACTCGCTGTAAGATGTTAAGTTTAATAAAAATCAGTATATTAACCAGGTTAGACACACAGTCCAGCGGTGGACTGTGTGCAACACTAAACCACGGGTCCCGGGTTCGAGACCTGTTGTGTGCACCGGTCCGATATAATTAAATCATTTTTAAAAATAAATGATTTCTGATTAAATTAAATAGTGTATAAATATAATTAAAAACAGAAATATTTCGGGTTAGACACGTAGCTCAGTTGGTAGAGCTGCGTGCACGCGTACGGGAGGTCTCGGGTTCGAGCCTCACCCAGCGCATACATACACACGTACGAACCGGTCAACAGTCAACAGTCAAAGTCAATGGTCAACGGTCAACCCAAAAAGTCAACATTTTTTTATATTTTATTTATTTGTTTTATTTAAAAATCAATTAAAAATACTTAAAAATAACATTTTAAAGTTAGAAAGTGACCTTAAACTCACAAAAATAAATCTAAAAATTCAATTAAAATTGTTAATAAAATCCACTTATTTACCGTACCTTTTCGTTATTATCTAGGTTAGTTATTCCTCGTCGATCAACTCTCTAAACTCATGCGCCTTCAACATCATCAAACGAACGCACCCAATGTGAGTGAATCTCTACCAATTCCCCGTTTTAATCATATTTTGGGGTGTATCATGTGTCGCTAATTATTTATTTCATTTAAACAGTTGTGCATCCATCATATTCATGATCTAATGTGTATCCAATATGTATCAATTGTTTGTGTGGTTAATGTTTAGATTTAATTATCATTTTAAGTACATACATCATCATAGGCCGTCTGTTCCCCATTACCTATGAGCGTGAACGAGGCGTTGCCAACATACGATCGGCTCCGTTTGATTGAGCCTTGATCGCACATACATCATCATAGGCCTTCCGTTCCCCATTACCTATGAGCGGAACGAGACGTTGCCAACATATACATTATCATTTATGTCATATACTCATGCAAGGTGGTTTGTCATTGTATGTTCATTTACGTTTGCTCATATATGATTATTGCACAAATTTTCCATATTAATTACAACAAGAAATCAATAATAAATGTTTTCTAATAAGGTTCACTCGCCAACTTTTGTTGACCCAAAAACCCCCATTTTTACACATGATACAGGTGATCCAGTTGAAGCAAGAAACATATTGGACGGCCTAGAAGAATAAATCAGTTTAGATGTTGGATTGTTTATTTAATTTTTCCTTTCCTTGTATTGTATGAATTTGACTTGAACATTTGAGATGTAATTTGAATTTAATAAATATGAAACATATTAGTAAACATCATGAGCTTTGGTGATAACCCAATTATGCCCCGACTCTTATTCCGCTGCGGGTCGGGGTGTGACAACAATTTACCAGAAGGCCCTAGTCTTGAATGATGGTATAAATAACCAATTAGAATGCTAGCGGATCTTATTTAAGTCATTGAATTTGATCGGCTAGTTTAAAATATTAAGAATGGTACGATACGCTTGATTAAGCGGTGACCTGAACAGAATGTAGTTTAAACCCAAAAAGTACTAAAACTTGTAAAATATGGGTAAACTATTAACATTCTGGAATTTGAGATAAAGATGATAAGGTTAAACCCGTTTCGGTTAAACTACGTAAACTAGTCTCGTAGGCTTAACCGTACGTATATAAGCGATACTGGGTAACCAGATTAGTCATGAAAGAGTTCCATATGCCAATATACTTTAAATAAGTTTCAATATCAGTAGGACGTCAACTTGTATGTCCGTTATAGTTTTAAAACAATGCCTCACAAGGGCGTTTTGGTATTTTACGATTCATAAAAGAAGTTGGTGAATAATTTGATGTTATGGTCATACATTATTTATAAAAAAAAATAGTGACTTTATGATGTTATATCAGTAGGGTATCCAATATATGTGTGGTTTATAATTAAAGACTAAACTATGCCCAGAAAGGGCATTTTGGTCATCTCACACATAGATTTGAAGACTTATTTGGAAATCCGAGTTTATAGCTTGCACCTACTGTAAAAATATTTAAATAAGTTTTAAAATCAGTAGATAACAAGTCTTGATGCTTAGACATGGTTTTAACCCAAACTATGCATCGAAAAGGCGATAAAGTCGCAAAATGACGATTAAAATTGATGTTTAAGGAAAATTACTGTTTTGATCAGGTCTATACAATCAAAATAATTTATTTAATATATAAAGTCAATAGGTAAAAGGTTTGGTTGAGAAAATATCTTTAAAACTTATTTTATGCACCGTAAAGGCATTATCGTCATTTATCGACACCATGCAAGAACCTTTACATAAACTCAGTTCATAAGCTGATTTAATATCCCAAATAATCCTAAATATATTATAACATCAGTTGGTAATGTATTTTATTATAGGAGTTAACGTTTAAAATAATTTATTTCCGAATAGGGTATTTCGGTCATTTAAAAGCTTATTTGCGATATTTAGGAAAAACACAGATTATGACCATTTTAATGACATGCATGTAAGTCAAACAAGTCATCATAACAGTAGGTAACTTGTTTGTATGGTCGTTTTTGGTTTAAATCTTATTTTACACAAAAAGGGCGAAGTAGTCATATTTAGCATATTGAGGCATAACTCGGAATATGATTATGATCATGTAGTATAACCTCAGAGGGTTATACTACACCAAATAAGTATCATAATGCAACTTAGAATCGGCCTTGAAAGACTCTAAATCGGATCAGAACTGAAAGTCAAAGAAGAAGTCAAACTTTGCAACTTTCGGTTGCGAACCGACCTTAGACCTGGATTTGACGAGCCGAACATGCTCCTACATGTTCTTATAATTATTACCAAGTTATTAGAATGATAATACAGATTATATGACATGCATGTTACTAGTTATGCGTTTATTACTAAATCTTACCCAATTTGACTTTTTATGAATTAGTTTCACTCGTCAACCGTTCATGCAAACCTGGTAATTAGGAGGTGCTCTTTTGGGGGATTAATACCTACCTCATTATGATCACGTAGCCAGGTTTGAATCGATCCATGGCTGGACTATAGAGATTTAAGCTCAAAGTCAAAGTACTTTAACGACAAACTTGAATTTTAGCTCAAATGGATGATGAACTGAAAAAGGAGGATTAAGAACACTTACAAAATGTCCTAGCACGAATGTAGAGTGGATTTGAAGACCCTTGAAGCTCTGGAACTTGCAATGAATTGATAGAGTGAATTTCAAGAACATGCAAGTCCTTTGGTGGATGAATCAAGCTTCAATTTATGGAGTTGGAGGTTGATGAGGATCAAGACAGACAAGTGTTGGACATGCATCCTAGAGGTGAACAATGTCTTATTTAGGTGTCCAATACCATACATGAGACCATGGTTTTGAAATCCATGTGCTGAAGTGGTTTGAGTGGTGGCCAAGGTGTTAACCAGCTATTGCCATCTGTTTGCTAATACTGGTCATCCCCCGTACGTCGCGGGGGATCACCCTGATTCTCTCGCGTGGCGCCTGGGAATACCAAGTTTCAGAATTGGCAGAATTGGTCCCTGCAGCATTTTAAGGTGTTTTCGACGCGTTTAACCCCCGTTAACCCTATTTTAAGGCTTTACAAGGATGTTAAAACGTAGGAAACTTTAAATATGTGCAGATATGACATAGATGTCGGTTCACTCGGTTGTACGGTTGCGAGTTTTGCTAAAATGCGTAAAACGCTTAAACAGACACAAAAACGATCGCAATTTCGCAACGATGGACATCCTTGCATCCTTATCAATAAAACATAACATTTTATTGTATGAAATATATTTGTATCCATATATTGGGTCTGTATATCAAAATACGAGAGTTGGAAAGTTTCCGTAGTTTCTCAGGAAGAATCCCTGGGCTTCCAACTAGCGCAAAACGTTATAATTAGTGCGTAAAGCCTTCATTGGCATATAATAGGCACACATAAGAGTATGAATAATACTATAAGACTCTCGGTTCATTTGAAGGTCATTCAGAGGCTTAGTTTAAGCATGTTGATAGTTTTAGTCCATTAACTAGTAATTTGTCGTTCAGAGGTTGTAAAAGAACATAACGACGCATTTGATCCATCTCGTTTTAGTACGTGGCATACGAGGACCAGTGGGACATGTGTCAGAGTTTTATAGGACGGGTTTTTACGGGGTGTTACATCCTCACCCCCTTAAAAGAAATCTCGACCTCGAGATTTTATTCAAAAGTTAGAAGTTTTATTGTTGCATAGTGGACTTGATCTCACATGCACTCAGGATTTCTACAGACTTCCCGTTTGGCCTTTACAATAGGCGCGTGTTTCCTTCAAAGCTTTTATCTTATCGATCTTCAATCGATACCGGTTTCCCAGCAAAGCCATAGGCTCTCATTTATTTGCACACCATTATGTGACATAGCTAGCAACTCATTAGCTAAACATTTCTTTAAATTGCATTTGTGAAACACATTGTGAATTCCACTGGACTCCTCAAGTAAGTTAGCTTATAAGCTAGAGACTCGACACATCCGATCACCTCGAATGGTCCCATATATCTAGGACTTATCTTGCTCTCTTCACTGAAACATATCACATCTTTCCAGGGTGATATCTTCAATAGCACCTTGTCCCTTATTAGGAACTAAATAAGTTTATGACTCTCGTCAGTGAAGTTCTTCTGCCGCCTTCCGACAGTTTTGAGACAAATCTTGGATTTGTATTATCTTATCCATGGTTCAAAGACACCCTTAGGTCTTGTTAGTTAGGTCTTCCTAACTTATGCCTAATCAAATGGACGTTTGATCTTTTTTCCCAATACAAGGCCTCCAATGGAGCCGCCTTGATACTAATATAACCATTAATAGTATAGGAGAACTTAAATGGGGTGGGATGGTTATTCCAACTACTAGCCAATCAATCTTAAGGAAGTATCTAATTCTTGTAGTTGGTTGAACAAATCGTCGATCCTAGGCCACGGTTAACGATTCCTGATCGTTACCTTGTTTAAACTTGCGGTAATCAACGCATAACTGCATTGAACTGTCTTTCTTAATAAGCAATATCAAAACTCCTAAAGTGACGAACTAGGCTGTACAAGCCTTTCTTCAGAATTCCATTCAATTGGGATCTAATTTATTCTATTTTCACTGGTGTTAGTCGATATGGAGCTTTTGCAACAGGTGCAGCTCCTAGTAAAATGTCAATCTTAACCCCACTTGCTTATCGGGGAGGTAAACCGATAGTTTATCAAAGAAAATATCAGATATTAGAGGATATTAGAGATAGCCTTAATATGATCCTTTGGTTCATCTAACGTCTCCAATTATGTAAAAGGCGCACTCGCTTTTCGAATACTTAGATGCCTTAAGTAGAGGCATCTACTCAGACGTTTTCATAGGGAATATCTCCTTGAATACCAATACAGCTGATCTTAGTACAATATGATTGTTGGGAGATTCTAGTGGTTCCATGCATTAAACCTTCATGTTGATCAGGCATGAAAGCAATCTATGGAACACACTAAGGTACTGCCAATTATCATATGGCGCTTTTATCATGCTAGTTTGGTATTCGCAGTCGATAGAAGTAAATGAGAATAATAAAAAAATAATTTAAATAATAATAAGAAGAAGAATTCGTCGCACTTCAACCGAAGGAAGAGCATGACTGATTTTTATGGATAAAAGCATCCAATAAGAAAAGAAATAATGATAATTTAAATAATAATAAGAAGAAGAATTCGTCGCACTTCAACCTAAGGAAGAGCATGACTGATTTTTATGGATAAAAGCATCCAATAAGAAAAGAAATAATGATTTCTGTGGTTACGTCGGTAGGTTCTACCTTATACTTAATATCTGGAGTTCTTATGAATATATATAAAAGTTTATGGACTTATGGTCTATGAAAGACTTATTAGTGCCTGAATTAAAACATGACTCTTAGAAAACATATCCTTGATTAATGATAAGGAATGTACCTGATGACACTATTGAATTTTACTGCTTACGGCACTCCTTAGGCAAATTTCAGGCATTTCCTTTCTTAGCTTCTCCCGACTTAGCTGCACCTTCTTTAGCAGCTTTAGGGCAATTCATACTAATGTTGCCTTTCTCGCCACAGCTGAAACAATTTGCATTCTTCATGTTCCTACATTCATGGGACTTATGACCAGTTCTTCTACAGATGCCACATTGCTTTGGCTTTTGGTTTGTTCGACATTGTCCCCAGTGCTTTCTGTTGCAGGTATCGTACGTAGGCTTTTTATCAGACTCATGTTGACTCTTATTGATTCTAGATTTGCCCTTTTTCTTAGATTTCTGGGAGTTATCTTCCCCCTTTCTCTTTTTCCGTCAGTCTCAGCTTTGACTGATTTTTGTCTCACTAAATCCTGAGTGAGAGTCAGAGCTAAGTCTACAGCAGACCTATATGTGCTAGGATTTGAAGCCCTAACCATTCCTTTAATTTCTGGCGTTAAGCCACCAATAAATGGCGCAATGCGTTGGGCTCAGGGGATGCTAGGTATGGTACTAACCTAGATAAGGAGTTGTAGTCGGTCACATACTTCCGACAATCCAAATTCTTCATTACTAGATATAAGAAATTCGTTTCTATCCTTTCCAACTCACGAGGTGGACAATAAGTTTCTTTAATCAGGTCCACAAATTAGGACCAACTTAAATTATACAGATGGACCTTTCCAGCAGATTGTATCATAGTCTTCCACCAGATTAGGGCATCGCCCTTAAACGATTGTGAAACAAACTTCAGAATATTCTCATTAGTACAGTCGCTGATCTCAACAAAAGTTTCCATTCATCTAACCATCTTAAGGCTTCTATCGCCCCTTTTTTCCCCATCGAAATTATGGGGCTATAGGAAACGAAATACTTGTATGAACACTCATCCTTATTGAAACGTATCTTATCTTGATGCTCCTGTCTTTCAGTCTTACTCCTTACATTTGAGGGGTCTACCTCGCTATCCCTTGGATTCGAACGAGGTATAGATGAGTGTTTTGATAAATGCTTGGAGCAAGATGCACTCGACTCCTGTTTCCTTTTAGTATAGGCATTCATAGCCTTGCCTACTTCCGTGGCAATTAAAGCTTGTAGGTCCTTCTTACTTGTGACAATGTTGTCCTCAACATTATCATCATTTATCTTACTATTATTCTCCCCAAAATTTGCCATCTTGACCTGTTTGGCATAATTCACCAATTTATATTTTATTAGCTGGTCATTTGCATTTGATGACTCATTGTATATTCGCCATGGTACTATTAAACCATACTGGCTTTAAATTGGGTATATAAATCCTTTGCCTTTTGAGTCAGTGTGTTCAAGGTCTCAACTGTTAGGCTTTGGCATTTTAAATGAAAGTCTAACATATATATATACATAATCTAGGTTTCAAAGGACAATCATAGGTACTTATAAAGATCAGACATAGTACAGAAGTGTCAGACAGTGGATCATAAAGTCACATCTGTCTTTGCCGTAGTGACAAATTAAGCAGCTCGTAAGCTTGTCACAAGGACTTAAAATTTGGCTCAAAAAGGACCTTGTCCCTAAAGGACATATGGATAAGGTACGAACAGATTTTTCACTAAGGACATATAGATATGGCATAAAAGGCCTTGTCACTAATGGACATGTAGATTTGGCACTAAGGCCTTGTCACAAAAGGACATGTAAATTTGGCACAAGGGCTGGTCATGAAGGGCATTAGGTAATATGGCATAAAATGCCTTGTCGTGAAAGACAAAAGAATATGGCACAAAGGCCTTTTCATAGGAATATAATAAGATATATATAAGCCGCAATCTTATTGATTAAGAGGCTTTAAGGTTTGAACATAGTTCATAACCTTTGGACAGGGAGTCATAGACCACAACTATCGTTGTCATGAATGACGATATTATATGGCCTGTAGGTGAATCAATTGATATTTCGAAAAGGATGTTAAAATAATAGCCATCACACTGATGATAGTAGTCACGGTCGTATTGATCATATTGACTATGAGGCTTGGGCATGGCCTAACACCTTGGACAGGGAACCATAATGGTCACAACTGTCATTGTCTTATTGATGATACAATATAATGTAGGCATAACATCACTAATGATGTTAATGATGTGATTATTGTATGGATGATATTAGTCATGATCGCACTGATCATATAGACAATAAGGCTTGAGCATAGCTCACCACCTCAGACAGGGAATCATAGAAGATCATAACTGCCAATGTCTCAAATGGACGATATAATATATATATATATATATATATATATATATATATATATATATATATATATATAGCCTATAGGCGAAACACCTCTAATAGATGTTAAGTCATAGCTCAATGGCATTGCATCACAAATGGATGTTAAATCATGGTCCGTAGACACTACATCTCTAATGGATGTTAAATTTATGATCATCGTATTGATGATATATGCCGGGATCATATTGGATCACGTAAGCTATAAGGTTTGGACATAGTCCTTCACCAAGACGGCTAGTGTGGTTCCTCAAGTCACACCGCCAGGAGTATTAACATTACTTGAATGCTAAAAAGGAATAATTTTGTCTTAATGGTTTAAAAATGTAGTTATGATCGCATTGATCATAAAAGCTTGGAGGCTTGAACATAGTTCACCACCTCTGAATAGAAGGGATAATCTTCCTTAACTATCTTGGTAGAAGGTTATTTCATCTTAACTACTATTAAATTTTCCAATTAACATGAACTTGTCACTTGACTAGGGTAAACCATCAAGAAGATCTTTTTGAATCATATCGCGGATCAATAAAGTTCGAATTAAAATCGAGGCAATCGCTTAAGCTAAGAATGTAATGAATAGATGATAATAAATTTCAAATCTTTCCAATAATCATTAGAAATTTGCAATAGTGCCTTGAACAAGACTTTTAATATTAACTTATCCACACGGGGACTTAAAAACAATACAAGTCCACACAAGGACAAAAGGAAATATATAAGTCCACAAAGGAACTCTAAGAAATACCATATCCACGAAGGGACCATAATGAAATAATATGTCCATGAAGGGACTATAATGAAAAATGTGTTCACAGAGGGACTATTATGAAATAATGTGTCCACAAAGGGACTATTTTAAACAAATGTCCACACATGGACTTAAATCGAAAAATGTGTCCACAATGGAACTAAAACAAACAAATGCCCATGCAGGGACTAAATAGAAGGGACATGTCCTCTTAGGGACTCAAATGAAAATGAGACACGATTGAGTCAAGGATATCCAGGACACAGTCGCATTAACCCCCAATGTTTTGTTCAAGCAACACGAATTAAAATGGGTTATTTGAATTTCCCGACACATAGGTCTTCGAATTCCATACCCGACCATGCGGTAAATATTTTACCGTATCCCAAGCCCGTATAGGGGAAAACAGGTTAAGAGTATTTACCTGAGCTTAGCAAGTCCTTTTAAATAAGAAATATAATAAGCACAGCCGTATCCAACTAATTAAGCGTAGGTATAATTTACCAGAAGGCCCTAGTCTGGAATGATGGTATAAATAACTAATTAGAATGCTAGCGGATCTTATTTAAGTCATTGACTTGGATCGGCTAGTTTAAAATATTAAGAACGGTACGATACGCTTGATTAAGCGGTGACCTTAACAGAATGTAGTTTAAACCCAACAAGTACTAAGACTTGTAAAATATGGGTAAACTATTAACATTTTGGAATTTGAGATAAAGATGATAAGGTTAAACCCGTTTCGGTTAAACTACGTAAACTAGTCTCGTAGGCTTAACCATACGTATATAAGCGATACCAGGTAACCAGATGAGTCATGAAAGAGTTCCATATGCCAATAAACAAGTTTCAATATCAGTAGGACGTCAGCTTGTATGTCCGTTATAGTTTTAAAATCAACAATGCCTCACAAGGGCGTTTTGGTATTTTACGATTCATAAAAGAAGTTGGTGAATAATGTGATGTAATGGTCATACATTATTTATAAAAACAGTTACTTTATGATGTTATATCAGTAGGGTATCAAATATATGTGTGGTTTATAATTAAAGACCAAACTATGCCCCGAAAGGGCATTTTGGTCATCTCACACATAGATTTGAAGAATTATTTGGAAATCTGAGTTTGTAGCTTGCACCTACTGTAAAAATATTTAAGTAAGTTTTAAAATCAGTAGAGAACAAGTCTTGATGCTTAGACATGGTTTTAACCCATACTATGCGTCGAAAAGGCGATAAAGTCGCTAAATGACGATTAAAATCGATGTTTAAGGAAAATTACTGTTTTGATCAGGTCTATACAACCAAAATAATTTATTTAATATATAAAGTCAGTAGGTAAAAGGTTTGGTTGAGAAAATATCTTTAAAACATATTTTATGCACCATAAGGGCATTATCGTCATTTATCGACACCATGCAAGAACCTTTACATAAACTCAGTTCATAAGCTGATTTAATATCCCAAATAATCCTAAATATATTATAACATCAGTTGGTAATGTATTTTATTATAGGAGTTAACGTTTAAAATAATTTATTTCCGAATAGGGTATTTCGGTCCTTTAAAAGCTTATTTGCGATATTTAGGAAAAACACAGATTATGACCATTTTAATGACATGCATGTAAGTCAAACAAGTCATCATAACAGTACGTAACTTGTTTGTATGGTCGTTTTTGGTTTAAATCTTATTTTACGCAAAAAGGGCGAAGTAGTCATATTTAGCATATTGATGAAACTTGCGCATAACTCGGAATATGATTATGATCATGTAGTATGACCTCAGAGGGTTATACTACACCAAATAAGTATCATAATGCAACTTAGAATCGGCCTTGAAAGACTCTAAATAGGGTCAGAACTGAAAGTCAAACAGAAGTCAAACTTTGCGACTTTCGGTTGAGAACCGACCTGAGACCTGGATTTGAGGAGCCGAACATGCTCCTACATGTTCTTATAATTATTACCAAGTTATTAGAATGATAAAACAGATTTTATGACATGCATGTTACTAGTTATGCGTTTATTACCAAATCTGACCCAGTTTGACTTTTTAAATAAGTTTCACTCGTCAATCGGTCATGCAAACGTGGTAATTAGGAGGTGCTCTCTTGGGGGATTAATACCTACCTCATTATGGTCACCTGGCCATGTTTGAATCGATTCATGGCTGGACTATAGAGATTTTAAGCTTAAAGTCAAAGTACTTTTACGACGAACTTGACTTTTAGCTCAAATGGATGATGAACTGAAAAAGGAGGATTAAGAACACTTACAAAATGTCCTAGCACGAATTTAGATTGGATTTGAAGACCCTTGAAGCTCTGGAACTTGCAATGAATTGATAGAGTGAATTTTAAGAACATGCAAGTCCTTTGGTGGATGAATCAAGCTTCAATTTATGGAGTAGGAGGTTGATGAGGATCAAGACAAGTGTTGGACATGCATCCTAGAGGTGAACAAGTGTCTTATGAGGTGTCCAATACCATACATGAGACCATGGTTTTGAAATCCATGTGCTTAAGTGGTTTGAGTGGTGGCCAAGGTGTTAACCAGCTGTTGTCATCTGTTTGCTGATACTGGGCATCTCCTGCCCGTCGCGGGAGATAACCCTGATTCTCTCGTGTGGCGCCTGGGAATCCCAAGTTTCAGAATTGGCAGAATTGGTCCCTGCAGCATTTTAAGGTGTTTTCGACGCGTTTAACCCCCGTTAACCACATTTTAAGGCTTTAAAAGGATGTTAAAGAATAGGAAACTTTAAATATGTCCAAGTATGACATAGAAGTCGGTTCGCTCGGTTGTACGGTTGCGAGTTTCGCTAAAATGCGTAAAACGCTTAAATGGACACAAAAACGATCGCAATTTCGCAACGATGGACATCCTTACATCCTTATCAATAAAACATAATGTTTTATTGTATGCAATATATTTGTATCCATATATTGGGTCTGTATATCAAATACGAGAGTTGGCAAGTTTCCGTAGTTTGTCAGGAATAGTCCCTGGACTTCCAACTTGCGCGAAACGTTATAATTAGTGCGTAAAGCCTTCATTGGCATATAATAGGCACACATAAGAGTATGAGTAATATTATAAGACTCTCGGTTCATTTGAAGGTCATTCAGAGGCTTAGATTGAGCATGTTGACACTTTTAGTCCCTTAACTAGTAATTTGTCGGTCAGAGGTTATAAAAGAACATAACGACCCATTTGATCCATCTCGTTTTAGTACGTGGCATACGAGGACCAGTGGGACACATGTCAGAATTTTATAGGACAGGTTTTTACGGGGTGTTACAGTAACATTTCATTGGCGTATGGTTTTATAACCTTAAATCTTTCGTTGATAGATTACCAAAATCTGATGTTTTTGGTCTTTATACTGTTATTTCATCCGGTATATCAGGGTTGTCCTTCTGCTGCATCCAGATATATGTTAACCTAGGCACAACCAGGATATCTTAAAAGAGCTAAAATGCCAAAAACCCATAAATGAAGAAGCTCTCCTATAGAGTCATTCAAATGTGCAAAATGCATAAATCGTACCAAAATCTATGGTATTTGTCTTAACCCTCGTTGGATATTGATCTCTTTGTTGTACGAAAGTACTGACCTGATCACCAATTATCTAACGTTGTAAAACACAAAGGATGAATTTTGGTATACTCACCTACTACGAAGAATCTTTGTGCATACCTTGATCGGGGGGATATGTCCAGAAGTGGGACACACTAGTACATCAGTATAATATTACCTTAATCATATCACTTGGTAAAGGTACTTGAAATGTTCACGTGTTTTGTTGAAGTGGATAAACAATATTGGTAATCGTCTTGAACTGCTTTTCATGAAAATTAAAAGAATGAATGAACTGAAAGTGTGAAACAGTTTGATTTGGTTGATATGATCTTCTTGCACATGATTCTCACAAAAAGATGTCTTGTATATATTTTTCAGTTTGTTTAGTTTGTTTTGAAAAATATCAAAAATACCAAAAATATTTTCTCTTAAAAGGTCTCCCATTTTGAACTGATAGGTGGTTGTTTTGCATGATAAGATAAAATATTGGTTTATCTAGAATGTGAAAAAGACTAATGGTTTTTGAGATACTTGCTTGTGTTTCTAAACAGATTGATGCAGTTATTAAAATGAAGTGTAGAACATAAGTGAAGTGCAGATTGAGAGTGAAGGGCAGATGTGTGAGTATGCATGGTAGGATCCTTCTACTACATTGTAAAGAGATATGGAAGAGTTGGAGTTCACTTGCTTAACCAAAGATTGCTAGTTCACTGATCTACAATGAATGGAATTTTTGGAGATTGGAAGCATCAGCTAAGGGGGAGTCTACTGATGTTAGAATCTGTGTATAGCTGAAGCTATTCAAAGACCAAAAGAACACAAGATGTTGAAGAGAAAGTTACACTATGAAGCTATTGTCATGGGGGAGTCTGTTGGTGCATATCCTGTGACAACAGCTTAATAGTTTGACTATTTAGTCTTTGGATATTTTGTATTGGGCTTAGCTTATTAGTTAGTGAGTTTATTATTGTAATGGACTTGGAGAGTGGCCTAGCCCAGTTCACAGACATGTGGTATATAAACACGTTTTGTGATTAGGGTTGGTAATAACAAGAGAATTCTAGAGAGAGAGTGTAGAGGCTAGAGAGAGAAAACGATTTAGTGTGAGTGCAAGATCACAGAGATAGGCTGTGAGGTTGTGTGAGTCTTGAGTTGATTGTAAAACTGCAAGTTTGGATAATCAATAGAAGATTGTTTAATTGATATTATGTTTCTATTGTTTTCTGTGATAAGCTGATCTAGAGGATTCCACACTCTAGGTTAGATAGACAATTCTGTGAAAGATCCATAGGACTAAGGGACCTACATATCCCATTCAGGTTCTAAAACTCCTGGTTCGAGTTACATGGTTTTTTTTTACTTTGTTTATGAGAAATGCAGGTCCTTCTCGTTCTATGAGCCAACAGACTTAGCTCTAGCAATGAAGTTTAGATGGCTGAAAAACAGGATTAAGGAGTGGAATGCCGATGAAAGGCGAAAACCAAAGGAACAATATAACTTTCAGAAACACCGAGTAATAACGATTGAAAATCTGGCGGAAAATAGAGCTTGAACTAAGCGGAAATAGAGATGCGAACAAGCGATAAACATTTTATCATGGAGTACGAACAGTTAAGGGAACTTGATAGCAAAAATCACGGGTGAGGTGGGGTATTGAAGGATACGAGAACACTGGCTATTTTCACAACATAGTGAATGTAAACAGCAGCTCCAACAGAATTAATGAGGTACTTAAGGATGGAACTTGGGAGATAGACCCAATAGTTGTGAAGCAAGAATTTCTTGGGTTTTTTTGTAAGTTGTTCTCCAAACCTGCAACAGTTAGACCGCCAATTGTTGCCCGAATATTTCGGTTCTAACTGAGGAAGATGTCGGGTCTCTTATTTGTTCATTTTCTTTACGAGAAATCTATGGATGCTGTGTGGGATTGTGATGGTGATCGTGCCCCGGGTCCAGATGGGTTTAATTTCAAATTCATCAAACGACTATGGAGCGATTTGGAAGAGGATTTTGTTAACATATTTGACGAGTTCTTCGCTAATCTAAATCTTAACAAGAGTGGCACGTCTTCTTTTATCTCCTTGATCCCAAAAATTAAAGATCCAATGAGGCCGTCGGAATTTAGGCTTATTAGCCTTACCGGGTGTATAAACAAGGTTATCTCAAAAGTTCTAGGAACCAGCTCAAACGGTTATTTGGCAAGGTCATCTCCGAGTAGTAATCGGCATTTCTAGTGGAGAGGAATATTACGGATGGGCCGTTAATCCTAAATGAGTTATTAGCTTGGATGAAGTCGGCAAAAGGGTGGGTATGTTCTTCAAAGTCGATATTAACAAGGCGTATGACTCACTTCGAGCTTTCTAAGGTCTATTATGGAACAAATGGGATTTTCGGTAAAATGGTGTGATTTGATTATGGCGACACTCCATTCCGCTCGGGCATCCGTATTGATAAACGGGTCTCCAACATCGGAATTTAAGTGATATCGTGGTCTTCAATAAGGAGACCCTTTATCTCCATTTCTCTTTGTGTTGGCGATGGAAGTGTTGACTGGTATCATAAAGAAGGCATCTTTGGTGGGTCTTTATCATGGCATCCGGTGTAACACTAATGGCCCGTTCTTATCTCATTTTCTATATGCCAATGAAGTCGTGTTACAAGGCGAGTGGTCCCCCATAAATGCGCTTAACTTAAGGAGGATTCTTAGATGTTTCTACATGACATCCGACCTTAAGTTGAATCTCTCTAAGTGTAGCCTTTATGGGGTTGGGGTTAGTGAAAATGTGGTAAGTGGTATGGCGAATGTGCTCCGATGTAGAGCTGATTCCTTCCTTTTCCGATACCTTGGGCTCGTAGTTGGAGCCAATATGAATTTAGTCAAAATTGAGAACCCGTTATAAAATTAGTTAAGAATCACCTTCAACTGGGAAAACAGGAAAACTTTCGTTTGGGGAAGAGTAACATCGATTAAGTCGATACTTAATGTCCTACCTACATACTTTTTCTCTCTATACAAAGCTCCGATGCAAGTGTTAAAAAAAACTCAGAGGGGTTTAGAGGACGTTCTTTTGGATGGCGTGCGAAAAAACAATAGGTTCAATGGAATATGGTGGGTTGGGTTTTGGTTCGCTTTAAGACACAAATTTGGCCATGCTCTCAAAACGGTGGTGGAGGTATAAAGTGGATAAAAACGGATTATGGAGGAAGGTAATTTGGTCCTTACATCATAGTTCATGAGATTAGCCTTTCATCTCCACCAAGGTCTCCATAGGTGGGCCATCAAAACAATCCAGTAGCTCCGCAATCTAGATCGGAAAGTATTAAATCTGCCCAGCCCCATTATTGGGTCACTTGGGTCGGGCAGACATTTGTTTTTGGGTTGACATATGGGTCGAATCAGAAGTTCTGGCCACTATGTTCCATAGCCTTTTTGCCATAGAAAAGGAGAAACTTTGTTCTGTGGCGGCTCGTGTCTGGGGCTGCGGTGTGTGGGGAATTGGGTATGGAAGAGACTCCCAGCAGGTTCGTTGGAAAACGGGGAGCTACACCAGCTTTGTTCAATGCTGTCTTTAGTCTCTCTCTCGATGGAGGCATATTCTTGGAAATGGATTCATGATTCATCAGGCTCGTTTTTAGTAAGTAGGGTTAAAAGTTTGATTTAAAATCATAACCGCATAATGCCAGAATATGTCATTCAATGGAATAATTGGGTTCCGTGAAAAATCGTATTGTCGCTTGGAAGGCAAAAAATGAAGGGTTTCCAACGAGAGTGGCTTTAGCTAGAAAGAGGATCCCGGTAGCGTCGACAACATGTACGTTGTGTGGCGATTCTGAAGAGACATGCGAACAGCTATTTGTTTCCTGCCAATTAATTTTGCACATCGTTGGGCAGTGGTGTAAGCATCCTTCTTTGTTTGCCTTCAATTTCATAAATGTGTTGGACCTGTATAAATGGGTCTGGGTGGCAAAAAGAAAAGGAAAGCGTTTCATGCAATTACTCTAATTACAATCTGGTGCATTTGGAGACATAGAAATGAGTTAGTGTTCAACGAAAGGCAGATCTCGGTAGCTAATGTGATTGAGGAGATTAAATCAATGAGCTTTCTTAAGGTCAGGATTCGAGCAAAAGAAACTGCTATTTCATGGGATTCATGGAGAAAGTTTGAAACTTTCTAGTTCTTTTTGTTGTTGGTTATGGCTGCTAGTGTTAGAGCCTGTTTGGTGGATCTGTACTTTGTTATCTTTGTATAGCTAGATTGAATAAATTTATGTTGGTCTTTAAAAAAAAACATTATTCATCATCATGTTGTTTTTGGAAAATTTTGTAAGAAAATATCCTTCGTCATCATGTTATCTTTTGTCGTATACCAGAAGGGTGCTCACATGATGCGACGAGAAATATAGACATTGTCAGGGTGTGCATTAATTGGTTGATTCAGTTATTATCCTCAACCGAAATCATAGTTATTGATTAGTCTGTTTTATTAACCAATCGGTTTTCGATTAGTCGGTTTGGCTTATAGGTTAGATTTATAGTTCTTGGTTTCAGTTAATAGTCAAAACCAAACTTGGACTAAATTTTTTTCTTACAAATACATGAAACTGAGGTATAAATACATGAAATGGTGGTATAAATTTGAAATATATGAATTGAAGGTATAAACACTAGAAATATATGAAAATATGAATGATCTAGTTCGGTTCAGTTAATTTTGGTTAAATGTTGGTAAAAATACTAATAACTGGTTTTGCTTAATTTGGGCTTCGGTTAAGCGGTTTTCAGTTAATTCATCTTTTCATTGATTTCGGTTAACGATTCAGTTATTGCTCACACTTAGACACTGTTAATAACGTAACGTATCTATGTTTTCCAATTAAAAAACTATAGCAATACTATACTCAAATTAAAAAAATAAAAAACTCGTCTCATTTAAAAAAATATTAACTTACAAAAAGTTTATAAGAATAAAGTGTAATTACTAACTAATTATCAATCACTTTGTTAGAGATGAAGGATAAAAGTGTAATTAAGACGAAAGAATTAAGAGGTAATTGTTTGAAAGATTAAATTACCCTTATTTTACGTTGTATCTTATGCATACATTCAAAGTAAAAAATGTTTTTAAGTTTTAGGTATCTATAAAATTCCTTATCTTTTGCATTGTATATAGTCCAAAAAATGATGTAGTTAGATTGACTTTTATGGAAATGTATATGGATGAGTGGGTGTAAGGAAAGAAAACCAGAAAAATACAACTCGAAACCAAGAGATATCACTAAGTTTTGACTATGAGGTTCATCCACCCATATCCCCTAAAGTTTCAAACAAACAATATTGGGGAAAGTTATTTTACAAATAAATTTAACATACAAGACGTATAAACTGAAGGAAAAAACAAAAAAGCGCAGTGGCATTTTCGTAAATATTTGGTCGTAGGGTAATTATCAAAATTACTTCACAATTGATACTGTAGAGTAATT
The DNA here is from genome assembly GCA_947069175.1 of Scalesia atractyloides. Lineage (NCBI taxonomy): Eukaryota > Viridiplantae > Streptophyta > Magnoliopsida > Asterales > Asteraceae > Scalesia > Scalesia atractyloides. The sequence goes on from CAMTDV010000014.1 coordinate 85,468,684, forward strand.
TTGATCTTGTAAAGTAATTTTGTAAAATGTTTTTGTAGATCTTGTAGAGTAATTTTGTAAAATGTTCTTGTAGAGTAATTTTGATAAAAACTATATCTAACCAAAGAAAAACCCCAAAAAACCTAACCCCCCACCCCCTAAAAACCTAAAAAAAAACTAACCACCCCCCTCCCAAAACTAAAAGCTAAAAACTAAACCACAAAACTAAACCCTATAACTAAATGTTAACAAAATAACTCTACAGGATCATTTTACAAAATTACTCTACAAGACCATTTTACAAAATTACTCTACAAAAGATCAAAATTACTTTACAGATCATTTGTATGGTAATTTTGATAGTTACTGATATTTACGAAAATGCCACCAGCGTTTTTTTTTGTCTTTTCCTTCAGTTTTTACGTTTTGTATGTTAAGTTTATTTGTATTTGATCTTTACTCAAATAATATATTATATATGGTTAAACAAATAGCCGACGCCAACATATGATTGCTATTGATCAGGATCAACTCTGAGCTACTAATGAGCATAAACCAGCTAATAAACTCCCAACATCTTGTCATTTCTGGTCCGTTGGTATGTCCAACCATTTCTAACATCTCAACTAAAAAAAATTTAACTAAGATCGACGGCTAATTACTAGTTAGCGACAGAAAAAAGAGAATCCAAAATTAAACAAACACATTGACTTTTATGGAAATGTATATGGATGAGTGGGTGTAAGGAAACAAAACCCGAAAATTACAACTCGAAACCAAGAGATATCACTAAGTTTTCACTATAAGGTTCACCTAACCATAGTTTGAATGTTTTACACTTTTACAAAGATTTTGAATTTGGTGGTCTTGGCTTTTTATTTAATATTGTGGTGGTTAACAAATCTATTTTAAATCAAAAATGTTATTTTGACAAAAATATATGGTCCAAATCACGTAATTCTTCCTTTAACAACCACCCAACATTAATTTGTATTCAAAGGGCATGCATATGCATATCGCCAAAACCGAGTTGTAATATTTGTTTGTATCACTATTTGAACCACTAAACCAAACCTTATTGATGTTGAAATTCGTTTTGTACATATGGAATAAACCATAGCAATTACCACATCCATATAATATGAATCATTAAATTCAATTATAAAATCATAACAAAATACTACATATATTCGCACACACCGCGCAACATACAAGTTAATTCGTTTAAGAACTTATCCAAGTTACAACGATTATTAATCTATATCAATTATTCCATACCAAAACTTTATCACCAAATATTTTCCAAATCTCTCCCTTCAATTTCCTAGGAGTCGAAATAGTTTCAACTCTAATTTGAACATTAAACTCAACAAATCATGTATCTCATATAGTGATACTTACGCGTTCATAACTAACATTCCGCCGCAACGCGCAGGTTGGCGAAACCTGATTGTTTACAAATTGGAAAAAAAAAGTGAGAGTTGGTTAACTCAACTTGGCCCATTTGACCACCCGCACTTATAAAATATACTTTCTATTGACCTAAATCCATTCTAAACCATCACCAACCCATTTCGCCACCTTTACCCATCAAGTTGCACCTATTTGAAAGCCTCAAATGCTAATATACTAACCTTTCTATCTATCTTTAAAAATAGTAAGATACAAAACCATTTACTTTATAATGAGCTGAAATAGGACAACAAACGCTAATAACAAGTAAACCCATAAATCTTGAAGAAAAAATTAACAAATTAATATGTGGAGGATAGAAGTGTGGAACTCTATGATAGTAAGGCATGCATAGCGGAAGTCCCTTATTTTGGATATTACGGACATCCAAAACAAATCTTGATGCTAAGTAAATAGTATATATGATTTAAGTATAATGATTTTTTTTTTTGAGGAAATTGTAAACATTTGGAGAAAACAAGTCTTTGAGAACCAAACTCAAACAACAGACAAAATTCTTCACAAATAAAGTGAGCAGAGGACTTTTTGTTGTGGATGCATCCCTTGCAGACAAGCTTTCACTTCTGGAGCTACATAAAATATCACCGGTGATGACGGGGGTAACCCAAATCTTAATAAATTGATTAAAGCACGAAATAGCTTGAAATGTTAAAAAGATAAAAGGATTCAAAATCCACCCGCTGTGTTGAACAACAAAAAGAACGAGTACAGTGATTAGTCACATCACTGCTAACTTGTAAACTCTCCCTCAGCCACAAAGAGAAGCATGTGCAAAGGAGACTCTCTTTTACCTGCAGGTCCGAAGCCTTCAACCCCCAAATGGACAAGTCACTCACTGTAGCCTTGGATCGAGTAGTCAAAGGTTTCTTCTTCTGGAAGAAACTTTCCCTATAAATGGTAGCCACCATCACTCATGCAATCCATTCCAGATCTACTGAGATTATCCTTAATCTCTGATCTTCCTCTTCTCCCTCAAGAACTTGTTCCATGCTAGTTCTCTTCTTCACTTCAAATACTACAACTTCACTTACACTAACATTCTGGGTTGAATTTCTTTCAATCCAGAATCAAAAGTGAACAATAACAAAGTGATCCAACCCCACGTGCTGCAAACATGGGAGGACCCCATGACATGTGTTAGGCAAACTGAAACCCTTGAAGCCTTTTGCCTAACCAGTTTGTCCACTATCCTTGGTCTTGTATTTGTTGCATCAACAACCAGTAACATATGGTTCTCCTATATGGATAACTAAGGAAAAAATTTGCAACTTCAAATACATAGAGGGCTTGGAACCTTGATCTTTAGACGTACAACCACCAATCCTTTAATTTCAGAGTAGCTTTTGGTGTCTGTCCCAAATTTAAAGAAAAGAAAAAAAAAATAAACTAGAACCAATTTACAAACAAAAGATAGCAAACATAACAGCAAAATAACGCCCTATATACTTCTAAAACTGGTAGAAACCATCACAGACTATGACAAGGACACTGAACTATATTTCTGCAAACAGTGTAATCCTATCATAGTTACAAGGTATATGCGTCCACTTCTATAGAGGTGCAGAATAGGTAGATTGGGTAACCCGCAAAATAATGCTTTAATGCGTTTTAAACATGATTGCACAAACCGAATTCTATTACATTGTATATTAATATCGGCAAAATGTGATTTAGAAGCTTTATCCTTTTGAAAAACATTATGTAAGATTTTTGATTTGTATGCCTCACTTCCACTTCAAAGTTGCTAAACGGCATACGGATTTCTACGAAATTACCTCCTTCAAGCTACATTCAGTTTTTAACAATCTACACCACTCAAATAATCCAAGATTCGCCTGGTGAAAAAGCCCACCGACACAAGGCCTATCTTCTAGTCACAAGGTTCTTCTATAGTAAGTCACGTGGTTGCTCTTGCACCACCCCTTGTGTCCCTTTGAAGGTTAACACAACCCATTTTGGCCAACAGATACAACAACCCCTTTTGACTCAAAGCCAACATGTTACTCAACCTCCATGTTTTGAAACTTGTATAAATTTGATGTGATTTACCTAAAATATGAAGCAAAATAACTTCGAAAAAGAACCAAAGTTTTACTTGGATTTATTTTGGCATCAACACATCTTCCGAACACCAATCCTAACATCCAACATTGAACCATGATAATGCACCATCTTCACATTCCAAAAACTCTCTCTGGCTCCTGCCCAACCTATTATAATAATTATCTTCATTTCCATACTTGTAATCTCTATATCCTACCATCTGGATCTGCATACCAACAAAATATGAATAAATAGAATTTTAAGATTCAAAAACAACATTTTAGCATCAAAATATGATAAAGGTAGCTGACCAGGATCTTTTTTACATCCTGTGATCCCATACTATGTGATCTAACATCCCTTTTTTTATATTGTTTCTTCCTGAAACCGCCCTGTAACATTTTTTTTGTCAAAAATCAAAATAATTGGAATTCTTGAAAATGATTCAGCCACATAAACTTGGCGGCACTGAATCACATCCCAGAGCGTGCTTATTCTTAAAAAAAACCCGTTCCTACCACAAACCATCGATTCACAACTCATACTCCATCTCCCAATATAAAATTTAACCAATCATACACAAATAAAACCCTAACAAATAACTTACAGCTAAACTAGAAGAGGGTAATTTGAACCCTTGCAAATGTCTCCTCCTGAAAGAGAGAATTCCCGAGTATGTAGGGGTGGGGACTAGAAGAGTAGGGGATGATTCCATTGGCGTCTTCAATCATTGGTTTCAGTTGGTTTCAATGAAACGAAAAGCATCAAAATCGTCTTCTTCCCATTTTCTATAATAGTCATCGGAAATCACCAGAACAGAAAACGCAAATTTTATATTACGTAACATTTTCTATACAGAATGAATTCAAACAAAGGCAATTTATGTTCTTGATGGCATATTTGTGTGGATGCTGCTCGGTTCGGTTCAGCTCGGTTCGGTTCAGTTCGGTTCGAGACCGAAGTCAACGACATTCCTCCGCCGTACGACCCGGCAATTCGCGAAGAGAGATCGTAGATGAGTGATGATGTCATGATGATGTACTATGATAGTGCAATATGATGTCATCATCATTATATTAGTGTGTTGTGGGCATTCCACAAAGACTAATGGAAGTGTGTATTTTTATGTTTTTAATGTATGTGTAGTTCTTCCTGGGACATTAGTTCTTCGTGTTCCAGTAGGTTCTTCGTGTACTTTACTAGGCCATGGTTTATAAATACTCACACATGTTTACAAGGTTCTGTAAGAGTGCAGAGTGAGAGATAAGCAGTTTGTTCAAAGTTTATGTACTGGGTCTCTCTACAAATCAATATAGTGAATCATTGAAGTTATATCTTTTGTTATATTGGTTGTGCTCTTGCTTTGGTTTGCATATACACTTGAATTCCACACTCGTGTGTGTGTTAAACAACAAAGAAGTATGTTTAATCTTGAAGCTCCAAGTGGACCTACAAGTGGTATCAGAGCCTTGGCTCTCTTCCTTGTTAAAAACCAAGCATTTTGGTGGGTTTTGAGCGAAACTTGGGTGTTTCGTGTACTTGAACTTGAACAAACCTAAAGTTTTAGAAAGAAATATGGACTAAAACTTGGGATAAGCTTGTTGTTTGCAAACTTTTTTTATAAAAACATTTTTAAAATTCATGGAGACATCTTAAAAACGGTTTTCTAAAATTTCTAGCAAAAAAATACACTAGCTCGCCATATTTTCCGGTGAAGTGTTTTGGCCGAAAAAGTCATCGGAATAATCTTTGAGTGAAAAGATAACCTTAAAAGTTGAATTTCGAATATTTGTCTTAACTATATCTGAAAAGCCAACTTTGAACTTTCATAATTTAGAAACCTTTTACACGAAGAACTCTTTCGTGACTAGATATTTCATCTCCCTATTTTTTTCATGGTCAAAAGTTGCTGAAGAAGTTTTTCATGGGTCAAGACAAAGCAATAAAAACACTAAAGTTCACATTAAGTTTTCGTGGAGGATTGATTTTAAAATAATCTAAAATCTAATCTAAATATAGTAATAGCAGAAGTGAATGAACAGTGGTTTTTGTTGCTATGGTTTACTGTGGTATTGTGATTGGTTAAAATGGACGGTCCTCCCCACACGTCTTCATCAGATCTGTCTGTTGCTTCTCCACGCGTCTTCATCATCAATCTCCACCTCTTCCCATTTTGATGATAGAAAGAGAGACAGATTAGAGAGATACAGGAGTGAGAGAGAATACATAGGTGTCTTCTGTGGGTTCCTGTCTCTCCGGCGATGGCGATTTGTGCGTAGTCCTATCGTAATACGGCTGCCGATTTGCCTCTTTGGTTTCCTGATTTGGGTTTTGCGGATTTGTGATGTTTGGCCGGAAATGTAATTGTTGTAAACCCTAATCCCCTAATTTGTGCGGGGTTTTGTTGACTATGATGGTGAACAAAAATGAATGCAAAGTACGTTTTTTCTGTCCTATTCCTGATGAGGCTGTGATGATTTTGTAGATCTGAGTAAAAATTGAATGATGATAGCACCATGGCGTGGCAAGGTTGTAGGATGGCAGTTGTTCATGCAACCTCTCTTGCAGCCATGGTGTTCTCATCTTTATGCAGAATCTGAGCCTGGCAATACCAATTTTTTTGCGAGTTTGACACCATGATCGACGGTCTCTTGCTGATTGAATACAGGTTTGACTGCAAAGATACTGTTTTATCTTAACCCTAGCTCTGCGTTTAGTTATAAAAGTTGAAAATTGAAATAACGAAGGTGTTTTTTAAAAAAGAAAAGGGTAGAACGATCAACCCACTATGCTTCTCCGCCATTGGTGGTGGTGTTAATTGCAACTATTATTTTGCTAATTTTAGTTCTAATTGTTTGTGTGTTGAGGCATTTTTATTATTATTTTGACTGGGCACTTGTAGTTGAAAGGGTCATGTATGCTACAATTGTAACTGGATGTAAAGGTCAGTGTATTTATAATCGGAACTTGATAAATGATGCAAAGCTGATAATCTAAAGATGGATCTGTTAAAAGAAAAGAAACAACTCAGGTCTGACCCAAAACCTGGTCTGGCCGGAACCTGTTCTTAGCTGAACTGAAATAACCCCTTCTTTAATCAACCCATACCTGTTTTGACCCGTTCTTAGCCGAACCGAAATGACCCCTTTTTTAATCAACCCATACCTGTTTGAGTTTTGACGCCTTCTTACTTGAACCGAAGTAACCTCTTTTTTATTCAATGAACGGTATTTCTTGATGATGGACATGACTTGCATAACATGAGAGTAGTTGTAAGCATACAGCAACAAAGTTGTTTTTTGTAGTTAAAACATTCAATCACGTCGGTTTATTGTTTCGAATGTGTTACAATATGTTGATCCACACATGGTATCGATAACAATAGAAATTTGTTATTATTAAGAAATGTATATAACTGATAGTAATAAAAAGCATGTTTTTTTAGAATGAAGATACTTGCCGAATACTTGAAAATGGTGTCTCTTACATTTAGTTGTATCGGTTATACAATGCAATTAATCTTGCGCACCACAATCTGATGTTTCCCTACCTTGTATAATTTTGGTTTTGGGCTTCTGTGCAAAAACGTTATGAATGGAATTGGCTCGGGTTTTTCTCTCTGTGCAACAACAACCACCACACAAAGAGGCTTACATGTGGCACCCCCTGAAGGCTGAAACTCTTATAGTGGCTAATAATTCAAGATCATTTGAGGATAGAATTGAAGCTTTACAAAGGAAGGTAAGCTGTGAAAGTGAACCGCAACGGATTGCTGGTATGCTTTCTAATTTATGTATTTCGTATATCAAGAAAGAAGGTTATTTTTTTTCTTTTGGTGGGTTGATAAAATTATGGTTGTTTGCATCTTACTGTTTTTTTCTTATTTTATCTTTTTTCTCCATTTGGTTATGATGATTTCTGAAACATCTTAAAGGAAGGTCATGAGTTGGATTGTACAAGTATTTATGGAATTTGGGAAGTTATGTTTTCATATTGTGTTACTTCATGCTATACTTTTTATATTGTAAATTCAAAAATTCCATTTCGGTTAATTGTTCGTTCAGTCTACCTTTATTCCTTATTTTGAATCTTATGGTTACCCTTCATTTAGCGCGAAGGACAAAAAGTTGAGAATCAAGGGACCCGTTAGAATGCCAACCAAGGTTCTTCATATCACAACTCGGATGTCCCCTTGCGTTGAGGGTATTAGTTTTTCATTGTTTTTTTTAAGTTGATCAGTGTGTGGTTTTTTTTTATGGTTAATACTTATACTTGAATTTTAATATATCACATAATTTTGATAGGTACAAACACATGGGACCAATTCGACATTCCTGTCCACAAGCGTGTTATTGATCTTTTTAGCTCTTCTCGCCTGATGTGAAGAAAAGTACTTCATCACCATTAAACCCGGTGCCAAAGTTGAAGTCACCATTGCTGATTCATGGAAGTTGTTTGTTCAATGGCATAAGAACATCTTTTTGTTGTGTGTACGAGTTCTATTTCACGTAGGATTTTAATACATTTTGAAAGTTTTTGAAGTATTTCTTTTGGAAGAAATTAAGAGTTGTGAAGTATTTGTTGACGTCGAGACCTCTCTCTTGGCTTTGGATCTCTTGCAACTATATCTAGGCCAAGTGTCTTTGTAATTAACCTATTCAAATTAGGCTAACTATATGGATGTCAAAACTTCTTTCCGGCAGCCGCAAGACTACAAGGTCTCTGCATCTTATCTTGTGTACAACAGGCCAACTATATGTTGAAAGTTATGCATGTCGAAAATCCCTTAGAAACACTGGTAATGGCCGCCGTAACGCGCGGCGGGGGAACAAACCTAGTTATTAAAAAAAGAAGTGCGTTTTATGTTGAAATTGTTAAGAATGTCCGTGATGGTGAATGCTCAGGAAATGATGACAGTTTGGGATACAACTTAGTTCGGATGGGGATGAATCAAGTTCAAGCTTGGATGGATCCGAAGGTCCATCGAGAGTGACTGTTGATTCTGAGGTGGATGGACTAATGTCTGTAGGTGAATCCAGTCAGGTAAGTATCGATAACTCTATATGTACTAAGTGTGTTAAATGTGATAAATGTTCTGAGTTAGGTGCTAAGTTGTCTGAATTGGATAGAAACTATGACTTGAGATTCATCCACAATCAAAATTTGATCATGGATCTTTCTAAAAGCACCGAGGCAAATATTTTTCTTAAGAAAAATGAAAAGGAGTTCAAAAATGTAACTGAAACATTAAAGAAAGATCTTTCCGAAGTAACAAAAACGGTTTCAAGAAAACAAATCGCGATTATGTAACGCCCCAAAAGTCTGAATTTTTAATTAATAGAATGTTTTTCTTATTTACGTTACGGGTTAAACAACGAAGTTATGTAACCCAGTTACTAACATAAAGGTTAGGGTGGTTGGAAATGGGGGTATTGGTTGCAAATAAACCAAAGACCAAACTAGAGGGACTAAAAGTAGCAAGTGGAGCAAACTCTTTAAAATTCAGATTTGATAAGTGTGTGTACTGTATGTCGACATACATGAAGGAGAAAAATGGGGTTTTCCCACAACCTCACAAATTGATGAAATTGAATAAGGATGTGAAGCCAAATCACTTGAATGAATGAAGATCCTTCATCATCTAGCTTTAATGTAGATGTGGTAAGTTGTAATTTATGATTTGGTGATTTTCTACAAAGTGGGTTCATGTTAAAACTTTGATAAGCATGAAATTTAGCATGATTATGTGTTAAAGTCACCAAATAGAACTAAAATTATGAACCATTATAAGTAATTTTCTATTTGAAAGCGAAACCCACTTGAAGTGGTGAAGATGGCGGCATGGGTATGTTACCCATGTCCGATTTTTATAAAAAATAGTTGTAGTATGTTGTTTATGTTTGATTCTTATTAGTTAGATTGATTATGGTTTGGAAGTAATGTGAATTACTAGCTATTGTTGATGATTGAAAGCAAGAGGTAGAAGATGAGCAAGAAAATACTTGTACATTGTGCCTCAATTGTAGTACACCCGCCAAGTGTTTGATGAAATGTCTAGTAAAAGTTAGTTTGTGAAATTGTATGTTAACAATGGATAGACATGTGAAGAACGTAATAATGATATGATTTATAGTAAACTAACACACGGAATATGCTTTAGGTAGAAATATAGTTGAATGTGGCTCGTGTTTTATGCTTGAATGGTATGGTACACATTATGCGCTTTGATTGATTGTTCGTTGAGGTTAGCGGACAATTTGATGTTAATTGTGAAGAACGCGAATGTACCAACAATGGACAATGTTGGGATGATAATTTGGATTAGCAAAGCATGGTTATGGTTAGTTATAGAATTATGAAGATTACTAGTATGGAAGTAATTAAATATGCTTGGTGTGAGCATAAAGCTAGGTGATCATGTGGTTGTATGTGTATTGCATCATTGAATATGAAATGTAAATAGTGTCACTAGTATAGTCTGCTATGATGACACGGACGTATGAGGTTAAGTCGAAAGTCCGCATAATAGACCGTTGACTTCTGAAAGTCAACTCTTGCATAAATAGTATGGTTAGACTTTTTGTCAATTGTAATGCTATATAAAGCAACATGATACGTGTTATATTAATATAAGTTATATGTGAGGACATGATGAATTATACGAGTTTGAAAAGATATGATTTTAGTTACATGCGTTATGTTTGTTAAAATTGATTAATGAAACGTGAGATATGAATATGATATAATCGTTAATGTGTACAATCACGTAAGCTAAAAAGAATGTGGATGCGATGACATGAAAGTATAGGGATCATGTCAAGATGGATGGGAGCACGGAAGGCTATTGGGTCAAAAGGAGGCTAGGAAGGGAATGCGAACATGGACGCTTAATGTAAGTAAACTCCGAAACTTACTTATTAGTATATAAATGAAGTTATTGAAATAAATATTGGAGGTCATGTAGGAATGATTATGGGATGTTAGCAAATGGGTAGGAAATGTTGTTATAAGATGTTTTTGGGTTATATGTGATGGTATATGCTTGGTGAGATCTAACGGGTCGAACATAGAAAGTAACTTATCAAGTTGTGGTGGTTGGTTTGATATTGGGGTTAAGTACTAGAAGGATATGAGAGCTTGGATATGGTCAATACACGTCTTGGAACTTCCGGGATTCGCGACGAATAAGCAAAATGACCAAATAACGGCAAATCAGCGTTTGGGCTGCAGAGGGGGCGTCGGCGACACCGACCCCTTTTGCTGCCGACGCCATATGTGGCTGTCTTGGCGGGTTTTATGCCGGAAACTTATTTTTCGTATTTTCGCACTTTTTCTTGATTACACGGCCCCATTTAGCTTCCCAAAGGTACCCCAAGCCTACCTTAAAGTGTTAATGGGGTTCGGGTAAGAACGGAGGCCTATAGGACGCGTATAAAGCCATGGTATGTACACTAGAACATGTAAATGTGGTTGTTATGATTTGGCTAAGTCTTATAAGTAAGATTATTATTATATGAACATGATGTCGTGTAATGTAGAATGCATCGCTAAACGTGATTAGGTACGAATATACATGTAGACTAGTATGTATGAGAATTTACACATAGTTGTCGTGTTTATAATTCTTTAATGGTTATGTAAACATGTAAGGCAAATGTAAGGGATTTAGTAGGGAGGTGCGTATGTTCATAAAAGGTCTTTCACGCTAGGAAGAGTTGTGTTAGATGATTTTGTATACGTGATATTACATCATACGTTTCCAATGAACGAGTCTCGTACGAAGAAATAGATGGTGTTAACATATAAGGATTTATGATGTAACTGAATTGTTTTGAGAATGAAATGAAATGCAGCTATATTATCGTATGCTCATCAAAGGGTATACTTTGGAATGAAAAGCTCGAATTTAGAAGGATAACTATATGGAATCTACAGGAGGATAAAACGCGACGTGATTCTTTAGTTATATGCTTAGATTATATAATGCTTCAAGTACTAATAATGTATATGTATGTGGTGAATGCAGGTTGTGTAGATTTATGATATTCATCATGGAGTGTAAGCGGTTGAAGATCGAGTCATGACACGGATTGTACAAGTGCGTGTGGTCATGTAATTTAATATACTTATGTCAGGATATAATTATTTTATAGAAAGGATTAATGTGTTTAACGTAATAGAGTGATTTATCTTGTTTCCAAGTATGTTAGGATAAATATAATGAAAGAAATTTTTAGGTTCGTATTTCCGCTGCGTCATTTGGTTAAAACGTGTTAGGGCCTTACAAATTGGTATCAGAGCCCTAGTTTGAGCGAAATCGAGTACACAGATAAGTACTTGAATTCAAACTTGCGTGCTCATGTGATATGAACCGTACAATCCGAGACTCGATCAAGACCCACAAGTAAAACCTAACGAACAATGGTTATATATATACACTTATATGAAGCAACTAATTGTGTGATATGTGTAAGGGCGAGCTTTGATAAATTAAAAGGACGATCCAAGGATGCGATCTTGAGCAAGTACCAAAGCATGTGATTGGACTATCGGATCGCAGGTACACAATTTTAATAAGTATGAATACCAATATTAGAGGAATCACCCAAGATGGGATTAATGATAAATGAATGATGTCGATTTTGTGTTAGCGGGATCCGGATTGAAACACGGGGTTGGTGTTCCAACGAAGACATTGATATTGACTTGGTAAGTCTTATAGAGGATGCACGAACTGAAACCCCCATCTACGGGCATAAGGTGATGCTTACCTGGTGACACAAGGCTAGTATGTGGATTGCGTGTCTAGCCAGTACGCAAGAAGCGTATGAAACTTGAGACTCCATGATAACCATCACATGTATGTTCCGTAGAATTGGAAAGTAAGTGGCCGTGCGGGTGAAAGGAATTATAAGACTCAATAAAATGAGGGTATTCTGAGGGTATTCTGTAAGAATGAAAGGTTTAAATCCGTAGGTGAGTACGGATTAAACACGTAAGAAAGGAATGTACGAATGAAAGCTTTAAATCCGTAAGTAAGTACGGATCAAACACAAAAGAACGAAAAGTAAGGATAGAAAGGTTTAAATCTATGGACGGATTCAAACGTAAAAAGAACGAAAGGTAAGAATGAAAGGTTTGAATTCATCTAAGGTAAGAATGAAAGGTTTGAATTCATAGATGAATTCAAACATAAAAGAATGCAAAGCGTGAGTGAAAGATTGAAATCCGTGGGTAATCGCGAATCAAAGTTATAAGAAATGGAAAATAATATCCGTAGGCAAATATGGATCTAATACATAGGACTAATATGTAAGAACAAGAAGATTGGAATTTGTAAGTAAGTATGAACAAAACACGTAAGAATGAAGAATCAGTTCATAAACGATCAAGAGTGGAATGATGACGAAGGAGGGATTGCATTTCTCCCCAAATCTAAGGAATGTATAAACTCAGTAAGTATGTGTATTGGTAGCTCTACTGGGATAGGTATGCCTTGTTAAACTAAAGTAAGGTGTTTGTACATCTAGTGTATATGAGAACCATGCGCGAGAAAGGTCGTGAGTAATGAACGAAAAATGGGTTAGAATGTAGCTACAAGTTGACCCTCTGAAAGGTCAACAAAATTAAGTTGATTAATTATAAAGTAAGCAATGATAAAGTAACATGAAAGGCTTGGTTTATTAAACGAGAAAATCATCGAAAGCTGTAACTGAAGGGAAATATTAGCTAAGAAGAGTATTGAATAAAGTTACGTAATAGACACATTGTAACATGACTCATGAGAAATTGGGGCGTATGACGGGCTTAGACCCGAGCGAATGGCTTAAGTATCGGTGGAAAGAAAAGTAATTGTTATATATGCTAAAATTATGAAACGCCATTTTGAAAGTATGTTCGAACTGAAAGTAAGTACAAAGCGTAATCCAAAATGTATAAACAACGAGTAATAAATGGCGGTTGACTTTGATAAGTCGAACTGCGAAAGTTGACAATAATTCACGAGCTGTAAGAATAATATGTAAGAAACAAAAGGTGTAATGTAGTATAACTTGTAAGGAAGAAAATTTTTGAAAGAAATATAGGTGAATAAACGCTGAATCGGGATAAATATTCGAAAAAGAAGCGCTAATAGACAATCTTTTAAATAAGAATGGTAGAATGCTTGAAGTAATGAAACTAGTGAAGTTGGTAAAAAGTATGTGTTAGAAGATCTGTACAAAATCGTACTGCGTAGTGGAGCGAATTTCAAGAATGTTCACAATGATTGTCGGGTGGTATTGTACCTGAATGATTGCAACTGTGGAAATTCTGATAGAATATACTAGACGGCAAGTACTGTTAAGAATTGCTACTTTGGTGTTGGGCTTGTTGGCCATGTTCATCTGAACAAGATATTGTTGAAAAGATGCGCATAGGTGGAAGCTCAACAAATGAATGGATGCGATCAGTCCGGGTATTGTATGAACTCACGAGGAATCGGGTTGATTCAGGTTACAAATCGTCAGTTATGCAATGAAACCAATGTTAGTAAGATGTTTAACTCGCAATTATAAGTAAGAATTGGTGTATTGAACATTTAACTTTAATGGTATTATAAGAAGGAAATTATGTCATAAAGATGAGAGGTTGGAGTAAAAGTTTAGGATATTGGTTAAATGCACGCACGAAGCACTCACACAACATACTTTCTTAGTAAGGAAAAGTAGTGCGTGAAGGGAGCTAGTAGTAAGGGGATATGAAAGAGAGGATTTGAGGCCAACCTAAAAATATGCATGGTATAAGTAACAATAGTAACTATAGAATGATGCTTGATCTTCGTGCCAGGTACAAATATGTGAGTGTAAAATGGTGACTTTGTGGTAGTATACATAAGTCTTTGAATGTTTATAGTACACGTATGATAATATTTTGACCCTCGTATGAACATGAAGGTTATTAGAAGTAACGTTAGTAATCGGATGTTAAAGATGGCTCATAGTGAATAAAATAAAAGATCGTATATGATGATGAGTAGAATGAAATAAATCAATTTATTTCGATCATATATGAATGTGTTATGGTTAATTAGATAGTAGAAACAAGTCATATACATAGGTTTGTACGAACAATAGCATACATTTGGAATATGTCCAATGAATGAACCGCTAGTGATGATGTGTACTAGAAACTAGCATGATAAAGTGAAAACAACACTAGTAAAAGCTTTGTATCAGATTTTGATGCTTACATGATTATGAAAGTAATTTACTTAATTTAAGAAGGTAGGGGCATGCGTACAATCATGTTATCCATGAATAAAACCTTTTGTCAAGATCCCGAATGAATTCATGTTGAAATGTGCCCTTTGAAGGAGTACAATAAAAGGGTAGGAGTAGGAATGAGAAAGGTTTCGGGACGAAACCTTCTTTAAGGGGGGTAGACTTGTAACGCCCCAAAAGTCTGAATTTTTAATTAATAGAATGTTTTTCTTATTTACGTTACGGGTTAAACAACCAAGTTATGTAACCCATTTACTAACATAAAGGTTAGGGTGGTTGGAAATGGGGGTATTGGTTGCAAATAAACCAAAGACCAAACTAGAGGGACTAAAAGTAGCAATTGGAGCAAACTATTTAAAAATTCAGATTTGATAGGTGTGTGTGCAGTATGTATGTCGACATACATGAAGAAGAAAAATGGGGTTTTCCCCACAACCTCATAAATTGATGAAATTGAACAAGGATGTGAAGCCAAATCACTTGCATGAATGAAGATCCTTCATCATCTAGCTTTAATGAAGATGTGGTAAGTTGTAATTTATGATTTGGTGATTTTCTACGAAGTGGGGTCATGTTAAAACTTTGATAAGCATGAAATTAAGGATGCTTATGTGTTAAAGTCACCAAATATAACTAAAATTATGAACGATTATAAGTAATTTTATGTTTGAAAGCGAAACACACTTGAAGTGGTGAAGATGGCGACATGGGTATGTTACCCATGTCCGATTCTTATAAAAAATAGTTGTAGTATGTTGTTTACGTTTTATTCTTATTAGTTAGATTGATTATGGTTTGGAAGTAATGTGAATTACTAGCTATTGTTGATGATTGAAAGCAAGAGGTAGAAGATGAGCAAGAAAATACTTGTACATTGTGCCTTAATTGTAGTACACCCGCCAAGTGTTTGATGAAATGTCTAGGGAAAGTTAGTTTGTGAAATTGTATGTTAACAGTGGATATACATGTGAAGAACGTAATAATGATATGATTTATAGTAAACTAACATACGGAATACGCTTTAGGTAGAAATATAGTTGATTGTGTGATTTGGTAAGAATTATGCATTTATAGCTCGTGTTTTATGGTTGAATGGTATGGTACACATTATGCGCTTTGATTGATTGTTCGTTGAGGTTAGCGGACAATTTGATGTTAATTGTGAAGAACGCGAATGTACCAACAAAGAACAATGTTGGGATGATAATTTGGATTAGCAAAGCATGGTTATGGTTAGTTATAGAATTATGAAGATTACTAGTATGGAAGTAATTAAATATGCTTGGTGTGAGCATAAAGCTAGGTGATCATGTGGTTGTATGTGTATTGCATCATGAATATGAAATGTAAATAGTGTCACTAGTATAGTCCGCTATGATGACACGGACGTACGAGGTTAAGTCGAAAGTCCGCATAATAGACCGTTGACTTCTGAAAGTCAACCCTTGCATAAATAGTATGGTTAGACTTTTTGTCAATTGTAATGTTATAAAGCAACATGATACGTGTTATATTAATATGAGTTATATGTGAGGACATGATGAATTATATGAGTTTGAAAATATATGATTTTAGTTACATGCGTTATGTTTGTTAAAATTGATTAATGAAACGTGATATATGAATATGATATAATCGTTAATGTGTACAATCACGTAAGCTAACAAGAATGTGGATGCGATGACATGAAGGTATAGGGATCATGTCAAGATGGATGGGAGCACGGAAGGCTATCGAGTCCAAAGGAGGCTAGGAAGCGAATGCGAATATGGACACTTAATGTAAGTAAACTCCGAAACTTACTTATTAGTATATAAATGAAGTTGTTGAAATAAATATTGGAGGTCATGTAGGAATGATTATGAGATGTAAGCAAATGGGTAGGAAATGTTATCATAAGATGTTTTTGGGTTATATGTTATGGTATATGCTTTGTGAGATTAAACGGGTCGAACATAGAAAGTAACTTATCAAATTGTGGTGGTTGATTTGATCTTGGGGTTAAGTACTAGAAGGATATGAGAGCTTGGATATGATCAATACACGTCTTGGAACTTCCGGAATTCGCGACGAATAAGCAAAATGACCAAATAACGGCAAATCACCTTTTCTTGATTGCAGGGCCCCATCTAGCTTCCCAAAGGTACCCCAAGCCTACCTTAAAGTGTTTATGGGGTTCGGGTAAGAACGGAGGCCTATAGCACGCGTACAAAGACGTGGTATGTACACTAGAACATGTAAATGTGGTTGTTATGATTTGGCTAAGTCTTATAAGTAAGATTATTATTATATGTACAGGGTGAAGTGTAATGTAGAATGCATCGCTAAACGTGATTAGGTACGAATATACATGTAGACTAGTATGTATGAGAATTTACACATAGATGTCGTGTTTATAATTCTTTAATGGTTATGTAAACATGTAAGGCAAATGTAAGGGATTTAGTAGGGAGGTGCGTATATCCATAAAAGGTCTTTCATGCTAGGAAGAGTTGTGTTAGATGATTTTGTATACGTGATATTACATCATACGTTTCCAATGAACGAGTCTCGTACGAAGAAATAAATGGTGTTAACATATAAGGATTTATGATGTAACTGAATTGTTTTGAGAATGAAATGAAGTGCCGCTATATTATCGTATGCTCATCAAAGGGTATACTTTGGAATGAAAAGCTCGAATTCAGAAGGATAACTATATGGAATCTATAGGAGGATAAAACGCGACGTGATCCTTTGGTTATATGCTTAGATTATATAATGCTTCAAGTACTAATAATGTGTATGTATGTGGTGAATGCATGCTGTGTAGATTTATGATATTCATCATGGAGTGTAAGCGGTTGAAGATTGAGTCATGACACGAATTGTACGAGTGCGTGTGGTCATGTAATTTAATATACTTATGTCAGGATATAATTAACTTATAGAAAGGATTAATGTGTTTAACGTAATAGAGTGATTTATCGTGTTTCCAAGTATGTTAGGATAAATATAATGAAAGAAATTTTAGGTTCGTATTTCCGCTGCGTCATTTGGTTAAAACGTAACAATTACATAAATATGCCCAAGGAAACAAAGAAAGAATTGACATGTGCTAAGTGTCAAAATGAGGCGATCCAGCTTAAATTAGATAGCTATTCAAACTCTCGATATGTGTTGGATCACATCATTGACATACCGAAAAAGAAAGAGGATGTCACGTGCATCGGGTATAAGAAGTGTCCTCCCCCACTCAGACACAATTATTCCAAAATGCCTGATGAGTAGGACAAACTTCATTTTGAGCCGTCAGTTTCATTAAACATTGAGGAATTCGCTGTTGGGCTTGGATACCAAAAGGACTTATCTTCCAATCAAGCTCAATCAGCAAATTTCAAAGATTCATCAACCGTACAAAATCAAGATCTTCCAAGCATTGTTGAGGATTGTGATAGTTCGGATGATGAGTCGAATGAGGATGAACCTAAGCAGTCAAACACGGAGACAAACGAGGAAAACATTCCACTCGAGAATCACATTCTCTGTGATCCTCCAGCAAAACCGTGTGTGAGTGCCCATGTTAAGATTGCTGAAGCTCATGTTGAAACCTATTTAAGCGTGAACTTGCTTTATACGTTGATTGGTTCTGACAAAGTTTACTTAAACAAAGATTTTCCCATTAAAAATGTTAATCAGTCCTTAATTAATAAAGTGTTTGAGGATTTAACCAGTAAGTTTTTGGGAAAGTCGAGCCCAAGTGTTGTAGTAACTCAGTGTGCTCCTATACCAAAAGCCGAAGTTCGAAAACAATTTGGAAATCAAAAACCTTCAGATCAACAAAAGCAAAATCACGCTAATCAAGGCAAGAGAAAGGGCAAAAGAGCTCAGAACAAGAAGAAGTTTCAAAAGATAAACTTTGTGAAATCCGGAGGGACTGATAAAATTGAATCTTTTGAAAACAAATCCAACTCGGATTTTGTTAAACAAAGTAAAATTTTGAAAAGAAACAATCAGAACAACTACACACAACACACTAATTGTTGTGATGTAGGACCAAGTACCTCAAGATCACGAAGTTCATCATCAAGCTATCACATTTATGATACTCCAAGGTTTGTTGAGCGGAGATAATGCTTTGAGTGTGGTTAGTATGGGCACATTGTCAAGAACTATCCATATCGCACAAAGGGAAAAGCAAAAATTGATGCGCCCCATGGTAAACGTTACCATACCAAATCTCTTTCGCCAAGACAGGACCTTCATCTTGTGAAACAACGAGAAATGAAACAGAGAAAGAAACAACGAATAAATATTGAAAAGGCTTTAAAACCGGAGGTTGTGTAAAATTGAGAAACAAAAATGTTAAAATCGAGAAACAAAATAGATTTGGAAACCAAAATCGGTAATTGTTTCAGGGAGAGCACAATCTATTCCGAATAATCGGGAAAACGAAGTCCCAATTCTCGATGTTGTCGAACAACCCAAGTCAACGAAGGCTTGGATCCCCATCTCCAACAAATCTTTTAGTGAATTTGCAGGATGTTCCAGGAAGAACTATTGATAGTCATAGGATTGTTGATAGTGGAGCATCCAGGCACAAGATCGGTGACATGCTGCTCCAAAACATCGTTATATCTAGAAGTTGTTGCCTTTATTGGAGAGAAATAGAAGATAATATCCGATGAATGAAAAAGGTTTGGTGAATGAAGTTGAGAACTTCGACACGATGAAAAACGACTAACAATTTGTTTGTTTAAGGCTTGGATCGGGTCCACTTGATAGATTCGAACGAAGTGTACGCGCCTGTAACACGTCTGAAGCTTTTCGAAGATTCATCGCTTATTCTTCCACAAGAATTTCAAAGCCTACAAGATGAACGTGCAGTGTACATTTATACACGGTGTGATTGAAGAAAATGTGTTTGTTGAACAAACCAATCGGGTGTGCGGATGCCTTGGCGTGGATTGAACAACCGCACACTACTTCTCAAGGAGAAAGACGAAGACCTTTGCTGGAACAAAAGCATGTGGACGACATCATGTATAGGCCATCCAAATATGATGTGTACAAGCTTTCCCACATGCTCCCTTGCTTCTTACCAGCCAGACCCAGAGGTTTATGTTCTTGTTGCTATAGAGAAAATTCTCTGATATCTGAAGTAGCTACAAAATCGACCTTGAAATCCACACCGGGTGGATATCCAGTTGGGAGAGCACACAGATTCCTAGCAATACACGTAACAATTGCAGGATTATGGTTTTAAATTTCTAATCCCTCTTATCTTTGTCGATATTTACACTGCCTCATCGATGTTGTTTAGGTCCACACCAATTACCAACGTGCCAACTCATTTTCCCAAAATTTTGATAAATCATTTTTGATTAAATTAGTTTTTGTAAACGACATCGAGGTAAAACATGAGTTAATCCACATCGGGAAATCGTTTTTGTAAATTTACTTTTTGCATTTTAGGGGGAGTAAATTCAAACAAATTAGAAAAATACAAAAACATTGAAAAACATAAAAAATGTGTTTCCTGGCGAGAGAAAGAGAAAATGATAGTAAATCAGTGGTCTGTCAAAACCTCCTTGAACTAAAATGAAAAACGATTAGTAGCTCTATATTAGATGTATCGGTAGGCTCACAATCATTTTAAAGTGTGCAAGGCGATATAAACATAATCGACTGAAGACCGTGTGGGGACCGCTCGTTGGCATATGGTCTTGGTACCGAAATTTCGTTTGATAGATTTCGAGTTCAGAGATACTATTATGCTGTTTATCATCTGGGTATCATGGTTGTTTCTTTTACCAAAAAAACGGGGACGCATGTCTAGAACTTCTACGATACCATACATACGTGTACATACGATTCATACATGTATATAATACATGCTGCATATGACCATCAATAAGTGGTAAAAACATCATAGTGACCACTGAATAACTGATTTTAAATCACATCTATCATCCGAGAGTCAAGTTCGTCTCCTTGTCGGTACGATGGTACTAACCTGTTCACGGACTTGCTCTCGTGCCCTACATGCATTGAAAATCAAGTTCCTCATTAATAAGTGATTTTATCACAAAGGGCTTGTATTCATCCTAAAATAAGTGAGTATGTCACATCATATACGTCCAAACAGATGATAAATGGTATACTCACCTGTAAGATGAACTCTCGTGCATACCTTGGTACGGGAATGTGTCGTGAGTGGATGAACACCGGTCGGTAAGTTTAAATCATACATTAATCATATCCCCTAACCGCGAGTACATCTGATAAGTTTAGCTTACGTGGATGACAATACCGATAATTGTTATAGTACTTATCTAAATGCTAACTAATTGAACAACAAGTTTGTTTTGGCATGACCATAAACTGATATGATTCTCTTACCCTCGAAATTCGCAAATAGATTGTCTGTAAATATTTATTTATTATTTTCTGTCTTTACATTTGAAAAATGAAAAATATCAAAAAGATTTTAGGTGAGTTTTAATAAAAATTTTATAAAAGCCAAAAAGATTTTGCTTCTAGTTTATTATTATTTTTTTGATTGACCGATGTTGGAACTCGAGTCTATCCTACCTAAAATCCTGATTGTAAGCCGGAAAACAATTGCATCTTCATAAATGGTCGAAGGTGACAAGTTTTGAAAGTTAAAGGATTAAAACTGAACAATTTTAAAACTTTCAAAGTGTTGTTGGTTGGTAGTTGAATGAGATTTGGTCTCATGTGTGTCATTTGCTAATTCTGTTTAAAATCAATCCTTCCTAAAGTTCTCAAATGAAAATTCTCTAAGGTTGATTAAATCCCTAACGGTTGTTCTCATTACACGTTTAGCTTTGTTGTGTGAGCAGACGTGGCATCCAAGCAAGCTAAAGGCAAAGAGAACGTGTTTGAAGAAAAATTATGGGAGTGAAAACACAACATGAATGCAAGCCGTGGATCAAGAAGATCAATTCGTAGCTGTTTACTCATCAACACCACAAGGATCTAAAGAATTGAAGATCAACGTCTCACAAGCTATATTCAAGGGGGAGTTTGCTGATGCACCTCCTGACTATGACAAGTGAAGACTTTTGAAGATCCAACAGTGTGAAGAACGAACCATCACAAGCAACATCCAAGTGGGAGTTTGTTGATGCATATTTGTGTGGATGCGACTCGGTTCGGTTCGGTTTGGCTCGGTTCGTTTCGGTTCGAGAACGAAGTCAACGACGTTCCTCCGTCGTACGACCCGACAATTCGTGAAGCGAGATCGTAGACGAGATCATCATGACATCATTGTGATGATGTCATGATGATGTAGTGTGATGATGTACTATGATGATGCAATATGATGTCATCATCATTATATTTTTGTGTTGGGGGCATTCCACGAAAGACTAATCGATGTGTGTGTATTTTTATGTTCGATGAAGAACTAGGTTCTTCATGCATGTATAGTTCTTCGTGGGACATTAGTCCTTCGTGGCCCAGTAGGTTCTTCGTGTACCTTACTGGGTCATGGTCTATAAATACCCACACATGTTTACAAGGTTCTGTAATAGTGTAGAGTGAGAGATAAGCAGTTTGTTCAAAGTGTATGTACCGGGTCTCTCTACAAATCAATATAGTGAATCTTTGAAGTTATATCTTTTGTTATATTGGTTGTGCTCTTGCTTTGGTTTTTATATATATTTGGATTCCGCACTCGTGTGTGTGTTAGACAACAAGGAAGTAGGTTTAATCATGATCCTCCATGTGGACCTACATATGTACTTTTAAACTTTCAGTTCCAGAAAGGGACCTGCTACCATGGTTTACCAGAGTTGATATTTGCCCTTGATTCCGCAAGGGGTATTAAGTATATTCATGAACACACTATCCCGTATTTGTACATTGTGATATCAAATTAGCAAATATAGCAATTATACTGATAGACAAGGACTTCCATGGGAAGGTTTGCATATGATTATTGTTATGGGTGAAATTCTAAGCCCATATCCTGATGATGTAACTTGTTTACGAACAGGATATCGGACCAGGATGTTGGTAACATCCTGATGCAGTATCCTGGTAATTGCAAATAATATGCTTGTAGGTCACGGTTGTAGGATCAAAATGTTAACGAGGACTCGTTCTCCTGAAGACTCGCTCTGTTTGGTTGCGAAGTGGACGTTGAAGCCGAATGACCGGGTCTCCAACGTTCCAAAAGGAATATTCCGGAGGACCCCAAGTTTTTAGGAGATTTAGTTTGTCATTTGTAACTATATAAACGGATAGCCAGATCTCTAGGTCACACACAACTTCACTCTCTGCTCTCTTACTCTCGCATATTACGCAAAAACACACTTCACTTACAAAGTTTGTAATACTTAGTATGGATTTGATCATTATCCAGCACTGTATCCTGAATATTCAAGCAATAAGAAGAACAAGGAAGCCGACGATTGTCAGCTCCCGAGGTTTTATGCCAGATATCTAGATTGATCATGGGCTTTCCTCGTATACCATGTGTCCAATTTTACTTTTTCAGCTCATTGTTCGATAATTGATATAGCTTCATATCCTGAGGCTATATCCCGAAACAGTTTTTACAAGCGAATAAACCAACATATTTTTCACAAGTAAAGCTAGCACACGACCTCACAAAACTAATTTGATCACTTAATTGCTTCAGTAATTTTTTACCAAAACAATTTGGCTCCCACCATGGGGCAAGCGGTGTTATTTCTATTAAAAGCTTTGTTAAAGTCACTTCTTAGCTTTCTATTTTCAAAACTTTTTTCACAACTATTTTCAATGGCTTCGAAATCAAACATGAGCTCTTCCTCCATGCCTGCTACTACCTCTGCTGAAATCGGTTCGGTGCTTCAACTACCTCCACAAGTTCAAGCTCCTTTGAGGAGGGTTGAAACTCAAACATCTCGAGATGCTCCTCCTTCTCAGAATGTCTACAGATCCGGTGTTTCAGGGAGAACTCCTATCATGGCTACAAATGATGAAATTTTAACTTTGTTTGGTAGTATACAGGATCAGACGAGGCAACAACAGGAGACTAACCAGATGATAATAAGAGAAATACAACTCTTGAAGTCCAACTCGAAGAGACCTGCTGAGGATGTTATCACCCCCTTGCAGCCCAGGAATCTGAAGTTTAGTTCAGCTTGTATACTGAGGATAACCAGGGCAATATCATACCGAGCCGTTCCCATAGCAATACTCCTGAAATACCCTCATCAGCCAGGATATCGACTGTGAGGGGCCCAGGATATGCTCCAGGATATGGCCAGAATCATCAAACTGGTAGCTTGTCCAATAATGTTAATACTCTTGCTACTAACCATCTTGGGTCTTCACAAGGATACAGGTGTAACTTCAGCACGTTCTAGAGAACTATAGAAGTTGAAGGATATGATATCAAGTGTGCCTGGGGTGGTGCAACCTATACCGGAGGTATCCCAAGATAGTCTCAACATATCCCGCTTCGCTCGCCATATTTGTGACCTGAAATCGAGAAGAGATTCCAAACTCCCAATATGAAGCTTTATGATGGGACGACGGATCTTGAAGAACATGTTGCTCAGTATAGGGAGAGGATGGAAGTAAACCCTATCCCACTAGATCTTAAGGAAGCATGCCTATGCAAAGGCTTCTGTTCCACCTTAACAGGATCAGCCTTGAAATGGTTTCTAAACGTTCCAGCTTATTCGATTACATCATTTGCTCATTTGTTTAATCTGTTAAACAATCAGTTTTCTTGTAGTAGAAGCTTTGAAAGACTAACAAGTGACCTTTATAGGATAACACAGGGTCCTCAAGAATCCTTAAGGGATTACGTGAACAATTTTAGCAGGGAATCCTTGGATATCCCACACTTTGACGTTGCTACAGCTGTGCAAGCATTCAAGATGGGATTGTAGAAGGATTCCCCATTTTATCAGGATCTTGTGATGAATCCTTGCATGAATTTAGATGAAGCTCAGAACAGGGCTTTGAGATATACCAGGCTTGAAAATGACAAGAAAATGCAGGAGAGGATGAATTCATCCTTGACATATGAATCGAAAAATAGGAAGTCAGAATCCTCGTACAAGCCATACCGCTCTAAGCCGTGTGGTAGAAACGACAGCAAAAAAGTGAACGCTATTGAGGATGAGGATAGCGAAGAATATCCTTAGTTATCATAATATTGTTTTTCTATTAATGTTCCTGAATTGATATATGCCATGCAAGGTGTTAGGATCTGAGTTTTAATTACTTGTAGTTTTTGTTTCAAAATGGAAAATGATTAAAGTTTTTAAAAGAGATTTGCATCAGAAATAGATGAAAAACTTTTACTACAAGCAATGGTCGTTTGTTTTCATCATCATCATGCTTTCAAGTTGGTAAACTTGCATGTGATTCACAAACTCCCTCTCAGCCTTTGCAATTGAAGTTTAGTAGTAAGAAAATGCAAAGAAGATGAAATGCGAAAGTTGATCTTTTGATAGACAAAATTAAACTGTTACACAAGGTACCTATTTATACTAAACTATCTAACCACTGAGCATCTTTGATGACGTCAGGGTTGATAGTGACAGGAAACTAAATGTAACTAACTACAAACACTGCTAATACTAACTATCAGTGCTTAGCACTGTTACATTGATAAACTATCTAATGACTAAGCTCTGATCTCTATCCTCTGATCCTTGTAGCTCTGGCAGACCTTTGCAACTTTGTGAAGACAGATGATAGAAGAGAAGTCTTTAGGGAAGGCAGTGTTTATACAACAGAGGTTGTAACCTCTGATAGTGTAACTAAAGCTCGGATAGTGTTATTTGACTTTGTATCATCTGTTCCTTTCATATGGTTCAATCCCAACAATCTCCCCTAGATCAGATGATGCCAAAAACACTTTATTCTTGGTCTTTATTCATCAGGAAGAATTCTCTTATTTGACCTTTGAATTGAAGTTCAAAGTTAAGAGATTCCGTGTCATCAGCATCCTTCTGTAGCTCTAAACATAATAATTCTTGGAATTCTTCTACTGTAAGCCCATAAGCAGCTTCCATAGATAGTTTAGTGGCATTACCATCAGACTTGAGCAGTGTCAATTCATGGGTGTCTTTGTCGACCTTCCACTTTAGAATTTTTGGGTCTGAAGGTTTTCTTGAAGGAGCTTTTATTGCTGAGGATTGAGAATGAGCTGTTTTTGATAAATCTTTAGCCAGGTTGGCACTTGAGTCATCTATTGGATAATCAATCATGTTCTGTATACCTTGTTTGATAAATGTATCCTCAAACTCTTTGTCAGTCTTTAGAGACATCTCCCCTTGCCTTTTTCTGTGTAACAGGGCAAGTGTGGAATGGGCATATGTGGTGCTGGATTTTTTGGAGAGTTGGGCTTTGAGAATAGCATCTTCTTTTGAATAATCAGGTTTAGGAGGCATGCATGGATCCTTTTTCCTTCTTTCTTCCAACTTTTTGAAAGTGTCTATCACCTTGACCTCACCCCATCCCATCACTTGATTCTTTGACCCGTAATTGTTTAGAATTAGTTCATTCTTCATTCTCTTCAACTTCAAGGCTCTTTCAGTCACATCTTTCTTGTATAGATCCCAGTTGGGAGGAGTTGGCTTTTTGAGAGGGTCTTTCAACATTTCTTGCATTCTGTTGATTTCTTCTCTTAGCTCATCTATGCTCCACTCCCTGAACTGTGCCCTTGTTGCCTTATACATCTTCTTCTCTATGATATACTCAATGAGTTCACTCTTGAGCAGCTTATCTTCCCTTTCTAACAATTGATTGCTCAGGTTCTTGACAAAATCTTGTAAGATGCTGGCTTTACTTAGTTGAAAGGACATGGCAATCTGTATCTCTCTATCACTTTTACCAGCTGATTCTCTTTTGGAAATATCCTCTGCTTGCTTCCGTTTCATTCCAAATAATCATCAACATTTGCAGGTCTTGGATAGCCATCAAGAGATAGGATTGTTCTTTTGTCAGGGTCATCCTATGAAAAGAAACTTAGGATCTCTTCCCTGACTGCTGGTAAATCAAGAGGATAAGGCTTTACTGCAGGAGTAACTTCAAGAGTTGAATAAGCTCTGATGTGGAGGTCATTGGTTGTGATGATAGTGGAAGAGGTGCAGGAATCTCATCATCATTTATCACTTTTGTGATCTTTCTCCTTTTAAACCTTAAAGTGGGTGATGGTGGTTGTGGGATCTTAGGTGGTGTGGATAATGAATGAGTTTATGTGGGAAAAGTGATCATGGCAGTGGATAGAGTTGCATCTGTTGCAACCTCTGTTGTATCAACAGATGTTGATACAACAGATGCGGTAACATCTGCTTGTGTGGGATGTGGGTTGTCGTTTTGAAGAAGTGATAGGTTTTTGAGAGGCAGAGGTTTTGATGGTTGGATTGGTTTCATGCTTAGTTTTAGGAGGTGTGGTTGTAGGTTGCCTAGCTTTTCTAGCAGGTATCTTCTTTGATGAAGTACCAACCTCTCCTTTTTCTTTTTGCCGTTCAATCTTTTTCTCAACCAACACTCTGCTCTCCTCAATCACTGTCTTCTTGTGATTAGCCCTTGCCTTGGCCACAGTTTCATCAGTTAAATCTTTCTTCTTTGAACCATCAGGCCTTGGAATATTTAAAGTAGGTCTGGCCTTATCATCATCTATTTTCAGCTTTTTGTTTCCCAAAGGTTTCTCCCCCTTTTTGGCTTCATCTGTCGTAACAAAGATAACCGTTGGAGGTGCATGGCCAGTGGTTGTGAGTAGATGAGCTTTCATGGCTTTAATGTCTGCTGCAGTGTCTTGATACCTTGAATCAAATATGTTTCTAACATCATTCATTTGGTGCTTGTGTTGTAGATCCAAATAATGTTGTTGATGTTGAAACAGAGGGTTAAGAGCTTCCTTGAGATCAGTAGTGGATAGAACAGAGGGTTGACTTTTTGTAGCTATCATCTGCTTCAGTAAACTTTTGATCTCGTCCACAGAATGTTCTATCTTAGTAACTCTCTCCGTCAAATCCTGATATTTTAGATCATCACCTAATTTAATAGGATCATCGAACTCCTACCAGACATGGTAGTTGTATCTATGGTATCATTAGCAGTGGTTTTAGGACCAGCTTCAACCGTAGATGCCCCTTTGTCTTGGAACTGGGGACTTCCCACAATAGAGGTAACAGTTGTTGCCTCAATAGTGGTTGCCTTCAACCAAGTCTTATTAATGAAACCACTGTCCAACTGAGAACTTGGGAGTTCAGCAATTGTAGTGGCTGCTTGAGTTGAACTATCACCAAGGGTTACATGTAACCCAAGGGATGTAGCTTCTTCAAGTGCTGATGGGCTGCAATGAATAAAGAGTCAGACCTAGCCTCTTGATGATGTATATTCTCAGTAATAGGTTGTTGAGAAGTGCTGGTTTTTTCTGGTCTAATTCAATTGCATTCAGCAAAGGTAACATAGTAGGTGGAAGTTTAGTCATTGGTGAAGGTGGCTGTGTAGAAAGCAATAGTGCCCTGGGAGAGGGGCTGTGGAAGATAGAACCAAGTGGATCTAGAGCTTCATAATTTGATGTCCCTGTGTCTACAACCTTTTCCTTTTGTGAGGAAGAAGGAGGAGTTTCAAAGCCGGTTGGAGATCTTTGAACCATCTGCTGTGAAGAAGTAGCAGCAGTGGTTTGTGACTTTGGTGCTATCACTGGGTTAACCTCTGGGATCTCATCTTCTAGAGGACCCTTTTTGGGTTTGGTGGGCTTTTTAGGAAGTGTTTTGGTTTTCTTTTTGAGGATTTTTGGTGTGGGTTTCAGAGCAGCGGTTGTGGTGCCCTGATCAACAAGAGCAGTGGGCTCAGTAGCAAGAGGTTGAGTTTGAACATTTTGTTCAGGTAAAACTTGCGCAACCTCCTCTACTTGTGTTTTCGCAATTTTTTTTGGTTTGTTATTCTGGTGAAGGTTTCATGATTAAGGCCGCCTGGGTTTGTCACAGCGCCTTTTTTACTTTCCAGACCTTTGATTTGATCTTGTAAGTAAACACTCAGAAACTGTGGGTGAATCAAATAAGCTTTTCTTTTTGTAATGTTTTGAAAATTATGCACAAGATAATTGAACAGGATCTGGGAGTAGTTAAAATCTGTGTCATTTAAAATTGCATACCCTAGATATTGCATGTTCAATGGAATTTCATTGAAAGCAGTGGTTTTTGCTGAGAGACAAGTTAGAATTGTGTGAAAGAAAAATCTCCTCTCAGCAGGAAAGTTAGGTTTAAAGATGGTCATACCTTTCATCTGGCCTTCATAACCTCTTTCCAGAAACTCTTTGGATCTCATTGAGGGGAAATGCACAGGATGTTCTATGTCATTTAACTTGAAAACTTGAGAGATTGATTGGGGGCTAATTTGCATCAACACTCCCCCTACTCTTGAGATTATTGTATAGAAACACCAACAGTAGTTGAGTGAACCTTAGCATTATTCCAGAAGTCACGAAGAGAATCAATGTAGATTGGGGCTTTGACTTCCAACATGTGCTTGAATTTTGACTTTTGCAAAATTCGAATCATTGGATGATAGCGAGTATTTGCGTCGTTTGCTTCAAGTATGGCGGTGTAATTATGTGGGGTTTTGATTATGAGAGTGAAAGGTGGAAGTTATTGTGTGGATTTCTTAGAAGATTTTGATTTGGGAGCCATGGTGTTAGAGAGAAAAACTGTTTTGAGATTTTTGAAATCGACACAGTTTTAGGGTAAACACTGGTGAGGGATAAAACAGGGTTTGTATAGGGTTTTGAAAAAGTGACGATGACATGGCATCTGTTGCAAGATCTGATGGCTAACTTGTAACCCCTGATGAGAAAAAGTACTGATTTTTTTAACACTATCAGTGGATAGCTATCAATGTTTTGAAACAAGTGGTAAAAATGGAAGTCGGAGGATACACTTTAATAGTGGATAAGATTTTGAAGCCTATCAGAGGTTTTGAGCAAACAGATGTTATGAGCAGACTTTTAAAGATTTATTGAAAAAATCAATTTTAACTATTTTTAAGGATGAGTTTTTGATTTTCGAAAAACATTTTGATGCTATGTACGTATGGATTTACAAGAAAACTTGTTTTTAATCCATGTTTAGCATTCCAATTCTTGAGATCAAGTTTTCAAAGGTAGATGTATCCAATGCCTTGGTTAAAACATCTGCCAACTGATCTAAAGTATGGACATGATGCAAAGAAAACAAACCTTTTTCATAGCAATCTCTCACAAAGTGATGTCTGATGTCAATGTGCTTTGTAGTTAAGTGAGAAACTGGATTTTTAATGATGTTTTCAGCAGCTTGACTGTCCAATCTGAGTGGAGTCTTTAGTGCAGTTACACCAAAATCTAGCAACTTGTTTTTAAGAGACAAGAGTTGAGCAGTGCAGCTAGCAGCAGCAATATACTCTGCCTCAGCAGTGGATATTGAAACTGCAACCTGCTTTTTGCTTTGCCAAGTCACTAGACAATCACCTAGAAATTGACATCCTCCTGATTTGGATTTCCTTGTAGTTTTGCACCCAGCAAAGTCACTATCTGAAAAACCTGAAAGCTCAATATTCCCATTAGCTGGATACCAGATACCAAGTGTGGGAGCACCTTTTATGTATCTGAATATCCTTTTTACAGCAATAAGATCAGACTTTCTAGGCAATGCCTGTGATCTGGCATAAACACATGTTGCAAACATGATGTCTGGCCTTGATGCAGTTAGGTACAATAAAGACCCAATGATGCTTCTATAAAGAGTTTGATCAACAAGGCCATCTTTATCATCAATGGTGACTAGCTTGGTGGTTGCCAAGGGTGTGCTACATGGTTTACAATCATCCATATCAAACTTTTTAAGCAGTTCTTTCACATACTTGTTTTGATGAATAAATGTACCATTTTGCAATTGTTTAACTTGGAGACCAAGAAAACATTGGAGCTCACCCATTGCACTCATCTCAAACTCTGCTGCCATGAGTTTTCGAAACTCTTCACACATAGCAGTGCTTGTGGATCCAAAAATGATATCATCCACATAAATTTGGACAAGCATCAAATCTTTTCCTTTCCATTTTAAGAATAGGGTTTTATCTATTTTACCTCTAGTAAACCCTATGGATAAGAGAAAAGTGGATAGAGTCTCATACCAGGCTCTTGGTGCTTGCTTCAAGCCATATAATGCTTTGTTGAGCTTGTAGACATGATCAGGATGGAATGCATCTTCAAAACCTGGAGGTTGACAGACATACACCTCTTCTTTGATTTTTCCATACAAAAATGCACTCTTTATATCCATTTGATAACCTTTATGTTGTGGTTAGCAACAAAAGCTAAGAACATGCGAATAGCTTCCAACCTTGCTACAGGAGCAAAAGTCTCATCATAGTCTATACCTTCTTCCTGTCTGTAGCCTTGAACCACGAGCCTTGCTTTGTTTTTGACAACAATACCCCTTTCATCAGTTTTGTTCTTGAAGACCCACTTTGTGCCAATTGGACTTACATCTTTTGGCAGTGGCACAAGCTCCCAAACTTCTTGTCTCTTGAACTGAAGGAGTTCTTCTTGCATGGCTTCTACCCAGCTGTTGTCTTTCAGTGCCTCTTGGTACTTGACTGGCTGTGTGAGTGATAGAAAGCCAGCAAAAAGACAAATATTTTGGGATTGGCTCCGTGTGAGCACCCCAGATTTGATGTTGCCAATAACTTGATCTGATGGATGGATTTTGAGATAAATCAAGTCACCTTGGTATGGAACAATAGCATTTTGAAGTGATGGCTGCAAATGTGTATCATCTGAGCTAACCTCTGCTGGTGAGTTTGAATTATCAGCCTCTGATGTTCAAGAATATGTATAAACACACAAGAAGATATAAGTTAAAAAAATGCTCAACCGAAAATAAACCAAACATTTAGTGAGACGTTCAAGAATTGTACGGCAGAAAGTTAGTTATGTTCATTTATTTAATAAACGAACGGACAAGAACAATTATATACATTTAGCTAAACGAACAAGCACAAACACATATCTCGTTCATTCATTTATGTTTGTGAACATTCATCTAAATTCGTTTATGCTCCTTTAAGTTCCTTAGTTTGCATTCATTTATACGGGGAATGATCTTGTGCGACTAACACTTCTGCATCCTATGCCTCTTCGTTCTGAACATCTCCAAAGTTTCCTACTTCTTGTTGCTCTGAATGGCAATCTCAAGTTGTGTGTCCTTTATGCTCACAATTATAACACTTGAAAGAAAACCCTTTACTACTTGATCTGGATTACTTTTTGTTACCTTACTCATCTTATCGGATGACCAACTCTCTTTGTCTCCTACGAGTTATCTCGGATTCTCATGGGTTCGCTCGGCAAAGTTCCTTTGGCTCGGGTTGTTGTTTGACCGATACCCACTTTTCCCTGCTCTTCGCTCTTTAAAGGAGTGGAGATTGATACTTCACACATCTTCCTTGCCAAGGCTTTTTGACCGCCTAACAAGTTTCAAAATTTACTAAAGATGATTGGGTCGACCATCCCTATATAAAGGCTATAAAGCTTCTGAACTCATTCTTCAACCCATGGATTATCATCCTCTGGATTCTTGCATCTCAAACTCTGTCTTCAGGATCAAACTCTCCATTCGGAACTATTGGAATCTTTAGATCTTTTTGGCTAATGGAAAGTAATTCATTCTCCGAGAGCTAAAGTTTTGCATTGTTTTTCTTGGAGAAGAGGGTAGCCAGGGTGTCCGAAACTTCTTTTGGTGTCACTTGTCTCAAATATGTTCAAACAACTCTTCTTTAATCTTCGTCTTCTATACTTACATCTGAGCTAACCTCTGCTGGTGAGTTTGAAGTATCAGCCTCTGGTGGTATTGGGGGTAAAGAGGTAACATTCTGATGATTTTGGTGCCCAAATGTACGACTTTTATCAACATATGTTTGATTTTGTGAACTGGCAGAGGTTTGAGGATCAACCACTATTGACCCAGAAGTGGCAGAGTTTACACAAGAGCTTGTGGCACCTGATCCTCTGTTGGAAGAATTGACTTTTGTTTGTGGAAGCACACAGTCATATTCTTGATCTTGATCTTCTCTTGATGATTGTGGTGTTCCTGCGTTGTCTAGCTTGATAGAAACATCAGCAAATGTGAATTTATCTAAATCAAAAAGCTCTGCAGGATTTGTGGGATTTTCAGAGATGAAAGTTCATTGAACTTCACATTCAAAGTTTCTTCAACACACTTTGTCCTAGAGTTAAAAACTCTGTAGGCTTTAGCAGTGGTTGAGTATCCCAAAAAATAACCACAATCAATTTTGGCTGCAAACTTAGATATAGAATCTTTTAAGTTCAAAATGAAGCGTGGACAGCCAAAAACTTTAAAATAGGAAATCAGAGGTTTGATTTTATACAAATCTCATAGGCAGTCTTTTGATGCCTAGGGTTAATCAAAACTCTGTTTTGAACATAGCAAGCAGTGTTTACAGCCTTTTCCTAGAAAGACAAGGCTAAACCAGAGTCTGCTAGCATAGTTCTTGCTGATTCAATTAAAGTTTTATTTTTCCTTTCAACCACCCCATTTCGTTCTGGAGTTCTTGGAATGCTATATTGTCTAACAATTCCTTTTGACTCACAAAAAGCATCTAACACCCTATTTTTAAACTCTGTTCCATTGTCACTCCTAAAGATTTTTACTGGAAGATCAAATTGCTTTTCTACTTGTTTAACAAAGTTTTACAAAATGACTGCAGTTTCATCCTTAGAGTGAAGAAAGAAGGTCCATGTAAACCTAGAGAAATCATCAACTATTACTAGGCAATATCTTTTGTGTTTTAAGCTCATGATTTGCACTGGGCCAAACAAGTCCATGTGAAGCAATTGTAAACACTGGCTTGTTTTGGACTCTTCAATTGATTTGAAAGAAATTTTATGTTGTTTAACAAAATGATCTTCACAGGAAAATTGCTTGTGAGGCAAACCTCTTACAAGACTTTGTTTTGAGAGTGTGGTGATAGTTTTAAGATTTGTGTGTCCAAGTCTACGATGCCATAACTCAGTCTCTTTGCTTGAAGCAACTGAGAATAAGCATGTTCCAGACATAGGATTATCTTTTAGCATATCTACCACATACACATTCCCACTTCTGTGTGCAGTGAGTTGTGCTTTGCTCTCAGCAATGATTTGATCAATCTTTTTAACAATCTCTGGTCCCACAATTTGACAAGTTTTCTTGGTGAAGAAGGATCCATACTCTCTGTCACTCATTTGTGAGACACTCAACAGGTTAAATTTCAGATTGTCAATTAAGTCCACATTTTCAAACTTGAGTTTCCCAGCCAGAACCGACCCAGACCCTAAAACTTTTCCCTTTGAGTTATTACCAAAAGATATATCACCCCCATGAGCCATGAAGTCCTTGAGAAGGGCTCTACATCCTGTCATGTGCCTAGAACCTCCACTATCTACATACCATAAGCTATCAAGGCAAGTAGAGGGTCCCTGCACATCAAGTAAATAGATCAGTTAAGATGGGTCTCCAAAGCCAAAATGGCTTTGGATGGGGTCACAGATGGTCCAGTCTCAAGTCTAGGACAATGGTCAGTGGTTTGGATATTTTCTTGTAACATCTGCTCTTGACCATTTCCTATCAGATGATTGTATCCATAGGGATGCTTATTCACTCTTTGCTTTGAAGGCTTTTTGTATCCTTCATAAGTAAGAGGAACCTTTTTATAGGCTGGTTGGCCATGCCCTCTTGGAAATGAGTTTGATGGTGGGGCATCTGTCACTTGCACTTCTCTAGGAACAGAGGTTTTGTTTAAATCTTTTGTAACAGATGTTTCAATTTGTTCAAAACTCTGCTTAGATTTATTTCCAACAGAACTTGAACCATCTCATTATAGTGCTTTTGCCTTGATCTCTTTTACCTTTTGCTCATAGTTTTTTAGATAAGCACACTCTTGAGTTAAGTGATTTGTTTTGTTGCAGATGGTGCATCTTGAAGAATTTTTTATAACACAAGTTTTGTTAATGTCCTAGGCTTTTAAGAGAAAGCAATCTACAGCCACATGATTTCTTTTTTTCACAAAATTCATAAAATATCACATTCATCTGACCAGGTTGGTTTAAACTGATATTTTTCAATTTCTTTATCTTTTGTTGAAATCTCTGATTTTTCCAAAACAATTTTGTTTCCAGATTTATCTGTGATTTTTATTTCTTCACCAGCCAAATTTGTTGGGACTATTTCAACAGAATCAATTTCAGTAACATTTTTCTCATTTTGGTCATAGGTTCTAAAACCTACACCAAACTTAATGTTGCTCTTGATCTGAGCATCAAGCATAATCTCATAACCTTTACAGGACTCAACCCATTTTTCACAGGTGATTTGGGTTTTTTCTAACTCCTTTTTACAAACTTGGTATTTTTCTACCATAGTATGGAGTTGGTCCTTGGTTATGCTTGATTCATGTCTCAGGCTACTCATTTCAGAATCTTTTTCACTTAACTTTGATTTTAACTCTTTAATCTGTTTTTCAAAATTAAGTTCATCTTCTAAAATTTTGTTCCTCAGGTTTTCATTCACCTGCTTAATGTTTAGCAATGATGCATTTGTCAGAACATAGATCTTTAAGGATCTGAGGTGATACCTTTGTAGCAGCCATGAGAGCACAATCATACTCATCTTCACACACATCAACATTCCATGGATCAGCAGGAGAGTTCTTTTCTTCATCAGCAGCATTTTTCTCTTCTTCACTTGAAACCACTGTTTCATCACAAACTTGAACTTCATCAGTTTTTTACACTAACTCCACATATTCAACACCTTCAGCAATTGTCTCTAAAGCCATTAAACAAATTCTTGTTCAACATCATTTTTGGCCATTAAAGCAAAGTTCTCATCAATCAAATCCTCAGGTAAACTACTCCAGTCAACATAACTTTGTGTGAAAAAGCTCTGTTGACCAACCTCTGCTGGACTAGCAGTGGTTTGAGCAGGTTGTGTGATAATGGGTGCTTGTTGTACATGCACTTGAGGATGTGATGGTGCCTGAACATATTGAATTTGTGGAGCAGTGGATTGAACATACTGCACAGAAACAGTAGTAGCAGGATGTGCAAAGTGGGCAGTGTTTTGAACATGTTGAGCAGGGGTATATTGGGAATAATGAACAGTGTTTTGTGTGTGCTGAGGTCTACGGCCAAGATGAGTTACTATTGGTCCAGAATTTTGAGACCTGCATTCTCTGGCAAAGTGTCCTAACCTATTACACTTATAACACTTGACTTTTGATTTATCCAGCCCAACCTTCAACCCCCCATGCAATCATGGGAATTTCCTACCAGTTCTCTTATAGAATTTACTAGCCCTAACACTCAATAGGGCAAGTTGGTGCAAAATATCCGTTTCTTCAAGATCACAAGGTTCAGAGTGATGCAAATCATTCAGCTCAAAGGATAGATTGTCAGAGGTTTGGTTTTCCCCACTAGCAGTGAAAGCATAGTTGGGTGCATATGTTTCAGATCCAAAGTTCCCACCAGATGTAATAGCTATATGGTGATCATAACTTTGGTCCTTACTGCTGCCAGAACCCTCTTCTTGGCCAAAAAGAGTTGTATTACCCAATGAGTAATCATCAGTCATTTTGCCAGATTCTTGCAACTTCTTTTTTTGGTTTAACTCTCTCTCATAAGTCAGGAGTATCCCATGAAGTTGTGTCAACGACATATCTTTAAAATCAACAGACTTTCACGTTACATAAGCTACAGTCTCCCACTTATCTGGTAACGATATAAGGAAACGAATATTGACAGTCGAATTAGGTAGAACCACGTTAACCAGCCTAAGTTCACTGATGAGACAGCTGTAACTTTCGACTGTTGTGTTAGAGACTCTCCTTTCAAGTGACAAAACGTTTCATACTACTGATTTAGAACTTCTCTATTACTTTCTATCACTTCCTCAGTCCCACCGAATTGCTCTTTAAGTGCATCCCATAACTCCTTTGCACTATTGCAATGGAGTAGACCAACATAAATCTCATTGGGTAAGGCCGAAGCAACTATGCTAAATGCCTTAGCATCCAATTCAATTTTCTGGAAATCCTGCTCCGAAAAGTTTTCAGGATTTTTTGGCACTTGTTTAGTTGGATCCTCTGTGCTTGGGAACATCGGAACGTGAGGTCTATAAGCAAGAGATCTCCAGCAACCGGTGTTTTGCTGGGCAAGCATATGACCCATCTGTCGCTACCAAATGAAATATTCATTTCTTTTGAGCATCGGCGGTTTGAATAGGGATCCAGAGTTAGCATCCTATGTGTTTTGAGACATTTTCAGTTGATTTTACATAGATTTCTGTTTTAAAAACTTTGAACGTAATAAAACTCTGTTTATCAAGCAAAAACAACCAAACTAATAGCAGAGAGCTGATCTGTTCAAATCAAATCGATTGTTAGATCGAATTTGATGAATCAAGCTCTGATACCAATTGTTAGGATCTATGTTTCAATTACTTGTAGTTTTTGTTTCAAAAAGGAAAATGATTGAAGTTTTAAAAAGAGATTTGCAGCGGAAATAGATGAAAAACTTTTACTACAAGCAATGGTCGTTTGTTTTCATCATCATTATGCTTTCAAGTTGGTAAACTTGCATGTGATTCATAAACTCCCCCTCAGCCTTTGCAATTGAAGTTTGGTAGTAAGAAAATGCAGAGAAGATGAAATGCGAAAGTTGATCTTTTGATAGACAAAATTAAACTGTTACACAAGTTACCTATTTATACTAAACTATCTAACCACTGAGCATCTTTGATAGTGTCAGGGTTGATAGTGACAGGAAACTAAATGTAACTAACTACAAATACTGCTAATACTAACTATCAGTACTTAGCACTGTTACATTGATAAACTATCTAATGACTAAGCTCTGATCTCTATCCTCTTATCCTTGTAGCTCTAGCAAAACTTTGCAACTTTGTGAAGACAGATGATAGAAGAGCAGTCTTTAGGGAAGGCAGTGTTTGTACAACAGAGGTTGTAACCTCTGATAGTGTAACCAAAGCTCGGATAGTGTTATTTGGCTTTGTATCATCTGTTCCTTTCATAGGGTTCAATCCCAACACAGGTCTTCGAAAATAAAGCAAGGTGGCCAAGGAAGAACCAGCAAAAGGCTGAGTGGAAGGATAAATCCAAGGTGTGCCTTCCATGAAGATTTCGGACATGTGACAGAAGATTGCATAGCTCTGAGGAAGGAGATAAGGTACTTGTTGAGCAAAGGTTACTTGAAAGATTTACTCAGTAAAAAGAAGAATAAGGGTCAGGATACTGATAAAGATCCTGAACGAGCAGCATCACCTCCATCAGACGCCAAGATAATCAATTTCATATTCGGAGGATCCGATATATGCGGCACCTCATACTTTGCCGCTAAGAGACATGCCAAGGAGGCTAAGGCAGAAAGAGGAGACAAACCAACCAGGATGACGATTTCACGAATGACAAAGTGATAACATTCGATAGCGATGACCGGGATAACATCCAGGATCCTCACCATGATGGTCTGGTAATTACTTTGTATATAGCTAACCATTTTGTACGCAGGATATCAGTGGACAATGGCAGCT
The DNA here is from genome assembly GCA_947069175.1 of Scalesia atractyloides. Classification (NCBI taxonomy): domain Eukaryota; kingdom Viridiplantae; phylum Streptophyta; class Magnoliopsida; order Asterales; family Asteraceae; genus Scalesia; species Scalesia atractyloides. Next base: position 85,507,046 of record CAMTDV010000014.1, read on the forward strand.
CGATCAACATCATCCAGTTGGAAACCCTGAAGAGAATGAACATCCCAGAAATGGAGATTACCTCGAAACTGTCCTTGTGGGATTCAGTGGAGAGGCAAAGAACATGATTGGAGAGATAAAGCTTCCTGTATATGTTGAAGGAGTAAATTCAATGCAACGATTTTATGTCATGGACTCATTATCGTGCTATAATATTATATTAGGCAGGCCATGGATTCATGATATGAGGGCTGTACCTTCCACTTATCATCAGTTTGTCAAGATCCTACTCCTTGGGGGTAGTCAAAGTGGAAAGGGACCAACAGGAGGCGAAGGAATGCTACTCCTCTTCGATGAAGGCCTCAACAAAATCCAGGGCATGATAGCAATTAAAGATACAAGCCTAGGATATCATGGATACCTCGGGCAGGATATTAAAAAAGTTATCCTGGATCAGAATAATCCAGATATCTCAGTGCTTATAGGGGCCAATATCCCTCAGGACATTGAGAATCAACTTACTAACCTTTTGAAATGCAGGATGTCCATGTTTGCATGGAAACACGAAGATATGACATGTATATCGAAAGATCTTATAACTCACAAACTTGGAATTGAAAAATCTTTCAGGCTCGTTCAACAAAAGAGAAGGAAATTCACTCCTGAAAGGAATGCAATTATACAAGAGGAGGTTGAAAGGTTGTTGAAGTCCAAGATGATTAGGGAAGTTAAGTTTCCTAAGTTGTTAGCAAACGTGGTGGTGGTCCAAAAGAAGAATGGGAAGTGGAGAGTTTGTGTAGACTACACAGGCCTCAATAAAGACTGTCCTAAAGATCCATTACCATTACCTCACATAGATTCAATGGTAGATGCGACTGCAGGCCATGAAATGTTCACTTTTATGGATGCATCCTCAGGATTTCAGCAAATCCAAATGGAGTCATCCGACCAAGAAGACACGACATTCATGACACCTACAAGTATATATTGTTATATTGCCATGCCCTTTGGTTTAAAAAATGTAGGTGCGACATACCAAAGGCCTGTTAATATGATGTTTAAAGACAAATTGGGGGACACAATGGAGGTATATATTGATGATATGGTGGTGAAATCCAAGAAAGCGGAGGATCACCTCCAGGATCTATAGTGTGCCTTCAATATCCTGGACCAGTATAATATGAAGCCGAATCCTGCTAAGTACCATATTGGAGTAGGGGCAGGAAAGTTTTTAGGATACCTGGTGTTATGGGTGGAATTTCTGACCCATATCCTGATGACATATCCTGATATTATATTTATGATGCTGCGACCGGGATACTGAACCAGGATATTGGTAACATCATGCGGGGGTATCCTACTCGCTATTAACATTAATATTTGGTTGCAAGGTACCAACGGATATGAAGACTTGGTCTCCCCGAAGACTCGCTCAAGACGGTTAGGATACGAACTTTGGAGCTGGAGAAAGAGTCTACAACGGTCACAAGAGAATATTCAAGGCATCCCTTGAATAAAGGATAGTTTGTTATATTCCATTACTATTTATATGGGGCCTGGATCAGCAGTAGAACACACACAATCTCGTACACTTTCACTCTCTAGTTGCAGCAACAATCACAAACACTCACAAAACTTACATTATTTGATCATTGTAACACTTAGAGCTGATCTAAGCAGTATCCCAAAGTTTTATCCTGCTATTTGATCAATAAGAAGAACAAGGCAGCTGACGATTATCAGCTCCCAAGGTTTTATGCCGGTGATCTAGATTGATCAAGGGCTTTCCTCGTACATCCTGTGTCAATTTCTATTTTTAGCGCATTCATTTATCATTCTGATATAGTTCATTATCCTGAAACTATATCCTGAAACTGTTTTCATAATCAAAAAAGGAAAAGCATTTTGCAAACCACAATAGCACGCTACCTCACTTACTAAGTTTGATCACTTAATTGCTTCGGTAATTTTTGACCAAAACAATTTGGCGCCCACCGTGGGGCAAGTGGTGCTATTTTTAATCATAATTTTGCTAAAAACACTAATCAGTTCTTTATTCTCTAATCTTTTTGCAAGATTATTTTTGATGGCTTCTCAGTCAGGCTTGAGCTCTTCTTCTATGCGTACATCAACCTCTGCTGCAACTAGTTCATTACCTCTTCCACCTCCACCAGTCCAGACTTCCCAAAGGAGGAATGAAAGCCAAATAGCTCAAGACACTACTGCTGCTCAAAATGCTTCCAGATCTGGAGTTTCAGGAAGAACCCCGATTTTTTCTTCCAATGATGAAATGTTATCTTTGTTTGGTAATATACAGAATCAAATGAAGAAACAACAGGAAAATAACCAGCTAATAATGAAGAAAATATAACTTTTGAAATCCAACTCCAAGAGACCTGCTGAGGATATTGTTACCCCTTTGCAGCTAAGAATGTTGAACTTCAGTTCGGCAGCATATGCTGAGGATAATCAGGGCAATGTCGTACCGAGTCACTCCCGGAGCAATATCTCAGAAATCCCCTTATCGGTCAGGATATCGGTTGTCAGGGATCCAGGATATGCTCCAGGATATGGCCACAGTCGCCAAGCTGGTAACTTGTCCATTAATACTAATATGCCGACTGCTAACAACTTCGAATCTTCGCAGGATACAAGTGCAACATCGGCGTTATCTAGGGAACTCCAGAAAACAAAGGATATGATATCAAGTGTGCCTGGGGTAGTGAAACCAATACCGGAAGTATCCCAGGATAGTCACAACATATCCCGCTTTGCTCCCCATATTTGTGATGTTGAAATTCCCAAGAGATTCCAAACTCCCAACATGAAGCTTTATGATGGCACGACGGATCCTGAAGAACATATTGCTCAGTATAGGGAGAGGATGGAAGTAAATCCTATCCCACCAGATCTTAAGGAAGCATGCCTATGCAAAGGCTTCGGTTCCACCTTAACGGGATCAACCTTGAAATGGCTTTTAAATGTTCCACCTTATTCCCTTACGTCTTTTGCACATTTAGTTAACTTATTTAATAGTCAATTTTCTTGTAGCAGGAGCTTTGAGAAACTAACAAGTGACCTTTACAGGATCACACTGGGACCCCAAGAACCCCTAAGGGATTATGTGAACAAATTCAGTAGGGAATCCCCGGATATCCTGAATCTTGATGTTGTTATGGCAGTGCAAGCATTCAAGATGGGATTACAGAAGGATTCCCAATTTTATCAGGATCTTGTGATGAATCCTTGCAGGAATCTGGACAAAGCTCGGAATAGAGCTCTGAGATATATCAGGCAGGAAGATGACAAGAAAATGCAAGAGAGGATGAATGCATCCTCAACATACGAATCAACAAACAGGAAGTCGGAATCCTCATATAAACCACACCGCTCTAAGCCATATGGTAAAAATGACAGCAAGAGAGTGAATGTTGTCGAGGATGAAGTTACCGAAGAATATCCTGAATTATTGGAATATTGTTTTTCTGTTAATGTTCCTGAAATCATATATGCCATGCAGGGTTTAGGAGATAAAGCGAGGTGGCCAAGAAAGAACCAGCAAAAGGTAGATTAGAAGGATAAGTCCAAGTGGTGTGCCTTCCATGAAGATTTTGGACTTGTAACAGAAGATTGCATAGCCCTGAGGAAGGAGATAAGCTACTTGCTGAGCAAAGGCTACTTAAAAGATCTTCTTGGCAGAAAGAAGAATAAAGCTCAGAATACTGAGAAGGATCCTAAACGAGCAGCATCACCTCCTCCAGACGCCAAGATAATCAATTTCATATCCGTAGGATCCGATATATGCGGGACCTCAAACTCTGCCGATAAGAGGCATGCCAAGGAGGCTAAGGTAGAAAGTGGAGACAAGCCAACAAGGATGACAACGCTTACGACTGACAAAGTGATAACGTTCGATAATGATGACCGGGATAGCATTCAGGATCCTCATCATGATGGCCTAGTGATTACTTTATATATTGCTAATCACTTTGTATGCAGGATACTGGTAGACAACGGGAGCTCGGTCAACATCATCCAGTTGGAAACCCTGAAGAGAATGAACATTCCAGAAATGGAGATTACCTCGAAATCCACTGTGCTCGTAGGATTCAGTGGAGAAGAAAAGAACACTGTTGGAGATATAAAGTTTCCTGTATATGTTGAAGGAGTGAATTCAATGCAATGGTTTTGTACCTTCCACCTATCATTAGTGTGTTAGGATCCCTACTCCTTGGGGGTAGTCAAAGTGGAAAGCGATCAACAGGAGGCGAAGGAATGCTACTCCTCTTCAAAGAAACGCAATTATACAAGAGGAGGTTGCAAGGTTGCTCAAGTCCAAGATGATTAGGGAAGTTAAGTCTCCTAAGTGGCTAGCAAATGTGGTGGTGGTCCAAAAGAAGCATGGGAAGTGGAGAGTTTGTGTAGACTACACAGACCTCAACAAAGCTTGTCCAAAAGATCCATTTCCACTACCCCATATAGATTCCATGGTGGATGCAACTGCTGGACATGAAATGCTGACTTTCATGGATGCATCCTCAGGATTCTAACAAATCCAAATGGAACCATTCGACCAGGAGGATACAACATTCATGACACCCACAGGTATATACTGTTATACTGCCATGCCCTTTGGTTTAAAAAATGCAGGTGCAACATACTAGAGGCTGGTTAATATAATGTTTAAAGGCGAACTAGGGCACATAATGGCGGTATATATTGATGATATGGTGGTGAAATCCAAGAAATCGAAGGATCACCTCCAGGATTTAGAGTGTGCCTTCAATATCCTGGACCAGTACAATATGAAACTGAATCTTGCTAAGTGCCATTTTGGAGTGGGGGCAGGAAAGTTTTTAGGATACTTGGTGACCAAGAGGGGGATAGAAGCAAGTCCAGAACAGATTAAGGCTATCCTGGATCTTAAATCCCCATCCAACATGAAGGATGTTCAGAGGTTAACAGGAAGAGTAGCAGCAGTAAACAGGTTCATATCAAGATCCTCAGAAAAATGCAAGGAATTCTATGATATCCTAAAGAAAAACAAAAAGTTTGAATGGGGTGAAAGACATGAAGCTGCCCTGCAAGAATTGAAACAGTATCTTTCAAGTGCACCTATGCTGATGAAGCCTGAGGATGGTGAACCCTTATCCCTATATCTTGGAGTATCATGGAATGTAGTAAGTGTTGTTTTGGTAAAGGATCACGAAGGTCATCAGTATCCTGTTTATTATGTTAGTAAAAGTTTATTAGATGCTGAAACTAGATACTTACACTTAGAGAAATTGATATTAGCTCTAGTCATGGCATCAACTAAGCTTAGACATTACTTTGACACACATAGGATACATGTTAAAACTAATTATCCTGTTAAAAATGTGCTTAGGAAATCCGAAATGTCTGGTAGAATGGTTAAATGGTCTGTTAAACTAAGTGCCTATGATTTAGTATATGAACCTAGAAATGCTATAAAGTCTCGGGCTCTAGCAGACTTTGTGGCAGATTTTAGTAGTGGTATTCAAAATGAAGCTGACTTAGAAGTACAACAACTAGGTGAGAACTCAGGATGTTGGACATTGTATACCGATGGTGCATCTAACATAAGAGGTGTAGGATTAGGGATACTACTAAAATTGCCACAGGGGGACATATTACCCTAGGCAATTAGATGTGAATTTCCTGCTACTAATTATGAAGCTGAATATGAAGCCTAGTAGCAGGATTAGAATTGGCTAAGAATATGAATGTTAAATGTTTACAAGTGTATGTCGATTCCATGTTGATTACTAGCCATTTCAATGGATCTTATGCAGTCAATGGTTAAAAGTTAGCTGAATATCTTGAAATTATTAGAAAATTAGCAAGATACTTCGAAAATTTTACACTTGAACAAGTACCAAGAGAAGAAAATGCTGAAGTCGACGCTTTAGCAAATCAAGGATCTACTATCAGGATACCGGAAGGAACTCGGATACCAATACTACATATCCTGTATCCTGTGATGGAACATCCTAAGTCCCAGGATAAGCATGTAGCAAGTGTCCAGGATCCTGATGATGGGTATCTTGAAAAGGATCTCGAATCGTGGATGGCTCCAATCATGAAGTATCTACAAAAAGGAGATGTTCCAAAGGATGAGAATCCTAGAGCTTTCAGGATGAAGGTATCTTGTTTTACAATGATAAATAATGTTTTGTACAGGAAGTCCCTTGCAGGTCCATACCTTAGATGCTTAGAGGTCCTGAAACCAAGGAGGTGTTTCAGGATATACACGAAGGAGATTGTGGCAACCATATTGGGGGTAGGTCTTCATTCTCGAAGGTGTTGAGAACAGGGTATTACTGGCCGACCATGAGAAAGGATGCTATGGAGTATGCTCAGAAATGTGATGCCTGTCAAAGACATAGCAATATACTGCATCAGCCTAGAAAACCATTATATCCTATCATATCTCCTTGGCCATCTATGAAATGGGGGATGGATATAGTAGGAAAACTCCCAAAGGCTACTGGAGGAAAGGTTTTCATGCTAGCAATGATAGATTATTTCTCCAAGTGGGTTGAAGCAGAAGCGTTTGTGCAAGTTAGGGATCAAGAAGTGGTGTCTTTTATCAAAAGGAATATCCTAACAGGTTCGGGATACCAGCCGAGATAATCTGCGTCAATGGCTCTCAATTCATCAGCAAAAGAACCACAGATTTTTGTAAGAGTTGGGGAATCAAAATGATCACATCAACACCGGTGCATCCTCAAGCTAATGGGCAGGCAGAATCCTCAAACAAGATAATTGTCAATAACCTAAAAAAGAGATTAGGTGCTAAAATGGAAAATGGGCAGAAGAATAACATTTGTCATATGGGCTGATAGAACAACTGTGAAGAATGCTACTGGGAAAACCCCATTTTCTTTGGTGTTTGGGGCAGAAGCAGTGACTCCAACAGAGATGGTGATACCCACAACTAGGTCAAACCTACGGGGTGCTGAAAAGAATCAAGAAGTCTTATGTCAAGAGTTGGACACTATTGATGAAACAAGGGATGTGGCAAAGTTGAGGATGACAGCATACCAACAAAGGATAGCCAAGTCATACAACAAGAATTAAGAACCAGAAGATTCCAAGTGGGTATTGAGAAAAGCGTTTCAGAATACGACTAATCCTGCTGATGGGAAGTTAGCTCCAAAACGGGAAGGGCTTACGAGATTGAGTCAGAATAAGGAATAGGAGCATACCGGCTCAAGATCATGGAGAGAGATATGATACCAAGATCCTGGAATGCTATACATCTTAAAGCTTATTTCAAGTGAGTTTAGAATTTGATTTCTAACTCAGGACGATATGAATTCTATCTCTTTTAAATATATATTTAATTTAAGTTATTAGTTTTTGAAACCCAATACTGACTTAAGCATCGGAGGGGTGTTAGCTAAGCTAACACCCACCTTAGTTTAAGGGTGTTTTGTAGGATATGCTTCAAGATAATGCTTCAGGATACTTTCTCAAGATGGATTGAAAGATTAGAGGATTGGCCCCTTCACTCACGTTTAAGGGATTCAGATCCCTTCATAGGTTTAAAGGTATTCACCATTCTTCCGAATTGAGTTTAAACACCCCGCCTGGAGCGCAAGTATCCGGGTATAGTTCAAGATGGGGGGACCAGTTCATGTAAAAGTGGCTGACAATTTCGTTATTGTTGGCTATATCCCGGATCCTTACGATATATGAGGATTGATCACCCTCTCTCGCGAAAGGGTATTTTCATACTCTCCAAGGTTTAAAGGTTTTCACCTTTCTAAGTCTTGGAATTTACACACTCTCGCCTGTAGAGCACGAAAAACAAGGGTTTATCCCTAGGATATTAAGGGTTTATCCCCAGGATACTAAGGGATTATCCCCAGGGTACTATGGGTTTATTCCCAGCAAAATTAAAATCTTTGAAAATTTCCAAATTGTGATTGTGTTTACACACATTCTTTTATGAATAAAATATTATGAAAGAAATCTTCGAGCATGCCATGCGTTGATGCAATATCCTGCATAGACATAGGACATCCATGCTGGGGACATTGCAAAGGATTCAAAGGTTAGAATCGAAAGTTTTCGCCTAAGTATTCCTGGTATGTTTCTTATTTATCGAGTTTTGAAGATCTTATTTGAGTAACCTAAGTTTTCTATAGATATTCAACCAAGTTTTTGTCTAACATTTTTTTATTAAAGGTGACAAAAATTTATCAGTATCCTGAGCAGGATATTTGATCAGGGTGTTTAAAAACATGTCTTTCAAAATAAAAATATAACAGCAACAGATAAAGCAGAAATGTTAGTTTATTATTAACAAACCAAAATGTCACATTCTTGGCTTCGTCTTAAACCAAGACCCATCCACCAAGAATGTGATAAGTTCTAAAGCATATAAACATTGACGACCGAAGGCTTCGTCCTGAAATTCAGGATCCCTCCACCTCAGGTCATCGCAAAATACTAATTTTAAGGTGTAGGAAATATAAATTGTTCAAGTGCAGGAAAGTAAAATTATTTAGGGGATTACAGACCATTCAATTAAAAAATGGGCTCCGGCCTAAGCAACAATATCCGTCATTTCCCACTTCACTGCTATCAAACAGCAGCATCACCACCAGCACCTTCAACCGCCATGGCTTCACCATCTCCACCATCACCTGCATCAGCTTCAACCCCAGGATCCTTGCCACCTTCGCCACCTGCCTCTGCCGCCACCTCGGCTGCCATGGATGAAGCTCCAATCTCGGCTTTGGCTGTCACACCCCGACCCGCAGCGGAAATAAGAGTCGGGGCATAATTGGGTTATCACCAAAGCACATGACATTTACTATTATGTTTCATAATTAATAAAGTCAAAGTTACATTTTCAAGCATCCAAACATGTTCATCCAATACAAAGGAAATAACCAAACATAACAATCCCAATACTAAATTGTTTTATTCTTCTAATCCAGGTCCTATGTGTTCCTAGCTGCTGCTGGTTCACCTGTATCATGTGTAAAATGGGAGTTTTTGGGTCAACATAAGTTGGGGAGTGAACCTTATTAGATAAACATTTGATATGATTTTATGGTTAGTTTATCAATGAAATATTGTGCATAATCATAAATGAGCAAATGTAAGTAATCAAGCATTGGCAAATAGCAGTTACAATTATAACATACAATAACACCTGATAGCATACATGAACATACCAATATCATACGATAACTAACATAAATGAACTGTGCGATCAAAGCTCAATCAAACGGAGCCGATCGTATTGCATGTACTGAAAATGTAAAATGAACTGTGCGATCAAGGCTCAATCAAACGGAGCCAATCATATTGCATGTACTGAAAATGTAAAATGAACTGTGCGATCAAGGCTCAATCAAACGGAGCCGATCGTATGCGGGCACGCCAGGTTCAACCGCATAATAAAATGGGGAACAAGCTCAACGCACATATATGGGGAGCGGCGGCCTCGGCAATTGCATGTACTGAAATAATAAATTGCGTCCAATATTAACTACTTAACAGCGACAAACTAAATACATATGTTCATGATATGATGTATGCACAATGGTTTAGTTATAATATGTATATAAACAAAGACACATGATACACCCCAAAAACGTGATTAAAACGGGGAATTTGTAAGATTCACTCACATTGGGTGCGTTGAATTGGAGATGGTGAGATGCGCACGATTTAGATGAGCGGATCGACGAGGAATACTAACCTAAATAATAATGGAAAAATATATTAGATGGATGGATTTTATTAAGGATTTTAATGAAATTTTTAGATATATTTTTGTGAGTTTATGGCTATTTTCTATCTTTAAAAATGTTATTTTTAAGTATTTTTAATTGATTTTTAAATTAAATTAAATAAATAAAAATATAAAAAAAATATTATTTTTTTAAGTGTTGACCGTTGACCGTTGACCGGTTCGGTCAGCGAATAATCCTGCGCCGGGTGGGATTCGAACCGGCGACCTCCCGTTCACGTGCACGCAGCTCTACCAACTGAGCTACGTGTCTAACCCGATATAAACTCGTTTTTAATTATATTTATACACTTATTTGAATTAACCGAAATTTCCTTTATTTGCAAAAACGTTTTAATTCAATCGGACCGGTGCTCGTGACGAGTTTCGAACGCGCGACGTGTAGTTCATGTTGCACACAGTCCACCGCTGGACTGTGTGTCTAACCCGGTTATTATCTCGGTTTTTATTATACTTAACAACTATCTGTTTTAACCCGGTTCAGTTCTTGATCAAAAAGGCATGTTATTACACAAGGCGTGCGTGTAGCGGGAATCGAACTCGGGACGTGTATAGTTTTTGTTTGCACACAGTCCACCGCTGGACTGTGTGTCTAACCCGTTTATAATCCTGATTTTAATTACTCTTATGTCATTACTGAATTCATCTTCTTCATTACGAACACAGACCTCAATCAAACAACCGATTCGTGATTAATCTAGTTAATAAACATGATGTCTAGCTTGAATGTATTAAACCGAACAGTTTGGGGAAAGAAGATACCGAACAGGTTGTCTTCTTCAGAGAGTCCGGCGAAACTTGTCGGCTCTGTTTTTTAACCTTCGGCTGAGAGAATCTATTAACAGGTTTAAGGGGTTAGATATGAAATTGAACTAGTGAATATTGATTATCAGTACGTTGGAATGTGCATACCGGTAATTAACGAGTTTCCGGCAATTCCAGAAATTTTCCGGCGAATACAGAAAGTCCAGCAATGACGTCTGTGGTTGATTTTGAGCGACGGGTTAATGTTAGTAAGGGTCTAACAATAGATTGAAACCGTAAAGTAGAAGTATTTTACCGGCTTGTGTTGAATACGGTTTTCCAGCGACTTTTGCAGAGAATTCCGGCGAACTGTTTTAGGTGCTCAGATGGTCTGAAAATGCGACGAAAAGGAATTGAAGTATGGGTATGATATCTGTGAATCGCGAGAGTGTCTGGTGTTTGAGTTATTCAGAACTTGATGTTCTTTTTCGGTTTTAAAAATCAAAAATGATGATTCTTTAATTTTAATCAATTTCCAATTGATTAGAAACCGTCGAGCATCGGTTATAACTGAATGTGTGAGGTAAACAATCGATTTGACGATTGGTTTGCCGATTACCGTTTTTCAGGTGACACCATCGGTTAAACTGAGTTTGTGTATAAGTTCCATGTGTTTTCCTAGAGTTAACAGAAAACACATTGTGGCGGAGTGGTTTAGGGAATGAATGTTAAGTTGTTTAAAGAGCCTTGGCTGACCCGGGTTCGAGTCCCGGCAGCTTCAAATATTTTTTATTTGTTTTATTTTAACTTTTTATCAAATATAATTTTTATAGTTTAGTTTATTTATTAATTATGTCTCGTTTTAACTCAAAATAATCATAAATAATTAACGCAACTTTTATAACTTGGTACAAGATTACAAAACGGAGCGGGTTTTGGAGACCCGATTTTTACAAATGTTACAGTATCCCCTACTTTTAGGAATTTCGTCCCGAAATTTAAATAGTTGAAGTAGTAGGAAAAAGATGCGGGTATTTTTCACGCATTGAGTCTTCACGTTCCCAAGTAAACTCAGGTCCCCGTTTCGACTCCCAGCGTACCCTAACAATTGGAATGCGACTTCGTCGAAGACGTTTTTCTCCGTAGTCCATGATCTCCACTGGTCTTTCAATAAAATGCATGGATTCATCAATCTGAATATCTTCCAGCGGAATATGGAGATTCTCATCAGCGAGGCACTTCTTCAAGTTCGACACGTGGAATGTGGGATGAATCCTGTCGAGTTCTTCCGGTAGCTCAAGCTTGTATGCTACAGGACCTACTCTTTCGAGTATCTTGAAAGGTCCTACGTAACGTGGTGCTAGCTTTCCCTTTTGACCAAAACGAACTACTCCCTTCCACGGTGATACTTTTAAAAGCACATGATCACCAACGTTAAACTCTAAGGGCTTCCGTCGTTTATCTGCATAACTCTTTTGACGACTTTGAGCTGCTAGAAGATTGTTTCGGATTTGATGAATCTTGTCTGTGGTTTCTTGGATCAATTCTGGACCAGTAATTTGTACTTCCCCAATTTCGTGCCAACAAACAGGAGATCGGCACTTTCGACCATATAAGGCTTCAAAAGGTGCCATTCCGATGCTCGAATGATAGCTGTTGTTGTACGAAAATTCAACTAACGGTAGGTGAGCGTCCCAATTTCCCTTGAAGTCTATAACACATGCTCTAAGCATATCCTCAAGAGTTTGAATGGTGCGCTCAGACTGTCCATCAGTTTGAGGATGATAGGCGGTACTGAGATCTAATCGTGTGCCCATAGCGGATTGTACTGCTTGCCATGTTCGTGAGGTGAAACGACCATCACGATCAGAAATAATACTTAATGGTACCCCATGTCGGCTTACGATTTCGTTGATATAAATACGAGCAAGCTTTTCGTTCTTGAAATCTTCTCGAATAGGAATAAAGTGAGCCGATTTTGTAAGTCGGTCTATAATCACCCATATAGTGTCATACCCACCAGAAGTGCGAGGTAACCCGGTAATGAAATCCATGGTTATATTTTCCCACTTCCATACAGGTATTTCCGGTTGGACTAGAAGTCCTGAGGGTCTTTGGTGTTCAGCCTTCACCTTAGAACATGTGAGACACTTGGAAACAAAAATGGCAATATCTTTCTTCATTCCAGGCCACCAATAGGTGTATCGTAGGTCTTGATACATCTTATCGGCTCCTGGGTGTATAGAATATCGCGTTTTGTGAGCTTCATTCATGAGAGTTTCACGAAGATTGTTGTGGTTAGGAATCCAGATACGATCTAGGTAATACAGAATACCGTCTGATTTAGTTTCAAGTTTTAGCTCGGCTCAACAGGACATCTCTTTTCGTACATCTTCTTCTGTTATCGAAACGTGTTGAGCTTCTCGAATTTGATCCTTAATATCGGTTATAATTTGCGAACATAGAAGATGAATGGAGTTCGCATAACCCTTTCGACTAAGTGCATCAGCCACCACATTTGCTTTACCAGGGTGGTATCTAATTTCACAGTCGTAATCATTTAGGAGTTCGACCCATCTTCGTTGCCTCATATTTAACTCTTTTTGATTGAAGATATGTTGAAGACTCTTGTGGTCAGTGTATATTTCACACTTAGTACCATAGAGATAATGTCTCCATATCTTAAGAGCGAATACAACGGCTCCAAGTTCTAGGTCATGAGTGGTGTAGTTCTTTTCATGTGTCTTGAGTTGCCTCGAGGCATAAGCTATGACTTTTCCTCTTTGCATGAGAACGCAGCCTAATCCTTGCCCTGACGCGTCGCAATAGACTACAAAATCATCACAACCTTCAGGAAGAGTGAGGATTGGTGCATCACAAAGTTTTTGTTTAAGAGTTTGAAAAGCTTCTTCTTGCTTGGGTCCCCATACGAATGGTTTTCCCTTATGGGTTAAAGCCGTGACTGGCACAGCAATGCGAGAGAAGTTTGAAATGAACCGACGATAATAGCCAGCTAGTCCAAGAAAAGACCTTACTTCAGTTGGTGTACGGGAGCTTGCCATTCTTGAACTGCTTTGATCTTTGAAGGGCCAACATGTATTCCTTTGTCATTGACTACATGCCCGAGAAATTGCACCTCTTTTAACCAGAATTCACATTTAGAGAACTTGGCATAAAGCTTTTCCTTTTCTAGAAGTGCAAGAACGAGTCGAAGATGACGCTCGTGATCAGCTTTAGATTTTGAATAAATAAGAATATCGTCGATGAAAACTATAACAAATCGATCAAGGTAAGGTTTGCAGACTCTGTTCATTAGATCCATGAAGACAGCTGGTGCGTTGGTTAATCCAAACGGCATAACCATGAATTCATAGTGGCCATAACGAGTGCGAAAAGCAGTCTTAGGGACGTCTTCTTCATGCACTCTAAGCTGATGATAGCCAGATCGAAGATCGATTTTCGAAAAGCAGCTGGCACCTTGTAGTTGGTCAAGAAGATCATCTATGTGAGGTAAAGGATATGAATTTTTGATGGTTAACTTGTTGAGCTCTCTGTAGTCGATGCACATACGAAAAGATCCATCTTTCTTCTTTACAAAAAGGACAGGTGCACCCCAAGGCGATGAGCTGGGACGTATGAATCCCTTGTCAGTCAACTCTTGCAATTGACTGGCTAGCTCTTGCATTTCAGATGGGGCTAACCTATATGGAGACTTTGCAACTGGTGTAGCACCAGGTATAAGATCAATACGGAATTCGACATCTCTGATTGGAGGCAGTCCTGAAATGTCGTCAGGATAAACTTGTGGAAAATCTTTTACTACAGGAATATCTTCAAGTTTCTTCTCTGTGGTCTCCTTCTTGATGATATGGGCTAAAAACGCGACATAATTCTTGCGAAGATATTTTTGAGCTTGAAGACAAGACATTAAAATGAGCCCTTTCGACGAGGTTTCTCCAATGATTCGAAGAGTCTGACCGTTTGAAAGAGGAATACGAATAAATTTTTCACGACATACAACTTCCGCATGATATTGACTGAGCCAATCCATACCGATTATGATGTCGAAACTTCCCAGCTTCATAGGAATAAGGTCGACTGAGAAATCGTGGTCGTTTAAGGTGAGTGTACAGTTGCGTAAAATAGAGTCTAATGAAACTGGTTTTCCGTCCGCAACTTCCACCGTTATGGATTCCGCGAGCTTATCCCGATTTTTGCTTAAGATAGGTTCAAATTCTAATGACATGAAACTTCTATCCGCACCAGTATCAAATAACATAGAGGCATATCTACCATTTATAAGAAACGTACCGTTGACCACGTTGCCGTCAGCTCTGGCCTGGTTCGCGTTAATATTGAAAGCTCTTCCTCTAGCAGGTGGAGGAGCTTGGTTTGCTTGATTCACAGGGTTGGCTTGGGCCTGAGCATGAATAATATTAACCAGCCTTGGACATGTGTTTCTGAAATGACTTGGGTCGCCGCAATTGAAACAAGCCCGCATAGGTTGGCCCATAGGGTAATTGGGTTGATAGTATGTTTGGGCTAAATGTTGGGTGGGTGGAAATGGTAGTTGTCGTTGTGCTTGTCCCATTAACTGTTGGTGGGTTTGGGTTAAAGGTTGGTGGCGGTTTGTTCGTTGAGGCATGCGGCAGTTTTGAACAGTATGTCCTGCGCGACCGCAGCCGGTGCAGTATTGGCAAGGATGATCAGGGGAGTGGTGATACTGACAACGGTTACATTTTGGTAATGGGCCTGTGTAGGGTCTTCTGTATGGCATGGGTGAAGGAGTGACTTGAGTGATGGGTGCAGCAGGAATAGGGGTGTTGGTTTGGGTGACTGCAAAATTCCTGGTGTTACGCTTCCTCTTGTTAGCAAACTTAGAGGAAGGAATGGGGTGGTTTGAGGTTTGTCCCTCAACAGGGGCTTTCTTCTTCTCTTCTTTGAACTTCCCATTGCGAATTCGGTTTTCGGTCAGTTCAGTTGCCAACTCCATGGCAGCTTCGAGTGTTACCGGTGAAACGCTGAGAACCGAATCTTGAATTTTCGAGGGAAGTCCTCGAATATAATGTTCGATCAGACGATAGGTTGGAGTGAATAAGTTTGGAACCATTTGGTTCAACTCCAAGAACCTCTTGTTGTAAGTAGAGTGATCACCCTCCTTTTGCCTTAGAGCATGAAATTAATCCTCCAACTTCTTAATTTCACTTCTAGGACAGAAACGCCTAGTCATGATTTCCCTTAACTCCTCCCAAGTTAACGCCATCGCATCTTCAGTTCCCCTCTTTCCTTTCTCAGTATTCCACCAAGTGAGAGCTACACCAAGTAGTCTCCCGTGGCGTAACGAACCTTGCGATCCTCAGGACAATCGCAGTTTAGGAAGGCGTTTTCCATCTCCTCGAACCAATGTAGGAGAGCAGTGACACCCTCGTCCCTTCGAATTTTCGAGGATCACAGGACTTAAAATGTTTGTAAGAGCACTTGTTGGTAGGAGGGTTGTCGATGTTCTGGTCCTGTTGTTAAGGAGGGTTAGTAGGATTTGTAGCAAGGGCTTGTTGTACTTGTACCACGATGTCAGGCAATATCGTGGCCATTTGTTTCGCGATATGAGTGGCCAAACGTTCCTGAGACTTTCCCGATCTTTTACCCCTTCGATGCTGTCTAGACGACATCTACAGGACCATAAAATGAGAAGATTGTGAGTTTATGGTGTCTTTTTTAGGTGTCATGTGTCTTTAAGAAAATGTAAATAACATAAATATCAATAATGCAACTACATCCATAGGATGTCTTGGGTTCGCTCATGTTGGGCCTCAAATGTCCCCCATACCTTCACCTACATAGTCATGTGGGCCCCCATGGCTATTGGCTTGGTAGGATTCACATTAGCATTGGCAATTTAACACTCGCATCCCCGAATGCAAACCACAAAATATGTTCTTGAGATGTTTGGTCGGAACGTGTCCAGGTGTAGACACAATGACAACTCAAAGTGGGATTAGTTCACACGACGTTTGGTATAGCATGCTTTGGCCTAATAAGTACTTCGTACTCTCATCGTTAGTCCCCAGGTAGGCAAACTGGTCCTTTATTTTGGATTTATACGAATGCCAGCCTAGACAGGACGTTCCGACTACCGGTACTAGTACCCTTCCAGTTACTACATGCCCGTCATGAGAACTCACTTTGATGAGATTTGAAAACACGAAAATCATTGTAAAATCAATCATGATGTGGTGTGTGCTTTCATGGATGTGATATGTTATGAGCATACGATTTCATGATAGGCATTATTTGATAATACATACTTATGAACATGCTTGCACAATATCAAATGTAACATTTAACATAAAACATATAAACATCATGAAGTTTGGCATATAACACACAAAATTCTTATAAGTTTCTAATCGACTATAGTATAGGCTCTAAGGGTCTAATAACCTATCCTATATCCCTATAGTCATGGCTCTGATACCAATCTGTCACACCCCGACTCGCAGCGGAAATAAGAGTCGGGGCATAATTGGGTTATCACCAAAGCACATGACATTTACTATTATGTTTCATAATTAATAAAGTCAAAGTTACATTTTCAAGCATCCAAACATGTTCATCCAATACAAAGGAAATAACCAAACATAACAATCCCAATACTAAATTGTTTTATTCTTCTAATCCAGGTCCTATGTGTTCCTAGCTGCTGCTGGTTCACCTGTATCATGTGTAAAATGGGAGTTTTTAGGTCAACATAAGTTGGCGAGTGAACGTTATTAGATAAACATTTGATATGATTTTATGGTTAGTTTATCAATGAAATATTGTGCATAATCATAAATGAGCAAATGTAAGTAATCAAGCATTGGCAAATAGCAGTTACAATTATAACATACAATAACACCTGATAGCATACATGAACATACCAATATCATACGATAACTAACATAAATGAACTGTGCGATCAAGGCTCAATCAAACGGAGCCGATCGTATTACATGTACTGAAAATGTAAAATGAACTGTGCGATCAAGGCTCAATCAAACGGAGCCGATCGTATTGCATGTACTGAAAATGTAAAATGAACTGTGCGATCAAGGCTCAATCAAACGGAGCCGATCGTATGCAGGCACGCCAGGTTCAACCGCATAATAAAATGGGGAACAAGCTCAACGCGCATATATGGGGAGCGGCGGCCTCGGCAATTGCATGTACGGAAATAATAAATTGCATCCAATAATAACTACTTAACAGCAACAAACTAAATACATATGTTCATGATATGATGTATGCACAATGGTTTAGTTATAATATGTATATAAACAAAGAACATGATACACCCCAAAAACGTGATTAAAACGGGGAATTTGTAAGATTCACTCACATTGGGTGCGTTGAATTGGAGATGGTGAGATGCGCACGATTTAGATGAGCGGATCGACGAGGAATACTAACCTAAATAATAATGGAAAATATATTAGATGGATGGATTTTATTAAGGATTTTAATAAAATTTTTAGATATATTTTTGTGAGTTTATGGCTATTTTCTATCTTTAAAAATGTTATTTTTAAGTATTTTTAATTGATTTTTAAATTAAATTAAATAAATAAAAATATAAAAAAAATATTATTATTTTTTTAAGTGTTGACCGTTGACCGTTGACCGTTGACCGGTTCGGTCAGCGAATAATCCTGCGCCGGGTGGGATTCGAACCGGCGACCTCCCGTTCACGTGCACGCAGCTCTACCAACTGAGCTACGTGTCTAACCCGATATAAACTCGTTTTTAATTATATTTATACACTTATTTGAATTAACCGAAATTTCCTTTATTTGCAAAAACGTTTTAATTCAATCGGACCGGTGCTCGTGACGAGTTTCGAACGCGCGACGTGTAGTTCATGTTGCACACAGTCCACCGCTGGACTGTGTGTCTAACCCGGTTATTATCTCGGTTTTTATTATACTTAACAACTATCTGTTTTAACCCGGTTCAGTTCTTGATCAAAAAGGCATGTTATTACACAAGGCGTGCGTGTAGCGGGAATCGAACTCGGGACGTGTATAGTTTTTGTTTGCACACAGTCCACCGCTGGACTGTGTGTCTAACCCGTTTATAATCCTGATTTTAATTACTCTTATGTCATTACTGAATTCATCTTCTTCATTACGAACACAGACCTCAATCAAACAACCGATTCGTGATTAATCTAGTTAATAAACATGATGTCTAGCTTGAATGTATTAAACCGAACAGTTTGGGGAAAGAAGATACCGAACAGGTTGTCTTCTTCAGAGAGTCTGGCGAAACTTTACGGCTCTGTTTTTGAACCTTCGGCTGAGAGAATCTATTAACAGGTTTAAGGGGTTAGATATGAAATTGAACCTAGTGAATATTGATTATCAGTACGTTGGAATGTGCATACCGGTAATTAACGAGTTTCCGGCAATTCCAGAAATTTTCCGGCGAACACAGAAAGTCCAGCAATGACGTCTGTGGTTGATTTTGAGCGACGGGTTAATGTTAGTAAGGGTCTAACAATAGATTGAAACCGTAAAGTAGAAGTATTTTACCGGCTTGTGTTGAATACGGTTTTCCGGCGACTTTTGCAGAGAATTCCGGCGAACTGTTTTAGGTGCTCAGATGGTCTGAAAATGCGACGAAAAGGAATTGAAGTATGGGTATGATATCTCTGAATCGCGAGAGTGTCTGGTGTTTGAGTTATTCAGAACTTGATGTTCTTTTTCGGTTTTAAAAATCAAAAATGATGATTCTTTAATTTTAATCAATTTCCGATTGATTAGAAACCGTCGAGCATCGGTTATAACTGAATGTGTGAGGTAAATAATCGATTTGACGATTGGTTTGCCGATTACCGTTTTTCAGGTGACACCATCGGTTAAACTGAGTTTGTGTATAATTCCATTTGTTTTCCTAGAGTTAACAGAAAACACATTGTGGCGGAGTGGTTTAGGGAATGAATGTTAAGTTGTTTAAAGAGCCTTGGCTGACCCGGGTTCGAGTCCCGGCAGCTTCAAATATTTTTTATTTGTTTTATTTTAACTTTTTATCAAATATAATTTTTATAGTTTAGTTTATTTATTAATTATATCTCGTTTTAACTCAAAATAATCATAAATAATTAACGCAACTTTTATAACTTGGTACAAGATTACAAAATGGAGCGGGTTTTGGAGACCCGATTTTTACAAATGTTACATTGGCGGGATACTTCACGGGGTTCCCACCAAGATCCTTTAACTTTGCCTCCCAAGCATCAATATCCCAAGTTGGGCATTCGAAGCCCGCAGCCTTGGCTTCGTAAGCCTGGCTTGCAGGATGGAAATCACAACAGAACCTTTGAGGCCTTCCCGATGAGAGTTCATATCCTGCTCACATTGGAGTTGAACAGTATCCATCTTGGCCTGGGCATCCTGGTTAGCCTTCTTGACAGCAGCCTGAGCTTCCTGGGTCACAACTTTGTATTCGTAGTGCTGATACTTGGCAGGGAATATCTTCCCATGATCCACAATGGTGGTTTCAGCCTTCTTCAACCTGGCTTCCAGCATCCTGACGGTCTCGCAGGCTTCCTCGTAGAGACTTGTCACGCGTTCTACAATCCAAAATGCAGGTATCAGTATACGTAATTTAATCAGGATACCAATTGAGTGCAGGATACAGGATAAGGATACATACCTGGTTAAGGAAGGAGGTGATGAATCCACTGGATTCAAGGAATCCATGGTTCTCATAGGGGAAAGCTTCAGGTGTAGCAGGGGAGTCTGCCTCTTTTCTCTTACGAGAACTAGAAGCACGTGGCTTTTTGGCAGGGGAAGGCTTAGGCATGACCGTTCCCTTAGAACTGGTTGCAGGCTTGGATACAATGGATGGGTTGCTGGGTTCCTTCTTCGCTTGGACGGGACCAGAGTAGCTGTCGAGTTCTTCAAGATCGAAAACTTGAGGCATTTTGATCGGGTCTGCATAAAAAGGCGAATTCTCAATCTTGACTTTAATTTCATAATTACGTAACTATGTGCACAAATATATATAATCCTTACCAGACATGTTGGATGAAGAGTATTGGCTTGAACTTGGGTGATGAGACAAGAAGCTTCTGTCACTTTCAGGTAACTTGTAAATTGCTTTGATTCTCTCTTCAGACTCTGCAGTAGAAGGAGCTAGTTCCTTGAAGTTTGCTGCATGGAAGAAATGAGGATATCAGTTTGGGATATAACATCAAGATATATTCGAGGATAATCTAAAACCCTAAATCCTACCAGTGATCAACCAATTCACCGGAAGGCTGTCCGCTTCGACGATGGAGTCACGTCTAACAAAGGAAAATTTACGTTTCCACTCGTCCTCATTTTTTGTTACTTTGAGGATGATGGGGTTGTTAGAAGTGGAGAAGAGCAAGAATCGGCTATTGCCATGGGAACGAAGATGGTAGGCTATGGGGATGTCCTCGATGCAGAGATCAGGGAAGTGGAAGGTTTTGATTTGATTGAGTACGATCAACACCCTCCAAACCATGGGCATTGTTTGAGCAAAGCTAAGACCAGTTTTACGAAAGAATTGCATTATGAACTCGGGGAAAGGATACCGGAGACCGAGAGAAAAAGGATATGCCGAGAAGCAGATCCACTCCTGAGACGACACGTCTGACCGGAGGGTTCGGTCAAATGGACGGATCATCGCTCCATCGGGGAAGGTGCCGGAAGCCCTAAGTGTCGCGATGTCGGCGTTATCAAAGGAGCATATTTCTTTCTTGGCGTTTTTGAGCAGATTGTGAATGGAAAAAGGGGAGGCCGACTCGCTGGAGTGTGATCGGGTTCTTGCGGCCATCAAAAGAGATAGACATATCAAATTTTTAGAAAGAGAGGAAGAAATTATACCTGGAAATTCTGAGAAGGATGGCTGATTTTCAAACAGAAAATGAGAAGATATAGGGGCAAGATAGATAGGCAAGGAGTAAAATTCGCGTGGGGAGTTGCAGCCTGTCAAATCAATAGTCACATCCATTTAAGTGCCTCGATATACGCAAATAAAAATATATCCGTTTGGATTAGAGGATCCCAACAGTTATATTTTTGGGGACAATTGTTATGGGTGGAATTTCTTACCCAAATCCTGATGACATATCTTGATATTATATTTATGATGCTGCGAGCGGGATACTGAACTAGGATATTGGTAACATCCTGCGGGGGTATCCTACTCACTATTAACGTTAATCTTTGGTGGCAAGGTACCAACAGATATGAAGACTTGGTTTCCCCGAAGACTCACTCAAGACGGTTAGGATACGAACGTTTGAGCTGGAGAAAGAGTCTACAACGATCACAATGGAATATTCAAGGCATCCCTAGAATAAAGGATAGTTTGTTATATTCGATTACTATTTATAGGGGCCTGGATCAACAGTAGAAGACACACAATCTCGTACACTTTCACTCTCTAGTTGCAGCAATATTCACAAACACTCACAACACTTACATTATTTGATCATTGTAACACTTAGAGCTAATCGAAGTAGTATCACGAAGTTGTATCCTGCTGTTTGGTCAATAAGAAGAACAAGGAAGCTGACGATTGTCAGCTCCCGAGATTTTATGCCGGCGATCTAGATTGATCAAGGGCTTTCTGTGTATATCCTGTGTCAATTTCTATTTTTATCGCATTCATTTATCATTCTGATATAGTTCATTATCCTAAAACTATATCCTGAAACTGTTTTCATAATGAACCAAGGAAAAACATTTTTGCAAACCACAATAGCACGCTACCTCACATACTAAGTTTGATCACTTAATTGCTTCGGTAATCTTTGACCAAAACACCTGGAAGAGTAGCAGCATTGATAGATTCATTTCGAGATCTTTAGAGAAATGCAAAGAATTTTATAATATCCTAAAGAAGAACAAGAAATTTGAATGGGGAGAAACACATGAAGCTGCCCTACAAGAATTGAAGTAGTATCTTTCATGGAATGCAGTAAGTGCTGATTTGGTAAAGGATCACGAAGGTCAGCAGTATCCTTTTTGTTATGTTAGTAAAAGGTTATTAGATACTGAAACCAAATACTCACACTTAGAAAATTGATATTAGCTCTAGTCATGGCATCAACTAAGCTTAGAAATTACTTTGAAACACATAGGATTCATGTTAAAACCAATTATCCTGTTAAAAATGTGCTTAGGAATTCTGAAATGTCTGGTAGGATGCCTAAGTTGTCTGTAAAACTAAGTGCATATGATTTAGTATATGAACCTAGAAATGCCATAAAATCTCAGGCTCTAGCAGACTTTGTGGTAGATTTTAGTAGTGATATTCAAAATGAAGCTGACTTAGAAGTACAACAATTAGGTGAGAATTCAGGATTGGATATTGTATGCTGATGGTGCATCTAACATAAGAGGTGTAGGATTAGGTATACTACTAAAATCGCCATAGGGGACACATTACCCGAGGCTATTAGATGTGATTTTCCTGCTACTAATAATGAAGCTGGGTATGAATCCTTGATAGCAGGATTAGAATTGGCTAAGAATATGGATGTTAAATGTTTACAAGTGTCCAGGATCCTGGTGATGGATGTCTTGAGGAGGATCTTGAATCCTAGATGGCTTCAATCGTGAAGTACCTTGAAAAAGGAGACATCCCAAAGGGTGAAAATCTTAAGGCGTTCAGAATGAAGGTATCCCGTTTTACTATTACAAATAAGAAATCCCTCACAGGACCATACCTAAGGTGCTTGGAAGATCCTGAAACCAAGGAGGTACTTCAGGATATACACGAAGGAGATTGTAGCAACCATACTGGGGGCAGATCTTTATTCTCGAAGGTGTTGAGAACAGGGTATTACTGCCGACCATGAGAAAGGATGTTGCGGAATATTCTAAAAGCTGCGATGCATGCCAAAGACACATCAACATATTGCATCAGCCTGCAAAACCAGTATACCCTTTCATATCCCCTTGGACGTTTATGAAATGGTGAATGGATATAGTAGGAAAACTCCCGAAAGCTCCTGGAGGAAAGGTTTTCATGTTGGCAATGACGGATATTTCTCTAAATGGGTTGAAGTAGAAGCCTTCGTCCAAGTCAGGAATCAAGAAGTGGTATCCTTCATAAAAAGGAATATCTTGACAAGATTCGGGATACCGGCTGAGATAATTTGTGATAATGGCTCCCAATTCATCAGCAAAATAACTACTGACTTCTGTAGAAGTTGGGGAATCAAGATGATTATGTCAACACCAGTGCATCCTCAAGCAAATGGACAAGCAGAATCCTCAAATAAGATAATTGTTAATAATTTGAAAAAGAGGTTAGGTGCTAAAAAAGGAAGATGGGCAGAAAAACTACCATTTGTCTTATGGGCTTATAGAACAACTGTGAAGAATGCAACTGGGCAAACTCTGTTCTCATTAGTATTTAGAGATGGTGGACTCAGCCTTCTTCAGTTTGGCCTCCAGTGTCTTCACGGATTCACAGGCCATGACCTGTAGATGTGGTAAGCGTTCAAGACCCTACAATGCAAGGTACGAATATGAGTAAAATTAACCAGGATATCAGTTCGGTATATACTCGCAGGATACAGGATAAGGATGTTTACCTGGTTGAGAAGGGAGGTCATGAGGTTAATGGATTCTAAGAATCCAAGGGTCTCGTAAGAAGGGACCTCAACAGATGCAGCAGGGGAGTCAGTTTCCTTTCTCTTACGAGAACTGGAGGCACGAGGCTTGGAAGTTCAAGGCTTGGGAACAACAGTAGGCTTGGAGCTGGAAAAGGGCTTTGATAGACAGAGGGTTTGGATGTCACACCCCGAATTCCACGTATATCCCGGTGGGCCTGGTGGGGAGTATTGTGACGTATAGTTGTTATCATCATAACCAATAAATACAGAGCAACACAGTGGAAGTCTTGGAGTTAAAATAAACTATTACAAACCATAAGTGTCCAAAGTTCAACACAAATATACATACTAGGCTTGTAATAAGATCCACGAGCGGATCGAAAAATGTACAAAATGATAACAGACTCTAAAGGCACAACTTAAAGGATCGCAGCTCCTCAGTATCAATGCCACGCAGCTTCTGGCCTATTACGTGCTGTACATGTAACTTAATCTTTTGAAAATATGTAAGTTTTCACTAGTAAATACAATCAACCGACTCATTTTGAAAATCTTTTCAAAAATGATTTTAGGTGCACTAGGCACATTTTTATAAATAACTTGGGACAGTACAAGTGACCTTGTATACAAATTTACAAGCATGTCAATACATATGGGGCCCAGTATGAAAACCGAGATATGATCGACTGACACACCACTTCTGAAGTTTCACACAGAAAGCAGATAATAATAATAATGTAATTGACCAGTGTATGCCTACACCCCATGCTATAAGTCGTGGCCACTAGCACTTTAGTGAGCCAAGGATATCCCAGACACGGTCAAGCCCACCCCCAATGTTTAAGTTATAAGGCAAAACAGATTAAAACGGGTTATGTTATTTAGTTGATTATCGCAATTGGACAAAACATGATCCCATACCCGACCAAGTGGTAATAATTTACCTTATCCCAAGCATGTATAGGAAAAATAGGTTAAGAGTATTTACCTGAGCTAAATCTTCGAGAAAATAACAACTCAGCGGCAAATCAAATGAGAAGTACATACACAATCTACCGGAAGGCGTCTAGTCTGGAATGATGTTATTATTAACCAATTAGAATGCTAACGGGTCCTTAGTTAAGTCTTAGACTTGAACCGATTAGTCTTACGTTAAACAAGTACGGTACAAAACGCTAAATTAAGAGGTGAACGGAATAGAATGTAAATTGGGACCCAACAAGTATCTAGACTTGTATAATACGGGCATACCCATAACATTCTGGATATTGATAAGGAAATGACAAAGTTAAACCCATTTCGGTCAGATTACGTAAACTAGTCACGTATGCTTAACCATAAGCGTATAAGCGAAACCGGGTAACCGAAAGAATCATATACAAGTTCCATATGCTATTATGTTTAAAATATGTTATGATATCAGTAGGATATCATATTTGGGATTCTGATTTTGGTACTTGTACATACTGTAAAAATATTTAAAATAAGTTTACAAATCAGTAGGTAACAAGACTCGGGTCATAGATATGGTTTTAAACCATACTATGCGCCGAAAAGGTGATAAAGTCGATAAATGCCGATTATCTCGATGTTTAATGTAAACTGAAGTCATGATCAGTTTTATAATATCAAAATAAGTTATTTATCATGTTACAACAGGTAAATATTTGGTTATGAAATGTTTAATTAAAACTATTTTATGCGAAAAAGGGTAATTTGGTCATTTATCGGCATTATACGAATATATAACATCAACTCAGGTTATATTCTGCTTTAACATCCTAATATGTCCTACATATCATATTACATTAGTATGTATGAAGTTTGAGCAAAGAAATTATGTTTTATCCTTCTAAAATGTCGGAAAGGGCATTTTAGTCATTTTTAAGCTATAAACATGACATTTGAGTAAACTTTGGTTTATGACCAGATTGATGACATCAAGATGATTAATTTATGTTTACGTATCAGTTTATAACTTGTTTGTATGTTTATAAATGTTTAAAAGCTAAATTTACACAAATAGGGCCTTTTTGCAAAAGTTTAAGTATAATAACGGAACTCGTATATAAACTCGGATTACTAGCGAACCATGTAGTATAACTTTAGGAGGTTATACTATACTATAACATGGTCCTAAAATGACTTAAAGTCAGTAGCCCAAGTAGCTAAATCGGGTCAGAACTAAAAGTCAAGGCAGAATCAAACTTCGCGACTTTCGGTTGCGAACCGACTCTAGACCGGGAATTAATGGGCCGAACATGTTTATACATGTTCTAATTGTTATTACCAATTTATTTAAGTGCCAAAACATATTTTATAACATCTATATTAATAATTATGCAATATTTGCAAATCTGACCCGTTGACTTTTATTGACTTTAAACTTTGACCCGTCTATTGGTCAATATAACGTGGTAATTAGGAGGTGCCCTTTTAAGGGATTAACACCTACCTAGTTACGATCACGTAGCCATGTTCGCATTGAACAATGGCTGGACCATAATGGTCTTAGCCCAAGGTCAAAGCGTTGTTACGTAAACGCTTTGAGTTTTGGCTTAAAAGCCTAACAAAACAACTTAGAACGAGATGGAACACTTACAAGTGATCCAGAAGATGCTAAAAACTCAGGGCAATGCTCCAAGATTTCCTGGAACCTTCCAAGTGAGCTAGAGGAGAATAGAGCAAGAATGAGCAAGTTGTGATCAACAAAAGTGCCCCTTTTATAGTTGAGGAAGAGCTAGGAGAGCATGCCGGGTGTTTGAGGGTGTTCTTGGACGAGCACAAGTGTCCCAAGTCATGGTAAGACCAGCTAAAGGGTGGCAATGGTGACAAAGGTGGCAGCAGATGAGGCTGTCACATTTCTGGTTGCTGGCAGGTCCTTGCGGACCGTATGGGTTTGGCCATGCGGTCCGTAAGGACCTTCAGGCGCCCGCAGTTTAGAAATGGTTATGGGCCGTAACCAAATCTGGTTACTATCTGCAACCGCCCCTCAGAATGTAAAAACTTGGTATTTTACATAATCACTATTACATAGTGGTTATAAATTATCATTTCAACGACTTTAGTCCCTCTCGTTTTATCATACGACATACGAGGATAGTCGGGACACGTGTCGGAACTTTATTGGACGTAAAAACACGAGGTGTTACATCCTCACCCCCTTAAAATAAATCTCGACCTAGAGATTTTAATCAAACAAATGGGGATACTTCTGTCGCATAACGGACTCGATCTCCCATGTGTATTCAGGACCTCGACGAGCATCCCATTTAACTTTCACAATCGGCACATGCTTTCTACGAAGCTTCTTAATTTGTCAATCTTCAATTGCTACGAGTTTCTCAATGAACCTCAGGTTTTCATCAATTCGCACGTCTTCGTGTGGCATAGCCAATGACTCATCAACTAAATACTTCTTCAAGTTCGAGATGTGGAATACATCATGGATTCCACTGAACTTCTTAGGTAGTTTGAGCTTATAAGCTACAGACCTGACATGTTCGACAATCTCGAACGGTCCAATGTATCTCGGGCTCAACTTGCCCTTCTTGCCGAATCTCATAACGCTCTTCGAAGGTGACACTTTCAATAGTACCCTGTCCCCTATCTAGATTTGAAGAGGTGTATGCCTCTTATCTGCATAACTTTTCTGTTGGTCATGTGCGGCTTTAATACGATCACGAATCTGCAACATCTTGTCCATCGCCTCCAGGACTATCTCAGGTCCTGTCAGTTGGGCTTCCCCAACTTCCGCCCAGCAAACGGGCGTCATACACTTCCTCCCGTACAAGGCTTCAAATGAAGCAACCTTGATACTTGCATGATAGCTATTATTGTAGGAGAATCCGATCAGGGGTAAGTGGTTATCCCAACTTCCACCTAGATTGATTACACATGCGCGCAACATGTCTTCCAATATTTGTATAGTACGTTCGCTTTGCCCGTCCGTCTGCGGGTGATAAGCGCTACTAAAGTTCAACCGAGTGCCCAATGCTTGTTGGAAGCTTTTCCAGAAATGTGAGGTATACCTTGTATCCCTATCGGATACAATGGATACCGGCCCGCCGTGTAAAGTCACAATGTTATCCACGTAAAGTTTTGCCAGCTTGTCAGAGCTGAAAGTTTCCTTGACAGGCAAGAAGTGAGCTTAGTCATCCTATCCACGATTACCCAAATCGTGTCATTACCGCTATTAGTTCTTGGTAACTTGGTAATAAAGTCCATAGTTACACATCCCATTTCAAGGTGGGAATCTTAAGTTGTTGTAGTAGTCCTGACAGTTTCTGATGTTCCGCTTTAACTTGCGAACACGTCAGACACCTAGCTACATGTGTGGCTATGGATTTATTCAAACCCATCCACCAATAGTTAGGTGCCAAATATTTATACATTTTGTCACCTCCCGGGTGAACAGAGTACCTTGAATTAGCGCTTCCTGGAGGATCAAATCCCTAAGTCCTCCAAATACTGGAATCCAAATTCGTCCATTGAGCCTGAGGATTCCATCATTTCCTGGTACCAACTGTTCAACAGCTTTACCCAATTCTTCAATTGGAATGTTAGCTACTAACAAGGCTTGCTTCTGCGCATCCAAGATCTTTTCATTCAAACTGTTCTTTAGCTCCATATTCTTGGCGTGAACCCGAATGGGTTTAGTCCTTTCTTTGCGACTTAGGGCATCGGCAACTACGTTTGCCTTGCCTGGATGGTATCGAATTTCACAATCGTAGTCATTAAGCGATTCCATCCATCGACGTTGTCGCATATTCAAATCTTTTTGATTAAACAAGTGTTGGAGACTTTTGTGATCCGTGTATATAATACACTTCGTCCCATAAAGGTAATGTCTCCACAATTTGAGCGCAAACACCACAACACCTAATTCTAGATCATGCGTGGTGTAATCCCTTTCGTGTATCTTCAATTGTCGTGATGCATATGCGATTACCTTGCCTCTTTGCATAAGCACACATCCCATGCCCGTGTGTGATGCATCACAATAGACCACGAAGTCTTCAATACCTTCTTGTAAAGTCAATACTGGAGGGTTACTCAATTTCTGCTTCATAATCTCAAAGGCTTCCTGCTGCTTGGGACCCGAGTTAAACTTAACATCTTTGTGGGTCAAATTCGTTAGAGGTGTGGCTATCCTCGAAAAGTTTTCTATAAATCTTCTATAGTAGCCAG
This sequence comes from Scalesia atractyloides, assembly GCA_947069175.1. Lineage (NCBI taxonomy): Eukaryota > Viridiplantae > Streptophyta > Magnoliopsida > Asterales > Asteraceae > Scalesia > Scalesia atractyloides. Next base: position 85,536,388 of record CAMTDV010000014.1, read on the forward strand.
CTAAACCCAAAAAGATGTGAATTTCTGATGGAGTCTTAGGAGCTTGCCATGGCCTCGATTTTGGCGGGATCTACTTGGATTCCGCGTTCACTAACAACATGTGCGGAACACTGGACTTCTCGTAGCCAAAACTCACACTTAGAAAACTTGGTGTAAAGTTTCTCTTGTCTCAACAATTCCAATATGCACCTTAAATGTTTCCCATGATCTGATTGATTACGAGAGTATATAAGTATGTCGTTTATGAAGACAATGACAAACTTATCCAAGTAAAGTTTACAGACTCGATTCATAAGATACAAGAAAGCTACAGGTGCATTAGTGAGCCCAAAAGGCATCACTAAGAACTCATAATGACCATACCTTGTCCTGAATGCTGTTTTCGAAACATCTTCCGTTCTAACCTTGAGTTGATGATTGCCCGACCTCAAATCAATCTTTGAGAAGTAACTTGCTCCCTTAAGTTGGTCGAATAAATCATTGATCCTGGGCAAAGGGTAACGATTCTTAATGGTTATCTTATTTAGCTAATCAATGCACATCCGCATTTAACCGTCCTTCTTTTTCACAAACAAAATTGGAGCTCCCCAAGGTGTTGAGCTTGGTCGTATAAAACCTTTTTCTAATAGCTCATCAAGTTGCATCCTTAACTCTTTCATCTTCGTAGGCGCTAAACGATGCGGAGCTCTCGTAACTGGAGCTGCACCAGGTATGATATCAATCCTAAGCTCTACTTGCCTATCTAGAGGCAGACCAGGCAAGTCTTCGGAAATACGTCTGCGAATTCAAAGATAATGGGAAAGTCTTCAATCTTCGTTTTTGGTTCATCGATAGTAACATGTGCCATGTAAATGACACATCCCCTCTTCATAAATTGCGATGCTTTGAGAAATGACGCTTCCTCAGGCATTCCATAGTGTAGGTCTCCTTGAATGGTGAGTACATCACCAGTTGGGGATTTGATTTCGATTAGTTTCTTGTTACAGGCTATATGGGCTTGGTTACGAGACAACCAATCCATTCTAAGAACTACATCGAATCCTACCAATTTCATTGGCAAAAGAGAGACAAGAATGGAATGATTCTTGATGGATATGGAACATCCATCTAGAATTGTTGAAGCAGTTCCGATAGTTCCGTCAGCGAGTTCTACATCGTATGTTATGTCTAGAGTTCTTATGGGAAAATTTAACAAATCACTAAACTTATGGTCCACGAATGACTTATCTGCCCCCTGAATCGAAAAGAACTCTAGCATAAGTATCATTAATTAAGAACGTACCCGTTCTAACATTATTATCATCGACCGCTTCCTTTGCATTCATCTGAAAGGTGCGTGCATTTGTTTTCTTCGCTCCTCCAGGTTTCTCTGTGTTATCCTTTTTATACTTAGGGCGGTTTGGCTTGATGTGCCCTTTCTCGCCATAGTTTAAACAAGTGGCATGCTTCAAATCCTTACAATCCAGGGCCTTGTGCCCCATTTTCTTGCAAATCCTGCATGGCTTAGATTGGGATTTATTTTGACACGAACCATTGTGTCGTCGGTTGTAACTCTTGCACCACGATCGGTTATCAGATTTTTTATGGTTCCGGCTTGACCCAAACCTTCCGTTCTTATTACGATGGTTTCTATCATCTTCTCTCTTCCTCTTTACATCAACCTCAGACTTGATGGACCTTTGTCTTTTCAGGTCCTGGGTTATTGCCATAGCTAGGTCCATAGAAGACCTGTATGTTTCTGGCTTTGAAGCCCTGGCGTTTCCTTTTATTTCGGGTTCTAAACCTCTGATAAAATGCGCGATGCGTTTAGATTCTGGAGTAATCAAGTATGGCACTAATCTGGACAAGGAGTTATATTCAGAGACGAACTTCCTACAATCCAAATTCTTCATTTATAGACCCAAATAGTCAGACTCGATCTTCTCCACCTCGTGAGGTAGGCAGTAAGCATCTTTTGTTATCTCTACAAACTTATCCCAGCTCAGATTGTACAAGTATACCTTTCCTGCGATTGGATCATAGACTTCTGCCAAATTAGGGCATCGTCCTTGAATGACTAAGCGACGTACTTAACCACATCCTTCTCAGAACACCCACTAATTTCTACTACGGTCTCGATCTCGTCTAACCACCTCAAGGTTTTGACTGCCCCTTTCTCGCCAGTAAAATCACGGGTTTACATGATAAAAAGTACTTGTAGGAACAACCTTCCTTTAAAAACTGAGTTTTCTTCTGATATTCTTGCCTTTCCTTCCTCACGTTTGAGGAGTGTTCAGAGCTTTCCTTTTTATTCAAAGAACGATGCTTGGAATGTTGCTCAATGGTATGTTTCAAAGTGTGTCTAGAGGTGTGTTTAGAGTGAGAAGCACTCGACTCACGTTTCTTTTCATCATAAGCTTTAATCGCCTTGCCAACCTCTGTAGCTACCAAAGCTTACAAACCTTTGGTTAAAACAATATTTTCATTTGCGTCACCATGTTAGTACAGTATGTCTATGTCTTAGTCTTGTATCGAGTCTGTTTAGAATAGATGAGATAACATTAGAAAATATCGTATTTATGTAAATAGTAGATCAAGTTTGCCCGAAAGTTAATGTTGGAACAAGTTCGGCCGAACTTGTTCAAGCAAGTTCGCTCGAACTTGTTGTCCTCCCAAGCGAACTTGACTATCTATAAATAGGTGCCTCTAGGATCTCATTTGTAACTATGCCAGAATTTTAGGCGAAGCCCTGTCGGATCCGAAACTTGAATGTAATTGACTTTAAGATCAATAAACAGATAACTTAACGAGTAATTCTTGCATATTTGATTAACATGTCACTTAGTTTTCCCCTATTTGGACATTAGATACCAAATTAGGTTTTGTGCTATCAAGGAGCGATCTAACAAGTGGTATCAGAGCCATGGATACCTGATTTGGTGTAATCATCACAAGAACTACTCTATTTCTACTAATTTCTACCATTTTTCTTAACTTTTTCATGAAAAACAATGAACCTACGAATAAAATCTGCTAAATTTTGAACATGTCACGTAAAATCCACTAAAGATAAACCCCTGAAAGTTTCAAGACCTAATTCAAATGAATTGATGTCGAAAAATTGAAAAAATCATGATTTGCAAAACCATTTTGATCGAACTTGACATCAAGTTCGCTCGAACTTGAGTGAAAAATTCACTTTTTGAGTAATTTTCATCAAGTCCGCCCGTACTTGATTGATTTTTCAAGGTTTTTTGGATAAGTCTGCTCGAACTTGCTAGATAATTCTACAAATTTAATCACGTTCGCCCGAACTTGATCAAATTTTGTTGAAATTCAATTACAAGTTCGCTCGAACTTGTTAAGTCTCTTGAAATTCTTACAAGTTCGCTCGAACTTATATCAGGGTGATAATTTTCAAAATCTTCAATACAAGTTCGCCCGAACTTGTTTGAAATTGAATCTGATTTGTCTTGCTACACAAGTTCGCCTGAACATGTCAGTACACTAATCATCTTTTCAAGTTTGTGAACGTGTTTTCAGCGATACTCGTTTGTTTTTCGCAATGGAAGATATCCACAATGCGTATATGACAGTTGGAGCTTCAACATCGAATGCCAACATGATGAATCAAGTTAATATTGATAACGAGATGGGTACGTCAGTGAATCCACCAAAACTTATGTGCATGGATGAATACAAGGGGTGGAAGGAGAAGTTTACGAACTGGGTTCAATCTGCATTCTTTCACAACTGGGTTGCTGTAGAAACAGGTTATACATGGCCAAGAGATGAACATGATAATGTTATCGAGATGAGCAAGTTTTCTACTTCATAGAAGGATGCATAGGTAGCTGAAAAGAAAATGATCAGTCTGATTCAGCAATCCGTGAAGGAAGATATCTTGGTGCTATTACCAGAATACAAAACTGCACAAGAGTTACGGAAGTCCCTAAAGACCAAATATCAGGAGAGTGCAGAGATGGTGAAGAGCAAAAAGGCTTTAATCATGAAAGAGTTCGACATTTTCACAATACTTAAAGGCGAAACGATGAAACAAATGATAGAAAGATTTTGTCATTTGAATGTGATAATGAGAAGGCATGGTCTTTAGAAGACAGAAGAAAAATACATTGACGCTGATGCTTTTCCGGAAGGTGAATGGACAACATATCTCATGGTGCTTAAAGAAAGTCCAAGCTAGAATTTTTCAAGCTATCCACTTTTATCGATAAGTTGGAGGGGCACGAGATGGAACTGTTGAAGATTGCAAAGTCAAAGAATCCAAACGTTGCTCAAGATGTTGGACTGTATTACAAGACTGGAGCTCAAGAGAATATCTCAAGTCCGAAGATCCAAACTGCTTTCAGCGCGAATATGAATTCCTCGAATCATTCGCCACAGAGCCAAACTCAATCATATCCTAACTATGATCAGAGTCCTCAAAATGCATCATATTCAAGCACGGGATCTAATCAGAATAATCAATCAAATTCTGATCCAAATGTGTTTAGATGCAACATTGCAGTCAATCTAAACAACGTCGTTTCTAAACAAGTAGCCCAACAACATATGGCACTACTTGCCACAGTGTTGGAATCCTATGAGAGTTTAGTGACCGGGAAAATTGGTAATCCAAAAACGAGTGCCGAGGATTACGATCAAGTGGATGAGCAATAGCTTGAGTTGATGGACATCAAATGGTCCTTAGCTTCGGTTATACGAAGAGTTACCAAATTTGTTGCTCTAACTGGAAGTTACTTGCTTTAGATGCCAACAAAAAGGGCATTTCAAACGAGAGTGTAAGAATCCAGAAGCAAGTGGCAACCAAAGTCCTTTCGGAGGTGGCAGTGATTACCACAAGAAGTCGTTGCAATATAAGCCATTTCCAAAGAAGACTCAAATTGAAGTTCAAGAGAAACCATCCAACAACGCAGAAAAAGCTATGGTTGCTTCTAATGAAGATGATGGTCTTGACTGGAACTCATATATTGCCAAGAAGACTGGGGTTGCTCTAATGGCCGAAATCGTGGAAGACACATTTGCTGAGGATGCAGCTATGGAGAATGTAATGCTAGAAGAATACTTACAACAAGCAGAAGAAGAGGAGATCTATCATCACACAAGGATGCAGAGTGTTCTTTCTCCTAACATGATTTCTAGTTTTGCAGGTTGTTTTGGTGATGCAGCATCTTCCGAGCATGTTGTTGAAGAAACGAAACCAGAAGTTGAAGAAGTCATCAACGTGACTAAAGAAATAAATGAGGAAAACCTCACGGAGATTTCCAACAAAGCAATGATGGCTAATTTGACAAAGGTAGGTCCTGAGGTAAAATTTGTTGAAAAAGAAGTTGTAAAAGTGCAAATCGTTGAGGTTGAAAAACCTTGCATGAAATGTACTGAGCCTTGTGTGCAATGCGCCGAAAAATCTAAAATCATAAGTGAACTCAATGTGCATAACAACAATTTTAAATATGATTATCGCACAATGAAGGAAGCTTAGGATAAAATGAAAGATGATTACGATAGGCTTGATAATAACAACATTGAACAACATCACACAGTAAGAATGTTAAAAGCAACGGTAATGGAAAAACAAAAACCCATTAACATTTACATCAATACCATTGCTGAAATCAAACAAGAGCTTCAAGACATAAAAATTGAAACTGAAAGAGTGAGACAGCTTTTGAGAAGCTATACCACGAATGCTTATGTCATCTATCATATTCTTCCAACGATTCCGTCGGAAGAAAATGCTCAGAAATCAAAAGGTAAAAAACATGGGGTTTATAGCAATCTTCCACCACCCTTGTGCGAAAAGTATTGTCGCAAGAAAGCTGAAGGGATGTAAAAGGCGCTCAATATTGAACTTTTGACCAAAAAGAAAAATGAGCTGCCTGAGAACATTGACATAACCTACACAAACGATGATAGCGAAGCAGTGGTAAAAAATGTTGTTGAAAATGTTTTGAGTGAATCTGATGAAGGAAGCTTTAAGAGCGCCAACTCGAGTTCCCACAATTCTGAATCACAATCTGAAGATGACGATACTTCACCGGAAGATAGCCTAAGTGATGATCCTAACGTTGTCATGTACAAAGTTAAGGATTCTGATAGACTATATTTCGATGGATGTTTTCCGATTCGGAATGTAGAAGAAGATTAGCTTGATAAATTGTTCAAACTTGTCGCAGTATCATCGGAAGATTTGGAGAGAAATGAGAAGAAGTTTTACAAAACCTAAAAGAAACTATAACAACTACCGAAGGAATGGTGGTGACTTTCCAGCACATAGGAGAGCGGGTTTGGGTTTGGAGGAAGAAGAACCGAAAAAGAAAAAGACTCCATTTCGCGAATATAAAGATAAAACCATGACATTTGTGTATGGGACTAGTACGGTTCAGGAAGAAAGTTTGATTGGAAAGCAATCAAATGATGAATTTAAAAAGGAAAAGGAACTTCGGGATAAGACTAAATCCGCAAGTGGAGTAAAACCCACTAGTGGGCATTCTCATGATACTCGGACTTGATTCAAATGCAATAAAGTTGGTCACATTGCTCGCAAGTGTCCGAAATCAAAGCCTGTTTATCCTCGAAGAAAGACTATTTCAGATGTTGAGAAACTTAAGCAACCAGAGATTGTAAAACCCGTCACAATCTTAAATCGAAACAATGAATCTAAAATCGAAGTAAAACCTAAAACTGAATCAAAATTTGAAAACTCAATTTTTGATAAAGGTGAAACTTCCAAATCGAATGAAAACAAAGATTCAAGGTTTTACATTAAGAAAGCAAGAGTTAAATCACAATCCTGTGTTGCTAAGAAGAAAACAACACCATCTGAAGTTGCAAAGTCTGAGACACTCAAAATTGATAAAGATAAGGTGTCTGAGTCAAATGGTAAAACTGAAACTGACAAAGTTTTTCCAAAATTTTCAAAAGATAAGAAAAAAGTTAAGTTTGAAAATGTAAATGTCGATAAAGTCTTAGATGATGACTTTGAATATCAGAGGGCTTATGAGGATGTTTATGAAGATTATTATCCCAAACCCAATACCAAAAAGGCTTGGGTGCACTTTTTCACTGAGTTATTAATGTGTGTAGGGGCTCCAAAGATCCATATTATCGAAGTGGATTCTGGATAGCCGGGCTTCGAGGCACATGACCGGGATGAAAGCACTACTCTTTGATATCAAATCGATTAATGGAGGGTATGTAGGCTTCGCTGGAAATCAAGGAGGCTGGATCGTAGCTGAAGGAAAGCTTTCAAATGGTGTGGTATCTTTTGATCGTGTTAACTATATCGCCGAGCTAGAGAACAATCTTCTCAGTATCTCACAGATTTGGGATAAGCAGTTCACTGTTCATTTCAATGATAAGGAGTGCATTATTCTTAAGCCGGGCTTCAAGATTCCTGATGATTGGATTCTAATGCGTGCTCCACGCGAAAATGATCTCTACGTGTTAGACATGAGTGTTGCTACAACATCGTCGAAGTCGGCTAAATGTTTTGTCACAAGAGCCACAGAGAAGGATTCGATGCTATGGCACAGGAAAATGGGGCATATACATCTGAGGAAAATGAATTTTTTGGTTCACAATGACTTGGTCGAAGGAGTAGATCTTCCAAACTTCCACATGACGGATCATTGTCTTGAATGCAAGAAAGGGAAGCAGATTAAGAAGTCACATCCTAAGAAGATTCTTAACTCCATAAAGTAGCCGCTTAAACGTCTACATATGGATCTTTTCGGTCCGGTGAATGCTCGAAGTATATCAGGAGATCTGTATTGTTTGGTCGTCACAGATGATTATTCTCGATATTCATGGGTTTTCTTTCAAGAGTCTAAAGATGAAACGTTCGAAAATCTTGTGATTCTCTTCAAGAAACTTGAAAATCTTATATCATTCCTATTAGACAGATTCGAAGTGATAATGGCACGTAATTCAAAAACAACAAGATGAAAGATTTTTGCAATGTCAAAGGAATTCTGCACGAATTCAGTGCACCTTACACTCCACAATAAAATGGCGTAGCTGAGAGGAAGAACAATACTCTAATTGAAACATCAAGAACCATGCTTGCAGATTCCAAACTTCCTATTAGCTTCTGGAGTGAGGCGGTTGCAGCGGCATGCTACACTTTAAACAGGGTCTTAACTGTCAGACCGACTAAAAAGACATGCTTTGAGATGATCAACCGAAGGAAACCAAATCTGAAATATCTAGAACCGTTTGGTGCACCTTGCACAGTGATTGATTCGGATGGAAAGTTTGGTGCTAAAATGCTTGAAGGTTTCTTTGTGGGTTACGCTAGTCCGCTAAGGAGAGTTTACATTCCTGCTTTGAGAAGAGTGGTCGAAGCACGACACGTTGATTGCTTCTGGTACACAACTCCTATTCAAAGAAAAGGCGATGCGTGGTTGTTCAACTACCAAGATTTGTGGAAGTCATTCGACTTGCCAGAAGAACCGTCTGATGAAGAACTTGCAGCTCTTTATTATCTACAACAGTCGGCTAATCAAGAACAGATTTTAAGGACAATTGTGGTTAATTAACCCACTGTTGGTACATCGTCTTCTGGTGCAGGTCCGAGTAATAGTGGTGTTCCAGTTGAATAAGTTTCTGAAGCAGAATTAATACCTACTACAACTCCAGCAAATGTTTCCACTGAACCAGGAAATGCTACTACAGAGCCCATTCTTTCTCAGAATCAGAATTTCGACTCTGATGAAGCTCCGACTTTTGATGATGATGGAGAATCTTCCTCTGATGAGGAATCCGAGCAGATATCCAATATGTTAAACCAATCTGCAGGCCCGAGCAATCAAAATGAAGTAACATCTAGTGCTCTTGAAGTTGATTTGATAGTTGATCTGAATATTTCAAGTCAGAGCAGTACGGTTGATGTTCCTAGTGAGGAGATGCCATGATCTTATTCATATCACCCTTTGAACAACATTATTGGAGAGCTACAGACTTGTGTGAGAACGAGAAGCCAGATCAACAAAGCTTTAAGTTGTTTCTATACTCGAGTGGCTCCAACTAAAGATTATTGCTATTATTCATGTTTCATATTTCAAATCAAGTGGAAGACTGTGAATGAAGCTTTGGGTGATGATAACTGGGTAATTGCGATGCAGGAAGAGTTATTACTGTTTGAGAAACTGGGAGTTTGGAGACTTCTCGACTTACCACCTAAGCAAAAAGTGATAGATACAAAGTGGGTCTTCAAGTGCAAGAGGGATGATCGAGGTGTGATCATTAGAAACAAAGCTCGGTTGGTTATCAAAGGTTTCCACCAGCAAGAAGGAATTGACTATACGGAAGTTTATGCACCGGTTGCACATTTAGAGTCAATCCGCATTTTCCTTGCATTCGCTGCTTGGAAAGGTTTTAAAGTGTACCAGTTAGATGTGAAATCCACATTTCTTTATGGTAAGCTACGCGAACAAGTGTACGTCGGCCAACCACCGGGGTTCGTCGATCCGCTGAATAAGAACAAAGCTTATCTCCTAGACAAAGCCTTATATGGATTACTTCAAGCCCCGAGAGCTTGGTACGAGATGTTATCTTAACATCTTGTTGGAAACGGCTTTACAAGAGGCACAGTGGATAGTACATTGTTTACCAAAGAAGTCGGAAGTCATCTAATCATCGTATAAATCTATGTGGATGATATCATCTTTGGTTCAACAGATGATAGTCTTTGCAAAGAATTCGAGAAGATAATGAAGAAGAAGTTTGAAATGTCTTCTATGGGAGAAATGAAATTCTTCCTCGGGTCACAAGTTGATCAGTTACCAGACGGCATATTCATTCATCAAACAAAATATGTTCATGATATTCTGAAGAAGTTTGAAATGGATAGCTCGAAGCCGCTTTCTACTCCTCTGGTGCTGAATCACGGAATTTGCATCGATAAAACAGGAACCAAAGTGGATGATATGCTCTATAGGTTGATGATAGGATCTCTTATGTATCCGACAGCATCTCGCCCAGATATCATGTATCCTACATGTCTTTGCGCAAGATACCAGTCCAGTCCCAGAGTATTTCACATGCAGATAGTAAAGAGAATATTCTGTTACCTGAAGGGATGTCCAAGCACCGGCTTGTGGTATCCAAAGAATGACAACTTCGATCTGACAGGATATGCTGATTCTGATTTTGGGGTGGTCAAGCTAAATTCAAAGTCTACGACGGCTGGTTGCCAATTCTTCGAAACTCGATTAGTAACGTGGCAATGCATGAAACAAACCACGGTCTCTCTCTACTTGTGAGGCAGAATACATTTCTGCTTCCATCTGTTGTTCACAAATCCTATGGATTCAACAACAGATAAGGGACTATGGATTGCAATTTCTTGATACGCCTTTATATATAGACAATAAGGAAGCAATCGACATTACTAAAAATCCTGTTCATCACTCTTGAACTAAACACATAGAAATTTGTTATCACTTCATTCGTGACTGCTACGAAAAGAAGTTGGTACAAATAGAAAAAATCCACACGATGAACAAAAAGCTTATTTTTATACCAAAGATTTTCCTTTAACAAGATTTAAATATCTAATGAGGCTTAACGGTATTAAAAGTTTGTTGACAGGTGTGGAGGCAGAAGTTGAATATGGATCGGACGACGAGTTCACGTGATCCACATTGGTTTGTTTTACTTTTAGATTAGTATTTCTTAAAAAACTAAAATACAAAAATATGTTTTTGATTTTAGGGGGAGAAATGTTCGAGAAAATCCAGAAACATATGAAAAATCAAAAAGTACAAAAACATTGAAAAAGACAAAAAGAATTTAGTGTCATAAAGGAAATGATAGTACATCAGTGGACTATCACAGTATGCTAAGAATTGTTAAGTTTAAAAAGTGATAAACAAGTCTTACTGTGGATGTGTCGATAGGCTTTACACGTTCAGTAAATTGTTTCCGAGATATAAACTAAATTTTACAACTGCTTAAACTTGTGGTTTAACATCTCTCGGATATAATGACTTAGTACTCTGAAATTTCGTTTGAGAGATTGCCTGATTCTGAGATACGAGGTCTTTATAGATGATTGATATCTGGGGTATTATACAAGTTCTTCTGTTTTTGCGGAAGCAATAGCCTAGAACTTCTATAATGCTTTTGCTAAAAACCCTAATACTGCATGCAATATTGAAAAAAAATCGAAAGATCTAATCATTTGCAGTGCTTAAAAGATTCCTTAATTGGAACACACCTTAAAGTCGAGCCTTCATCTCTTTGTCGATACGGTGGTATTAACCTGAGCTCTCAAGGCCTCGCATTAACCCATATACAGATATCATTTACGCTATGTTCACCTGTAAGATGAAATCTAGGGAATCTTTATACGAGAGTATATTCTGAGTTGGGAACCAGAGTTAAGTCAAGTTTCTTAAGTCTACCTAAGGTATCTTGGAACAATTGAGAAATGTCTCAAAGTTTAAGTGGGCAAACATATCGACAATCTAGGTAAACGAGTTTAGAACTTAAGTCATCAAAAGGTCAACGGTACTGGTGATATGTTTCAAACAACTGATATGATCCTTAGACACGAATTAACAAAAATATGTCTGTAAATATGTTTGTACATAGTTTATTTGTTTTACAGATAAAAACCAAAAAAGATTTTCAGTGTGTTTTAGCATAATCTTGCAAAAATACAAAAAGATTTTGTTTCTGCATTAGTCCCAACAAGCCAATGTTGGAGAACGGATCTTCGAAATCTGGTAAGGTGCTAAACTGGTGGAAATCTAATTGACAACGGACTGGGAGCTAATCTGTAAAATCTGATAAGCGAAAATGATAAAAAGTTCATTAATTTGAAACTTGATTTTGAGAAAAACCAACAGTTTGTTCATAACGGGTCGAACTGAGGTCATTAACTTGGACTCAGCAGACAAATTGATTAACCAAGGTCATTAGCTTGGACTTGGTCAACTGAGTGGATTGTTAAAACTGGTAAAAGTTTAAAAGTTCAGGGTCAAAATTGAAAAATTTGAAAAAAAGTGATTTTGAGTTTGATCAAGTTTGCCCAAACTTGTTCTGAGTTAAAGAATATTGATTTGTTATCAAGTTCGCCCGGACTTGTTTGTGTTTAACAGAAATAATTAACAAGTTCGCTAGGACTTACTGATCTTTATTGATTAGGTGTTGACAAGTTCGCCCGGACTTGTTAACTATAAAAAGAACATAAGTTCGCCCGAACTTCATTACCTGTTATTTGAAACACGGAGCGAACTTGAGCGAAACTTGAGTGAATTCAAAGTTGCACACTAGATACCAAATTGCTGCCCAATTTTCTGTGATTGTGGTGATTTGCACACTACTAATCATGGCAGTGGTGAGTGATTTAAATTTGGACCATGAATTGATTAACTTTGAACGAATTAAATCTGAAAATGTCATTTGGAATTAGTTTAGGATGTTTAAGGACAAATGAAACATTAAAATTTGTTAACAAACATAATCGATCCTAAACATGTCTTTAGTTTGGTCCAGAATGGCTTGAACATGTTGTTGCAGGTATAGATTGAAAGAGATGAAAAGTTCGCCCGAACTTGTTAATTGGTTCCTTGAACCAAGTTCGGCCAAACTTGTCCTCAAATGTTAAAATATGAATTTTTCACAAGTTTGCCCGAACTTGTCTGAACATTTTCAAATTTATAAGACTTTAACAAGTTCACCTAAACTTGTTTGATAATCAATGAAATCTGCAACATAAGTTCGCCCGGACTTGATGATATCTGATGTTTATTTGTCTAATCAAGTTCGCTTGAACTTGATGTAAAGTTTTGTAAAAATTGTTAAATATTGCTAATTTTGTCTCGATTTTCGTGTTTGCAGAATATCCAGCTTTCGTTCAATAAATTTCACAATACGTGCGTCACGCTTGACAAGACGGTCTGTCCATCTTTAGCTGCATATGATAGTATTCTAGACTTCATGGTACGCATTCCGATACATAAGGCGATCACCGAGAAGACAGTGGTGTATAGATCTCATGTGTACAGATTTTGGAGCGCAACGTCATTAAATGAAGATAGCACGTTGATTAAGTCTATTGTTCGTATTGGTAATGAAGACAAGGAGCTTACAGTATCTGAAGCCGATATCCGCAAAGTGTTAAACTTCAACGACCATGCGAATGATCCAATGTTACTGGATGAGAGGATGGTTCATGGATGTTTTTGTCGAATGGGCTACAAAGGTCATGTGAATGAATCGACACTAAAGAAAGGGGGAGTTCCAAATCCCTACAAGTTTTTAATGCACGCGATTATTCATGCATTCGGCCATCGAAAAGCGGGTTTAGACGACGTTCGGGATTATATGGCGTGTATGGCCACATCATTAGTCCTAAAAAAGAAGTTCAACTTCTCAAAGCTGGTGTTTACGCACATGAAGAACAACATTCGAGCAAACAGGCTTGTTAGGTACCAAAGATTTGTGTAGATGCTCATTGATGACAAATTCAAGAAGATTGCGAAGGATCCTAACGACATTCTTTATCTTAGCCACTTGGATGATGCTACAGTCAAAAAGCTCATTACTTTTCAAAAACAAGCTTCAGCTCCTGTTGCAAAACCATTGTTTGGTGCTATTGTATCTGCTGATTATATTGCACCGTCTGGATATAAGTGGAGAAAGGCAGGTAGTGGTGACGAGAAAGAAGTTAATGTTGAAGAAGAATGGTTATCAACCTTCAAAGAAAAGCGCAGTGACTGGTTTTTGAAGAAAGTAGTTGAAGAGAAGAAGAAAACATCTCGAAAGTCAAAGAAAGTGGATACTATGCTAATCGATGAAGACGAACCTGAAAATGTTCAAGTTGAAGATGGCTCAAGTGTTGCTGTCAACATTGAAAGTCAAGAGACAGAAAAGACTACACAAGAGGATGCTGTGATTTATGCGACGTCTGAAAAGGATGAAGATAGTGACGATTCACTTGAGAGAGTAACAAAGAAAGCTATCGCAGAAAAAGAGTCAGAAAAAATAAAGGAAGGTGATGCTAACTATGAACCGGGATCTGAAAAAGGTTCTGACGAGGAGAGACCAAAGAAAAAAGCAAAACGCGTAAAGTCTTCTACAAAAGAGCTACATCAAAGACTACAGGTTCTCCGAGCACAAAAGGGAGAAAAGCTGCTCAAAAGCCAAAAAGCCGACGTTATATAGGCCGAAAGAAAAGCACAGAAGTTACACAAGAACCTTCTGGTGCAAAAGAATCAGGAGTTACACAAGAACCTCCTGCGGCTGAAACAATACAAACTTCTTCGATTCAAGAAACTACTGAACAACCAGGAGTTACACAAGAACCTCCTGCGTCTGTTTTGCTTGATATTCCGATCATTGAATCTCAAGAACCACCAACGATGTCACAGCCTAATAGTTCGATTCCGAAAGAAATTCCAGTGCATACACCAAAGAGTACTCCAAAGTCAACACCAAAGACTACTCCGAGGTAAAAGCTTTTTGGAAATATTCTTGATGAGCCAGTTAACATTGAAGATCTGAATGATTTCTTTCCAGACACAAATGTCGAAGAACATGAGAAAAGAGTCAAAGTTTTGGAATAAAAGGTATCGAAGAACGAAGCTGAAAAAGCTGCTTTGGAGCAGATAGTGAAACAAAGGGAGGTCGAAAAGGAAATCTTGAATGACAAAGTAAAGTTCTTAGAAGGTGATCGTGGTAAAGGCATTGTTTGAAAGTCTATAGGATGCCAATGAAAGATTGCAGAATTACGATCAAAAAGGGATTTGAATGATAGAAGATTTTCCAGACTACAGAAAGTGTTATCGAACAGTTTGGGGATTAATTTCAAAGAAGAATATGAACGATTGGATTTGCAAGAGGCAAAAGAAAAGGCAGAGAAAGAGCTCACAGAACAGGGGAAAGGTAAGCATGTAATTGAAGGAATGCCCGAGACAACAAAGCATGTGGTTGAATCTGCTAAAGCTTCTGAGTCCGAAATCATTCCTGAAAAAGAAACTGAACAAAAAGACGATGAAGAAGCTGAGGAAGATAAGGATGATGATGAGCCTGTTGATGATCCGAGAGATGATCTGATAATGATGATGGTAATGATGATGATCAAGGTGGAGTTGGTATGAAGGTTGTTGATGCATAGGTAACTAATGAGTTTGATTTTTCCTCGCTACTAAATGATGATGTTAATATGATGGAAAATCAAAGTAAGGGGGAGAAAACACGGCAAGCAGGGCAAACTGATGAAGATATGACAGAAGTAATCGTCGCAATGCATGTTGCTGCTATGCCTACAAAGCCATTGGTACTAATGTTAGAGCATAACGTTGAAGAATGAGAGTTTTTTAATAACTTTTCGAAGGAGGATCTTGCAAAGCTGCTAAACATTGATGCTGAATCATTTGATTTTGATTTCGAAGAGAATGTGGTGAATATCGATACACTTGAGCCAAATGAATACTGCTACAAACGAAGATCTGATGCTGATGATTATAGTAAAGTTATTATTGAAGATTGGTCAGATGATGAAGTAGAGAAGTATGTTGGTTTGAATATTAGTTTTCTAATGTTTGAAGAGATGTACGAACAATTGAATGAAGATCTTTTAAAGGAAAAGATAACAGAGTCTATTTGTGAAGGAAAGGTTTCGAAGCCAATGACTAAAGCTGAGATGGCAGAAGCTAAGAAGTCCTGGTTTAAAGAAATGCCTAGAGAAAGAAAATTCCGACGACCGTTAGCATTCTTTACCGGAGATGCAGATAAGTCATTAGGTGATATCCTAAGCTGGGGGTGGTTTAAAGAGCTGAATGTCTACGCCATCAAACGTGAATTTGGTGTACAGTACTTTTGATACTTGGCAGACTTCAGTACAGTACCGTATTGGGATGTGGAGGAACTCGTGCAGACAAGAAATGTTAGCAGATGAAGTTTATTGATCAATTATTGTGGAAGATGATAAACTTTGAAGCGACGCAAGGATTCAAGTACTGGAAACCGTTTATACCAAAGCGCCGAATCAAAACGAACAAGCAAACGGGAGATTAAGACATAACGTTGATTATGAAATGTCCACGTGCGATGAAGAACATGCCCCTATACTAATAGAACAAGATTTCTATCCATTGTTCAAATGGTGGCAGGTTGATCCAACAACATGTGAAGCAGTAATAGTGTTGAAGTTTGAAGAACACTTGGATATTACAAAAGAAAGATCAGCTGAAGTGTTTCAAAAAGAAGGTTTGTGGGGTTATGGAGAACAATACGCATACTAGACCCGATGTGGCTAGTGAACTGTTCAAAGGAGGATATTCGATGTCTATTCTTCAATAAGATTTGTTATGAAAAGCGATAAGAGGTACATGCAAAACAGTATCAGGGGAACGTAAATGTTTGCTATGCTCACGGCATAAATTCTGGAAGAATATGGGAATCAAGTTGGCGAGAGTTAGAACGCGAAGAGTTTTTTAAGGAAAAAGGCGTCTGGAACGTTTTCATGAAAAGACTAAGGAGGCGAGACTCAGACGTTTTCAATTTATGACAAAAGTGTCACCTACTGATCAAACGCTGATTCCTGCGCAAGAAAGAAGAAAGAAACCGTATAAGAATTTCTTTGGGCGCTGCAGATAAAGGATTGGAAGATAGAGTTTTGAAGACTAATCAAGACGAAGACGATATCCAAGGGGGAGTCTGTTAGTACAGTATGTCTATTTAGTCTTGTATTGAGTCTATTAAGAATAGATGAGATAACATTAGAAAATGTCGTATTTATGTAAATAGTAGATCAAGTTCACCCAGAAGTTAATGTTGGAACAAGTTCGGCCGAACTTGTTCAAGCAAGTTCGCCTGAACTTGTTGTCCTCCCAAGCGAACTTGACTATCTATAAATAGGTGCCTCTAGGATCTCATTTGTAACTTTGGCAGAATTGAGGCGAAGCTCTGTCAGATCCGGAACTTGAATGTAATTGACTTTAAGATCAATAAACAGACAATTTAACGATTAATTCTTGCATATTTGATTAACATGTCACTTAGTTTCCGCCTATTTGGACATTAGATACCAAATTATGTTCATGTGCTATCAAGGAGCGATCTAACACACCATCCTTGTGTCGACTACTAGCTTCATCAGAATTTGCCATCTTATCTACTAGGAACTAGAATAGCGGTATAAGTTTCATTAGTCATACACGCTTGATGACTTATAATATAATGTATGGTATCATAGAATCATAAAACTTGTAAAGTTTCGGATATATAAATCCTTCACCTTATAGGGCTAGTGGTCATAGTGCCACTTTTGCCAGGCGTTAAAAGTGTGGCACAAAAGGCCTAAATTAGGGGGAGTGAATAAATGTGGCACAAAGGCTTGTCACAAAAGACAAAATAAAAGTAGCAAAAATGACTTGTCATAAGGACTCAAATTATATGAGTCGAGATCACAAAAGGATCATAAGGCTTTGAGGTTTGAACGAAATCTATTACCTCGAGGCAGGGAGTCGTAGACACAACTGTCATTGTCATTAATGGACATAAATAAAATTCGTAGGCAGTACATCACTAATGGATGTTATAAGTAACTCATTACTAACGGATGTTTATAATATGGCCCGCCGGTATTACACCACTAACGGGTGTTTAAATAATATGATCATCGCACGGATGATACTTAGCCAGGATCAATTTGATCACATAGGCTTATTAGGTTTTGGACATAGTCCATTACCTTGACGGCTCGTTTGGTTCCTCAAGTCACACTGCCTAGGAGGTTAACACTTTGAAGATGTTAACCTTTAGAATAAAATCTTAAAATGGTTTAAGGAGCTAGTCTCGATCGGGCAGGCTAGGAGGCTTAGAACGTAGTTCACCACCTCTTGGAAAGAAGGGATTCCTCAAAGAAATTTCTCAACCTTAACTATCACGGTAGAAGGCTTTACATCTTAACTACCGTTTCGCCAATATATGTGACCTTATCACTTGGCGTTTGTAAACCGTTAAGAAGATCTGTTGGAATTATTATAACTGATCATAAATTTCGAGTTAAATCGAGATGATCGCTTGAACACGGATGAAACGGAATACAAAATATGTAAATAGATTCCAAAAGTTTCATTAAAATAAAAAGTTGCCATTACAATAATGCCTAAAATTAGGACTTTTTAATACAAAATTTGTCCTCACAGGGATTAATACTTAAAAAGAAATATGTCCACGCAGGGACTAAAATAAAGACAATGTCCACGCAGGGACTTCTTGGAAATTAAAAATACATAAACAAAATACAAAGGTTTAATCATCCTTTTTCCCTCTAATCAGCTTCACAAATCTCTTTAAATATTTGTTTTTTCTTCTTAGATTTTTCAGCTTTCTGCTGAATTTCCTTTATCCTCTCGAGTGTTTCTTGCATAGCCTACTGGTGGTTGAAGTTGAGGATGTGGTTGTGGTGGTGGTTGAGGTTGCGGTTGAAGTGCACCCATAAAAGGGATATCCACCAGCCGAGTAAGGTATAGTGGAATATGGTGGAAAAGGAGAAGGGAAGAGATCATTGTGTGCAGCTGCCTCCATATACGGGTCTTGCAAAGGTGCCTTATGAAGATAATTAGGCAAACCAGAAGAAGAAGAAGCAAAAGGGTTATATCCAGATGGATCTTGATATGAAGGAATTAGGTTTTAAAAACCGAGTGGTGGTGGCGTTGGTTGAGGTAAAGGCTCAACAGTAGGCTGTGTTGGGGGTTCCACCACAGGTGATGTGTTGGAGGGTCCACCTATTTGTGATCCTTAGGGATTGTTGGGTAAGGGCTAGGTAGGGGTGGAAGTGACCCTACCCTTGGTCTTAGGCGCACCGACATGCGCGCCCCACGCCTTCGTGGTGGTTGTGGTTCAGGTGGTGGTTGCAGTTGCTCCACCAGTTGCATTTGTACTTCCTCAGGCGGAGGTAGTTCCTGATGAGGAGCATGATAAAAGGGAGTGTTGTGGTGAGATGGGGTAATGTAAAAGGCATATTGCTCCCACCTCTGTTGAAAGTCATCGGGACCTTGATATGGGGTCCCGGCATAGGATTTTGAACCACTGGACAGTTCAATAGGATGACCGGGAGATCTGGTTGGAGGCATCTCAGGATCAGAATCCTCATCCCTAGTGTCCGAGGAATCTACCGGAGGGGTAACGGAGGGTGAACGCAAGTAAATGTTGGGGTTGTAGTCTCCATGAAAAGAATGTGAATGGGAGTGGTGCGAGTGATGAGATTGATGGATGTGGTGAGAATGGTGAGAGTGAAGTGAATGGTGAGAGTCTGGTGGTGGTGAGTATTCGTGGGGAATTGGATGCCGATTTGGTTACCACGACGAAGAAGAGTCACCCGACCCTTCATATGGGTTGTAATTATGAATATTAGAGGGACCTATCATCGATGGTCCGCCCCTCATGGGTCCCTTGCCTCCTCTGCCTCTAACTCTTGGCGGCATTTTTTCTTGCTTCAAAAATATGTTAAATCAAAAATAACGCAAGAATAATTAAGACAATGTAAATGAGTTATCCTAGGTCAAAGCATAGACTGGAGAGTCTAAGGAATGTGTTATTGTGTCGTTTGAGATAAAACACTAAAGTCTAGTGTTGAATTCCCTTAAACTTTGTCTCTGATACCAACCTGTCACACCCCGAATTCCACGTATATCCCGGTGGGGAGTATTGTGACGTATTGTTGATATCATCAAAACCAATAAACACAGAGCAACACAGCGGAAGTCTTGGAGTTAAAATAAACTATTATAAACGATAAATGTCCAAAGTTCAGCACTAATATACATACAAGGCCTGTAATAAGATCCACAGGCAGATCGGAAAATGTACAAAATGATAACATACTCTAAAGGCACAACTTAAAGGGTCGCAACTTCTCAGTATCAATGCCAAGTAGCTTCCGGCCTATTACGTGCAGTACCTGTAACTTAATCTTTTGAAAATACGTCAGTTTTCACTGGTAAATACAATCAACTGACTCATTTTGAAAATCTTTTCGAAAATGATTTTAGGTGCACTAGGCATATTTTTATAAATAACTTGGGACAGTACAAGTGACCTTGTATACAAATTTACAAGCCCTGTCAATACATATGGGGCCCAGTATGAAAACCGAGACATGATAGACTCACACACCACTTCTTAACTTTCACACAGAAAGCAGATAATAATAATAATGCAATTGATCGGTGTATGCCTACACCCCATGCTATAATTCGTGGCCACTAGCACTTTAGTGAGCCAAGGATATCCTAGACACGGTCAAGCCTAACCCCAATGTTTAAGTTATCAGGCAAAACAGATTAAAATGGGTTATGGGATTAGTTAATTATATCAACTGGACAAAACATGATTCCATACCCGACCAAGCGGTAATAATTTACCGTATCCAAAGCCCGTGTAGGGGAAATAGGTTAAGAGTATTTACCTGAGCTAAATCTTCGAGAAAATAAAAACTCTGCCGCAAATCAAATGATAAGTACAAGCACAATCTACCGATAGGCGTCTATTCTAGAATGATGGTATTATTAACCAATTAGAATGCTAACGGGTCCTTAGTTAAGTCTTAGACTTGAACCAGTTAGTCTTACGTTAAACAAGGATGGTACAAAACGCTAGATTAAGCGGTGACCGGAATAGAATGTAAATTGGGACCCAACGAGTATCTAGACTTGTATAATATGGGCATACCAATAACATTCTGGATTTTGATAAGGAAATGACAAAGTGAAACCCATTTCGGTTAGATTACGTAAACTAGTCACGTATGCTTAATCGTAAGCATATAAGCGAAACCGGGTAACCGAAAGAGTCATATACAAGTTCCATATGCTATTATGTTTAAAATATGCTATCATATCAGTAGTGTTTTGGTCAAAAATTACCGAAGCAATTTAGTGATCAAATTAGTTTTGTGAGGTAAGCTTGTATCAGTTTGATAGTTTGTAAAAACACTTTTCAGGATACAGCTCAGGATATTGAGCCATATCAACAATCAAACAATGAGCAAAAATATAAAGGTTGACACGAGATGTACGAGGAAAGCCCTTGATCAATCTAGATCTCCGGCATAAAACCTCGGGAGCTGACAATCGCCGCTGCCTTGTTCTTCTTATTGCTTAGAAATCAGGATACAATGCAGGATAATTCCCAGATCGTTGCTAAGTGTTACAAGAATTGCTAGTGTTGAGTGTTTGTGAATAATTGTGAAAGTAAATGACAGAATTCTAGAGTAGTGAGTGAATGTGTTGTGACCTATCGATCTGTTTATCCGATATTTATAGTTACAAAGAAAAACAAACTCTCCTAAAATGGTGGGATCCCTTGGAATATTCTCCAGTGAATGTTATTAACCATGTATTGTGGCTTCAACGTCTATCTTTCAACCATTTAGACCGAGTCTTCAGATGAACAAGTCTCCATGAACGTTGTGATCCTGCAGCTACGTCCTGCATGCAAATAATTAGTAATCACCAGGATATTGCCTCAGGATGTTACCAATATCCTGGTCTGGTATCATGATCGTTAACAGCTATGATTAAGTCAAGATATAATTCAGGATATGGGCTTAGAATTTCACCCATAACAATTGTCCCCAAAAATATAGCTGTTGGGATCCTGATCCTAACAGATATATTTTTACGTTTACCGAGGCCATTTAAGAGATAAGACCCCTGACATGATATGATGTAACCGTCCAAGCTATTTCCCCTCATTGTCTCCCTATATCTTCTCATCCTTATCCCCATTTAACCTTGATCAAGAAAGTAAAAAGGTAAAAGTTCTCTCCCATCTTCTTCTTTCCTTTTCCTGTTTTCCGGCGAGACATGACAAGACAAACTCGATCCAGCTCCGGTGACTCAGCCCCTATCTTCAGAAAATTAGCACCTCCCCTCGCTGATTCAGAGAAGAGGATTAAAGCCATCTACCGGCTTCTAGAGTCCGAAAGAAGTTTCATTCCGCCTCCAACATCTTCAACCCAACACTCAAGTTCGAACATGTCTGGTAAGGATCCTATTTGATATCCTGCGTATTTTGTTAGACAGGATATTGAATTATTAAGTCTAATGCAGCATCAGCCAAGACCCCTGAGGTTTTCGATCTTGATGAATTGGATAGCTACTCCGGACCTGCACCAGCGATGAAAGAGTCAAGCTCCAAGCCTTCAGCCGCATCGAAGCCTTCTTCCAGTTCCAAGCCCATTGTTATCCCCAAGTCTTCTTCAGCATCCAAGCCTCGGGCCTCTATTTCTCGAAAGAGAAAGGATACTGACTCCCCCCGCCGCTTCAGTTGAAGCCTCTCCTTCCTACGAGAACCTTGGGTGCAGAATCCAGCAGCCTTATGACTTCCCTTCTTAACCAGGTAAATATCCTCATCCTATATCCTGCGAGTATATGTTGGATTGATATCCTGGTTAATTATACTGACATTCATACCTGACATTGTAGGGTCTCGAACGCTTGACACATCTCCAGATTATGGCTTGTGATTCTGTCAAGGCATTGGAGGTCAAACTAAAAAGGCAGAGATCGCCAATGAGGATCAGAGGAAGATCACCGAGGCCATGTCATAGCATTACGAAGACAAACTCAAGGCTATGATTCGGGATGCTAAGCTTGCCAAGGAGAACGTAGCTCAAGAGGCTCACGCTAAACTAGACGCCGCTCAGCTTCAACATGAACAAAATCTGATCGCCTACCGGGAAGGCCTCAAGGGTTCTGTTGTCATCTCCCTTCTTCAAGCTAGGCTAAAGATAGCTTATGAAGCCAAAGCCGTGGGCGTTGAATGCCCTACCTGGGACATTGAAGCTTGGGAGGCAAAACTAAAGGATCTTGGTGGCAAACCTGTGGAACGCACGGCAAAACCGGCGGTTGAGGAGCTTCCAAAGGCGGTTAAAGCTATCGAGGATTCTTGGGCTGATGTTGGAGCGGATGTTAGTGGCAATGCAGGTGGGGATGTTGAGGGTAAGGAGGCGGTGAAGGTTGGTGGATGCTACTGTGTGAGAGCATCGAAGTGGGCAATGATGGATATTATTGCTTAGGCCGGAGCTCACTTTTTTAATTCTAATGGTCTGTAATCCTTTAAGCAATTTTACTTTTCCTGCACTTGAACAATTTAAATTTCCTGCACTTTAAACATTAGTACTTTGTGATGACCTAAGGTGGAGGGATCTTGGGTTCCAGGATGAAGCCTTTGGTCATCATCGTTTATATGCTTTTAGACCTTGTCACATTCTTGGTGGATGGGTCTGGGTTTAAGATGAAGCCAAGAATGTGACATTTTGGAATTTTCATAATAAACTAACCTTTTAGCCTTATTCGATGTTGTTATGTTATTATTCTGAAAAACCTATTTTGGGTATCCTGATCGAATATCCTGGTCAGGATACTGATGTACTGTTCAGTATTTTTTGTTACCTTTAATTAAAGTGTTAGACAGAAACTTGGCTGAATAAAATCTGGACTATTTAGACAAGGCTTTCAAGATTTGAAAAATAAAAACCATACCAGAAACACTTGTGCAATAACTTTCAACTCCAACCTTGGAATCCTTTGCAATGTTCCCAGCATGGATGTCCCCTGTCCATTGCAGGATATTGCTTCAATGTATGACATACTCGAGTATTTCTTCACTTAGTGACTATGCTTTGTAGCTTTTTCTTCACAAAAGAACGTGTATGAACACAATCATTATCTGCTATATCCTTAGAGTTTGTTAACAACTTTAGTTTCACTGGGGATAATCTTGGGGTTAAACCCTTAGTATCATGGGGTTAAACCCTTGTTTTCGTGCGCTACAGGCGGGAGTGTATAAACTCCAAGACTTATAAATGTGAAAACCTTTAAACCTTAGAGAGTATGAAAATACCCTTTCGCGAGAGAGGGTGATCAATCCTCATATACCTTAAGGATCCAGGATATAGCCAACAATAACGAAATTGTCAGCCACTATTACATGAACAGGTCCCGCTATCTTGAACTATTCCTGGATACTTGCGCTCCAGGCGGGGTGTTTAAACCCAACTCGGAAGAAAGGTGAATACCTTTAAACCTGTGAAGGGATCTGAATCCCTTAAACGTGAGAGAGGGGGCCAATCCTCTAGTCTTTTGATCAGTCTTGAGTACATTATGGAGTAATATCCTAAAAAAGTATCCTACAAAACACCTTTAAACTAAGGTGGGTCTTAGCTTGGCCAACACCACTCTGATGCTTAAGTCAGTATTGGGTTTCAAAGAATATTAAATTAAACATATTTAAAAGAGATAGAATTCATACCATCCTGAGTCAAAAAGTAAATCCTAAACTCACTTAAAATAAGCTTTAAGACGTATAGCATTCCAGGATCTTGGTATCATATCTCCTTCCATAGTCTTGAGTCGGTATGCTCTTTTTCTTGACTGATTCAATTTCATATGGTCCTTCCCATTTGGGGCTAACTTGCCATCGGCAGGATTGGTTGTGTTTTGAAAATCTTTTCTCAATACCCAGTCTCCAACTTGGAATCTTCTGGTTCTTAAATTTTTGTTGTATGACTTAGCTATCCTTTGTTGATATGCTGCCATCCTTAGCTTTGCTGCATCCCTTGTTTCATCTACGGTGTCTAATTCCTGATATAAGACTTCAGGATTCGCTTCAGGATCCCGTAGGCTTGACCTAGATGTGGGTATCACCATCTCTGTTGGAATCACTGCTTCTGTCTCAAATACCAAAGATAATGAAGTTTGCCCAGTAGCATTCTTCACAGTTGTTCTATCTGCCCACAATAAAATGGTAGTTCTTCAGCCCATTGTCCTTTCTTGGCACCTAACCTTTTCCTCAAGTTATTAACCATTATCTTGTTGGAGGATTCTGCTTGTCCATTAGCCTGAGGATGCACCGGTGTTGACGTGATCATCTGGATTCCCCAAATTTTACAAAAATCAGTCGTCCTCTTGCTGATGAATTGGGAATCATTGTCGCAAATTATCTCCGCCGGTATCTCGAATCTTGTCAGGATATTTCTCTTGATGAAAGATACCACTTCTTGATCCCTAACTTGGACAAACACTTCTGCTTCAACCCACTTGGAGAAATAATCCGTCATTGCTAGCATGAAGACTTTTCCTCCCGGAGCTTTGGGAGTTTTCCTACTATATCCATCCCCCACTTCATAAATGGCCAAGGAGATATGATAGGATATAATGGTTCTGCAGGCTGATGTAGTATATTGATGTGTCTTTGGCATGCATCACATTTTTGAACATACTCTGCAGCATCCTTCCTCATGGTCGGCCAGTAATATGCTGTTCTTAATACTTTTAGGAATAAAGATCTGCCTCCAGTATGGTTGCCACATTCTCCTTCGTGTATATCCTGAAGTACTTCCTTAGTTTCAGGATCTTCCAAGCACCTTTGGTATGGACCTGCAAGGGATTTCTTATGCAAAATGTCATTTATAATTGTAAAACGAGATACCTTCATTCTGAAAGACTTGGGGTTTTCATCCTTCGGGACATCTCCTTTTTCAAGATACTTGATGATTGGCGTCATCCAGGATTCAGGATCCTTATCAGGATATGCTTTACCAGGATCCTGAACACTTGTTACCTCCTTATCCTGAGACTTCAAAAGTTCCGTCACAGGGTACAGGATATGTAATATTGGTATTTGAGTTCCTTCTTGTATCCCGACAGTATATCCTAGATTTACTAGAGCCTCTGCTTCAGCATTCTCTTTTCTTGGTACCTGCTTAAGTGTAAAATTTTCGAAATATCCTGCTAATTTTTTAACAATTACAAGGTATTCAACTAACTTTTCACCCTTGACTGCATAAGATCCTTTGAAATGGTTAGTAATCAACAGGGGATCAACATACACTTGTAAAAATTTAACATTCATATTCTTAGCCAATTCTAGTCCTGCTATTAGGGCTTCATACTCAGCTTCATTATTAATAGCAGGAAATTCACATCTAATTGCCTGGGGTAATATGTCCCCCTGTGGCGATTTTAGTAGTATCCCTAATCCTACACCTTTGACATTAGATGCACTGTTAGTATATAATATCCAAGATCTTGAATTCTCATCTTATTGTTGTATTTCTAGGTCAGCCTCATTTTGAATATCACTACTAAAATCAGCCACAAAGTCTGCTAAAGCCTGAGACTTTATAGCATTCCTAGGTTCATATATTAAATCGTATGCACTTAATTTTACGGACCACTTAGCCATCCTACCAGACATCTCAGGTTTCCTAAGCACATTTTTAACAGGATAATTGGTTTTGACATAAATCCCATGAGTTTCAAAGTAATGTCTAAGCTTAGTTGATGCGATGACTAGAGCTAATATCAGTTTTTCTAAGTGTGAATATCTTGTTCAGCATCTAACAAACTTTTACTAACATAATAAACAGGATACTGCTGACCTTCATGATCCTTTACCAGGGCAACACTTACTGTGTTTCCTGATACTGCAAGGTATAGGGATAAGGGTTCACCATCCTCGGGCTTCATCAACAGGGGTGCACTTGAAAGTTATTGCTTCAGTTCTTGCAGAGCAACTTCGTGTCTTTCTCCCCATTCAAACTTTTTATTCTTTTTCAGAATATCATAAAATTCCTTGCACTTTTCCGAGGATCTTGATATGAACCTGTTCAACGCTGCTACCCGTCCTGTTAATCTCTGCACATCCTTCATGTTGGAAGGTGATTTGAGGTCCAGGATAGCTTTAATCTGTTCTAGGCTTGCTTTTATTCCCTTTTTGGTCACCATATATCCTAGAAATTTTCCTGCCCCCACTTCGAAGTGACACTTAGCAGGATTCAGCTTCATATTATACTAATCCAGGATATTGAAAGCACATTCAAGATCCTGGAGGTGATCCTCGGCTTTCTTGGATTTTACCACCATATCGTCGATATAGACCTCCATTGTGTCCCCCCTTTTGTCTTTGAACATCATATTGACTAGCCTCTAGTATGTTTCTCTTGCATTTCTTAAACCAAAAGGCATGGCAGTATAACAGTATATACCTGTGGGTGTCATGAATGTTGTATCCTCTTGGTCGGATGGCTCCATCTAGATTTGCTGAAATCCTGAGGATGCATCCATAAAGGTCAGCATTTCATGACCAGCAGTTGCATCAACCATCGAATCTATAAGAGGAAGTGGGAATGGATCTTTTGAACAAGCTTTGTTGAGGTCTGTGTAATTTACACAAACTCTCCACTTCCCATTCTTCTTTTGGACCACCACCACGTTTGCTAGCCACCTAGGAAACTTGACTTCCCTAATCATCTTGGACTTCAACAATCTTTCAACTTCCTCTTGTATAATTGTATTTCTTTCAGGAGCAAATTTCCTTCTTTTTTGTTGAACGGGCCTGAAAGATTTATCAATTCCAAGATTATGAGTTATAATATCTTTTGATATACCTGTCATGTCTTCGTGTTTCCATGCAAACGTAGACATCTTGCATTTCAAAAGGTTATTAAGTTGACTCTCAATATCCTAACGGATATTGGTCCCTACAAGCACC
Organism: Scalesia atractyloides; assembly: GCA_947069175.1. Classification (NCBI taxonomy): domain Eukaryota; kingdom Viridiplantae; phylum Streptophyta; class Magnoliopsida; order Asterales; family Asteraceae; genus Scalesia; species Scalesia atractyloides. The sequence continues at coordinate 85,563,907 of CAMTDV010000014.1, forward strand.
GAGATATCTGGATTATCCTGATCCAGGATAACTTTCTTAACATCCTGCTCAGAGGCTTCCACGACATCCTGGGCTTTCATCTTTAATTGTTATCCTGCCCTGGATTTTGTTGATGCCTTCATCGAAGAGGAGTAGAATTCCTTTGCCTCCTGTTGGTCGCTTCCACTTTGACTACCCCCCAAGGAGTAGGGATCTTGACACATTGATGATAGGTGGAAGGCACAGCTTTCATATCATGAATCCATGGCCTGCCTAATATAATATTATAGCAGGATAACGAGTCCATGACATAAAATCGTTGCATCGAATTCACTCCTTCAACGTATACAGGCAGCTTTATCTCTCCAACCGTGTTCTTCGCTTCTCCGCTGAACCTTACAAGCACAGTGGACTTCGAGGTAATCTCCATTTCTGGGATGTTCATCCTCTTCAGGGTCTCTAGTTGAATGATGTTGACCGAGCTACTATTATCCATTAATATCCTGCACACAAAATGGTTAGCAATATACAAAGTGATTACCAGACCATCATGATGAGGATCCTGAATGTTATCCCGGTCGTCACTGTCGAATGTTATGACTTTGTCATTCGTAAGCATCATCATCCTCATTGGCTTATCCCCTCTTTCTGCCTTGGCCTCTTTGGCATGCCTCTTAGCTGCAGAATAAGAGGTTCCACATATATCGGATCCTCTGGATATAAAGTTGATTATCTTGGCGTCTGGGGGAGGCGATGCTGCTCGTTCAGGATCCTTGTCAGTATCCTGACCCTTATTCTTCTTCCTTCCGATGAGATCTTTTAAGTAGCCTTTGCTTAGCAGATAGCTTATATCTTTTCTCAGGGCTATGCAATCTTCCGTTACATGTCCAAAATCTTCATGAAAGGCACGCCACTTGGACTTATCCTTCCAATCAGCTTTTTGTTGATTCTTCCTTGGCCACCTTGCCTTATCTCCTAAACCCTGCATGGCATATATTAATTCAGGAGTATTAACAGAAAAACAGTATTCTGACAACTCAGGATACTCCTCAGGATCTTCATCCTCAACAGCGTTCACTTTCTTGCTGTCATTCCTGCCATATGGCTTAGAGCGATATGGCATGTATGAGGATTCTGACTTCCTCTTAGTTGATTCATATGTTGAGGATGAATTCATCCTCTCTTGCATTTTCTTGTCGTCTTCAAGCCTGATATATCTTAGAGCCCTATTTCGAGCTTCGTCCAGGTTCCTGCAAGGGTTCATTACAAGATCCTGATAAAAGGGAGAATCCTTTTGTAATCCCATCTTTAATGCCAGTACAGCTGTAGCAACATCAAGATGTGGGATATCTAAGGATTCCCTACTAAATTTATTCACATAATCCCTAAGGGATTCTTGAGGCCCCTATGTTATCCTGTAAAGGTCACTTGTTAGTTTTTCAAAGCTTCTACTACAAGAAAATTGACTGTTAAACAAATTAACCAAATGAGCAAATGATGTAATTGAATGAGGTGGAACGCTTAAGAGCCATTTCAAGGCTGATCCTGTCAGAGTAGAACCGAAGCCCTTGCAAAGACATGCTTCTTTAAGATCCGGTGGAATAAGATTCACTTCCATCCTCTCCCTATACTGGGCAATATGCTCTTCAGGATCCATCGTTCCATCATAAAGCTTCATGAGCATCACAAATGTGGCGAGCAAAACGGGATATGGTGTACACTTGATATCATATCCTTCAGTTTCTGAAGCTCTCTGGATAGTGCTGAGGTTGCACTTGTATCCTGCGAAGATCCAACATTGTTAGTAGCAAGAGTATTAACATTATTAGAAAGGTTACCAGCCTGTTGATTCTGGCCATATCCTGGAGCATATCCTGGGCCCCTCACAGTTGATATCCTGGCTGATGAGGGTATCTCAGGAACATTTCTCTGGGACGACTTGGTACAACATTGCCTTGATTATCTTCAGTATACACCGCTGAACTAAAGTTCAGATTCCTGGGCTGCAAGGGAGTGACGACATCCTCAGCAGGTCTCTTGGAGTTGGACTTCAGGAGTTGTATTTCTCTCATTATCGTTTGGTTAGTTTCCTGTTGTTGCTTCATCTGACCCTGTATATTACCAAACAAAGCTAAAATTTCATCATTAGAAGCCATAATAGGAGTTCTCCCTGGAACACCAGATCTGTAGACATTCTGAGTAGGCAGAGTGTCCCGGGATGGAGGTGGTGGAAGCACTGAACCAGTTGTAGCAGAGGTTGTAGCAGGCGTGGAGGAAGAGCTCATGCTTGATTTCAAAGCCATTGAAAACAGTTGTGAAAAAAGTTTTTAAAACAAAACGCCAAGTAATGATTTTAACAAAGCTTTTCGTAGAAATAGCACCACTTGCCCCACAGTGGGGGCCAAATTGTTTTGGTAAAAAATTACCGAAGCAATTTAGTGATCAATTTAGTTTTGTGAGGTAGTGTGCTAGCAGTGTTAATGAAGCTTGTATCGGTTTGCTAGTTTATAAAAACACTTTTCAGGATATAGCTCAGGATATTGAGCTATATCAACAATCAAACAATGAGCAAAAATATAAAGGTTGACACGAGATGTACGAGGAAAGCCCTTGATCAATCTAGATCTCCGGCATAAAACCTCGAGAGCTGACAATCGCCGCTGCCTTGTTCTTCTTATTACTTAGAAATCAGGATACAGTGCAGGATAATTCCCAGATCGTTGCTAAGTGTTACAAGAATTGCTAGTGTTGAGTGTTTGTGCGTAATTGTGAAAGTAAATGACAGAATTAGAGAGTAGTGAGTGAATGTGTTGTGACCTATCGATTTGTTTATCCGATATTTATAGTTACAAAGAAAACAAACTCTCCTAAATGGTAGGATCCCTTGGAATATTCGCCAGTGAACGTTGTTGACCATGTATTGCGGCTTCAACGTCTTTCTTTCAACCATTTAGACCGAGTCTTCAGGTGAACAAGTCTCCATGAACGTTGTGATCCTATAGCTACGTCCTGCATGCAAATAATTAGTAATAACCAGGAAACTGCCTCAGTATGTTACCAATATCCTGGTCTGGTATCCGGATCGTTAACAGCTTTGATTAAGTCAAGATATAGTTCAGGATATGGGCTCAGAATTTCACCCATAACAAGTAGGATATCAATATCTATGCCCGTAATGATTTTAAACCTGAATTACGTCCCATAAGGGCATTTTGGTAATTTTATAGTTTATAAAAGATGTTTATGTGAAATCTGATGCCAAGGTCAATAACATTCTGTAAATATAAATTATATGATGTTTTATCATCAGGATATCAACTATATGTGTGTTTGATAGTTTTAAACCAAACTATGTCCCGTATGGGCATTTTGGTCATTCACACATAGCCTTGAAGTCATATTTGGGATTCTGAGTTTGGGACTTGTACTTACTGTAAAATCTTTAAAATAAGTTTACAAATCAGTAGGTAATAAGTCTCGGGTCATAGATATGGTTTTAAACCATATTATGCGCCGAAAAGGCGATAAGTTGATAAATGCCGATTATCTCGATGTTTAATGTAAACTGAAGTCATTATCAGTTTTAGAATATCCAAATAAGTTATTTATCATGTTAAAATAGTAGGTAAAAGATTTGGTTATGAAATGTTTAATTAAAACTATTTTTTGCGAAAAAGGGTAATTTGGTCATTTATCGGCATTATACGAATTTATAACATCAACTCAGGTTATATTCTGTTTTAACATCCCAATATGTCCTACATATAATATTACATCAGTATGTATGAAGTTTTAGCAAAGAAATTATGTTTAATCCTTCTAAAATGCCGGAAAGGGTATTTTAGTCATTTTTAAGCTATAAACGTGACATTTGAGTAAACTTTGGTTTATAACCAGATTGATGACATCAAGTTGATTTATTTATGTTTACAAATCAGTTTATAACTTATTTGTATGTTTATAAATGTTTAAAAGCTAAATTTACACAAAAAGGGCCTTTTTGCAAAAGTTTAAGTATAATAACAGAATTCGTATATAAACTCGGATTACTAACGAACCATGTACTATAACTTTAGGAGGTTATACTATACTATAACATGGTCCTAAAATGACTTAAAGTCAGTAGCCTAAGTAGCTAAATCGGGTCAGAACTGAAAGTCAAGTCAGAAGTCAAACTTCCTTTCGGTTGCGAACCGACTCTAGACCGGGACTTGACGGGCTGAACATGTTTATACATGTTCTAATTATTATTACCAAGTTATTTAAGTGTCAAAACATATTTTATAACATCTATGTTAATAATTATGTAATATTTGCAAATCTGACACGTTGACTTTTATTGACTTTAAACTTTGACCCGTCAATTGGTTAATATAACGTGGTAATTAGGAGGTGCCCTTTAAGGGATTAACACCTACCTAGTTACGATCACGTAGCCATGTTCGCATCGAACAATGGCTAGACCGTAATGGTCTTATCCCAAGGCCAAAGCGTTTTTACGTAAACACTTTGACTTTTGGCTTAAAAGCCCAACAAAACAACTTAGAACGAGACGGAACACTTACAAGTGATCTAGAAGATGCTAAGAACTCAGGGGAATGCTCCAAGATAGCCTGGAACCTTCCAAGTGAGCTAGAGGAGAATAGAGTAAGAATGAGCAAGTTCTGATCAACACAAGTGCCCCTTTTATAGTTGAGGAAGAGATAGGAGAGCATGCCAGGTGTTTGAGGGTGTTCTTGGACGAGCACAAGTGTCCCAAGTCGTGACAAGACCAGGTAAAGGGTGGCAATGGCGACAAAGGTGGCAGCACATGAGGCTGCCACATTTCTGGTCGCTGGCAGGTCCTTGCGGACCGTATGGGTATGGCCATGCGGTCCATAAGGACCTTCAGGCGCCCGCAGTTTAGAAATGGTTACGGACTGTAACCAAATCTAGTTGCGGTCCGCAACCGCCCCTCAGAATGTAAAAAGTTGGCATTTTATATGTTTAGCCCCTCCACTTTAATCACCATTACATAGTGATTATAAATTATCATTTCAACGACTTTAGTCCCTTTCGTTTTATCATACGACATATGAGGATAGTTGGGACACGTTTCAGAACTTTATTGGACGTAAAAAAACAAGGTGTTACATTGAAGCTTGGCTCTATCTTTACCGGTGCATGTCCGGAGTAGTTATCCAACTTGTCAAGGTCAAAGACTTCAGGGATCTTGGCTGGTTCTACACAAACAAGGGAGTAATTTCAAACTTGTTCAATCAATATCTTGATTAAGAAAACTTATGCAGACATTTTAAACAGAAAAGGGGCCTTACAAGACATATTGGAACTAGAGTGTTGACTTGAGGCTGCTGGGTTTGGTATAAAACTTCTCTCGATCTCTGATAGCTTGTAAATGGCTTCAATCCTTTCTACTGAGTTGGTAAGAGGAGGTGCTAGTTTCCTGAAATCCGCTGCACAATAAAAAACAAGGATATCAAAGCAGGATATTAAACAGGATATTGAACAGGATATGTTTGAGGATAACCCCAAAACCCTAATTCCTACCTTTGGTTAACCACTTCACATGATAATCCCTCCCATCTGGGATGGAACACCTTTTAACAAAGAAGGACTTTGTTTTCCATTCTTCCTCATTTTTGTTGGTTCGAAGAATGAGAGGATTATTGGTGGTGGAGTAAAACAGGAACCTGCTAGAGCCTGGGACCTTAGCCGGTATATGATGAGGAGATCGTTGACACAAAGGTCAAGGACATGTTCATTCTTGATGCGATCAAGAACTACTAAAACTCTCCAAAACATGGGACTGATTTGGCTGAAGCTGAGGTCGATGATACGAAAAAATCGGATATAAACTTGGAAAATGGGAATCGAAGACCCAATGTGAAGGGGTAGGCATTAAAGCAGAGCCATTCAGTGGACGACATGTCCGATCGGAGTTCCCGGTCGTATGGCCGGAATATAGTACCGTTCGAGAAGATATCGGAGGACTGGAGGGCTGACAAATAGGCATTGTGGAACGTGCACGGTTCTTTCTCCGGATATTGGTGAAAATTTTGTGGTGTGAATGTAGGGGCTGAGTCGTCGGAGCTCGACCTGGTTTGTCTTGCCATTTCTTGACCGGAACAAGAATAGAAGGGGAAGAAGATGAAGAGAAGAGAAAGAAGTTTACCTTTTCAATTTCTTGATGTTGATTAAATGTAGATCAACTTGAGAATATATAGGGGGCAATGAGTAGATTTAGCCTGGGTGGTTACATCATGTCAAATCAGAAAATCTTATCTCTTTAAGGCCTCTGTATACTTAAAATTATTACCGTTAACATTTTCAGGGACAATTGTTATGGGTGAAATTCTGAGCCCATATCCTGATGATATATCTTGAACTTATAGTAGCTGTTTACGATCAGGATACCGGACCAGGATATTGGTAACATCCTGATGCATTATCCTGGTAATTGCTAATAATATGCTTGCAGGTCATGGTTGGAGGATCATAACATTAGAGAGGACTCGTTCTCCTGAAGACTCGCTCCGTTTGGTTGAGAAGTGGACGTTGAAGCCGAAAGACCAGGTCTCCAACGTTCCAAAAGGAATATTCCAGAGAACCCCAAGTTTTTAGGAGATTTAGTTTGTCATTTGTAACTATATAAACAGATAGCTAGATCTCTAGGTCACACACAACTTCACTCTCTGCTCTCTTACTCCCGCATATTACGCACAAACACTCTTCACTTACAAAGTTTGTAACACTTAGTATCGATCTGAGCATTATCGTGCACTGTATCCTGAATATTCAAGCAATAAGAAGAACAAGGCAGCCGACGATTGTCAGCTCCCGAGGTTTTATGCCGGAGATCTAGATTGATCAAGGGCTTTCCTCGTATACCCTGTGTCCACTTTTACTTTTTCAGCTCATTGTTTGATAATTGATCTAGCTTCATATCCTAGGGCTATATCCTGAAACATTTTTTACAAGCGAATAAACCAACATATTTTTCACAAGTAAAGCTAGCACACTACCTCACAAAACTAATTGCTTCGGTAATTTTTGACCAAAACAATTATGTCATCATATTTATTTATTGTTAACATTTAAAGCTGTTATGGTCCTATCTCAATGGTGAGTCTAATTTATCGGTGCTTGGTATTTACTTATTAGGTTGCAGATTTTTGCTTAACAAGGATAACTGCAGATGGAAGTCTATCACGTCTTGGGGTTACATTTGGATACATGCCACCAGAGTATATCTTCTTACATTAGTACAGTAAGTCATCTAGCGTGTCTTTTGAACTAAACGGACTTGATGCCAATAGTGGTATGTGGGCTCACAAAATCCTAGATCATGGTGGTGTTGGTGGTTGTACACTAACGCAAATTCGACATGTTTTCTTATGAATGGTTGTAAACGAACCAAACGTTCATGAAATTTTCATGAATTGTTCGGCGGAAAGTTCGTTTATGCTCTTTTATTTAAATAAATGAAAAAACTTGAACGCTTTTTGTTCATATAACTAAACGAACGAACATGAACACACGTTTTGTTGATTCATTTATGTGCATAAACGTCCGTTTATGTTTGTTCATTTATGTTCGTTTGCTTAAACTTTATATAAACAATTAGTTGTACACATCGTAATTGATTACCGATTTATATATACAAAGCCACATAATTGAATCATGTACATTTAAACCACTAATTTAGATGTGTTTTGATGAACTGTGACGTATTGGACTTGTTTGTTTGTGTGTGTTCAATTATATTCATTTGTGTTTGTTTAAATTTGTTCTATTATGTTTGTTAGTATACTAGATAAAAATTAATTATGAGTTCATTCTTGATAATGTACAGTTTGATGAGGTTCTTAGTGAGGCAGATCCAAAAGATGACCTGGCCAAAATGATTAACCCCAGGCTGGGAGATAACTACCTACCAGATTCGATCAGTGTATAAGGTAAATCTTTTCTGAAGTAACAAATAATTAGAATGATTTTGTTTTCAGCTGACTTAAAATAATATATTTGTGACCTCGGTTGCAGATGGCTCAACTCGCAAAAGATTGCACACGTGAGGATCCCCAACAATGGCCGAGCATTCAATCTATTGTGGCTGCATTGATGACTCTATCGTCATCCACGGATGATTAGCATGGTGGCACCTTTTACAACTGTTGTGAGCATCATGTCAGGCTAATAGTCACCATTGTTATCCTGGATTTTATGTATGTATTTATTTTTCTGATTCAATTATAATGTGAAAAATTGTGTATAAAAATATGGTTTTACTTGACGAGTCTTGTGTGGAAGCAACAAAAAGGTACTTAATGACATGTAGTGCACATTCCAATGTTAAAACTGTGATTTGGTTAATAGATATCTTGGATTCAGCGTCATATTGATGCTCTAGAGGCAGTCAAATGTTTCTTTATACCCGTTAACATGTCTTCTTTGTTGTCGCTCTTGATCTTCAATTCACCGTATCATCTATCTATATTGTTTCTTAAAGATTGGTCCATCGTGTGTTGTGTTGGTATGTAGCGTTGGAAATTTTTAGGACGAATGACATTTTGTATACGATATTGATGCATACGTCTCTTATAATCAATGTTCTAATCAATAAAACATGGAGGTTGTTGGTTTCAGGCCCCAGTTGAAGACTCAAAATACGCTCACACTTCTGTTGAGGTGTGTATTTCCAAAAGGACGTATGCAATTTCTGAGGAGGAAGATGTACGATGAACGAAAAAAGGCATACTTTATTTAATAGATTAAAGGCTATAAATAACCTACAACACTCAAAGAAAACAAACGGATACATACCAACTACCACTACAAAATATGGAGTCAAAGCAAGAACAAAGCATCCTAACCTATTCAAACCTAGAAGTTAGCACCTTTAGACTATGGGGGGTGGGGCTTGGGTGTAGTCATGGGAAACCCACCTAAGCCCTCAACCCCCCCCCCTCCGTGGGCTTTAGATGGCATGTGCCCCTTTGGCGTGGCTTTTTGACCGAGTGTAGGGCGGGCTTGAGTGGGACGTGGAGGAACATAATTGGGTTAATTTTTTTTTTACCGTTGTAAATTTTATATGTGTATATACAAGACTAACCAAACTTAAAAATCAGTTTCCACAAACCATTAACATTAAATTCTCTACACCATTTCAAATTTCAAAAGAAAAATGCAATCTTCAAGTTCGTCATATTCATATGAGCAATTTGTTTTGTCATCCTTATACGCCGACGGTGCGGAACTGATATTATTGGTCGTTCAGGAAGTGGTACAAGCTATTGTTGAAGATGAAGATGAACCGAAGTTCCCAACCCAAGCGAAGAAAATATATAAGTCGCGAACGGCAAACCGCCCATGATTTGTTGGTACGTGATTACTTCTCACCTGGACCAACATATGATGAAAAAACTTTTAGGCTCTGTTTTCGTATGAGTCGAAATTAATTTTTAAGAATATCAAATGATTTAGAGAATAAATATGAATATTTCATACAAAACCCGATGCGCGTGGTAATTTTGATTCTCCACGTTGCAAAAGGTCATAGCCACGCTTAGACAATTGGCTTATATCTCTAGTTCGGACATAAATGGACGACTATTTAAAGATGTCAACATGATGATATGGGAGTGAGAACTATTTACAAATGCGTGACAAGGCCAATACACAAGCGGATATAATGGAAACTGTAACCTTGTGCAAAATTTCGAAATTTAAAAATTTTTTCTTTTGTAACCGATTCATTAACCTATATTTAAACGTAACATGTTTAACGTAATATACACGTCGGGACAAGGACAGAATGACAAAAACACGTTTATACAAGTTTAGGGACTATTTCCAACAAACTGCGAAAGTCTGCGAATCCTCGTATTTTTTAATACAGACCCATATACAAATCCAAATATTTTTTTATTCAATAAAATATTGTATTTTTTTATAAGAATGCAAAAATGTCAATCGTTGCACAATTTCGATCATTTTCGTGTTTGTTAAAGCGTTTTACGTAATTTTGTGAAACACGAAACTGTACAACCGAACGAACCGACATCCATGACAATTCCGGGAAAAATCCAAGTTACATCTGCATTAACACCTTTATAGAGCCTAAAAATTAGGTTAAAGGGGTTATAATTGACAAAACGCGACAAAACAAGTCCGGTGGCCAAAACTGCCAAAAATGGATACTTTTTGTAAGATGGCCTTACGGACCATAAGACCAAAGTCCATATGGTCTGTAAGGGGTGCCCAGTAACAGATTTTTGCTTGTTCTTCAAGTTCTGCCAATTTGCTTCATTTCTTGCCACCTAGCTCGAATTTTGCCACCTTACTTCTGCTCTAACACCTCATTAAACACTTCGAATAATCCTAGAACACTCCACAACACTTGGCATGTTCTCATTTCACTCCTTCAAGTATAAATAGCCTCCTCATTCAACTATTCAACTTGCTCATTTCATTCTTTCCTCTCTAACCTGCTATTGGAGCTAGGCCCACACCAATACACGAATTGGGCAAGGCCCAAGTATATAAAAGCAGTTGGGCTACGCCCACTTATATAAAGTTAATTAGACTTCACAACTAAAGTATGGGATAGGCCCATTTAAACATAAACGATAACATATATATATATATATATATATATATATGTGTGTGTGTGTGTGTGTGTGTGTGTGTGTGTGTGTGTGGGTGTGTGGAAGATATATATGTAAACAAAGAAACAAACGAATACAAGTATGAATTCAAGATGAGATACTTGTTCGATGAGCGAAAAATAAACCTAAGTGTCTAATGAGATTAGAACACTTGTAGGTTGTGAAACAAATGAAGAAACCGAATCAAAACGAGATTTGCTTGGAACGCAAATTAGTGAGTTCATGGTTCCCCCTTTTACTTAAACATTTTTATTGTTTTAAACGCTCGGGGATGTATACATGTTATGATTTGTATAGCTGAGATATAATGAAACCAACTAGATCATATGCGGATAGGTGTTTAAAATCAAATGGGCCACTAATGACAAAACAAGAACCGAGGAATAATGGGGTAGATGTATCGGGCGTAACAAGCCCACTCTGAACGGAGATAAAAACAGATCGTTCCAGAGTGCTATTGTGTCTAAAACTAGTGTCTCTGACACCACTTAAATTGGGTGCAGGGTTGGCTGCCTCCTATGCTGGCATACATATTAGTGTCCTTGCAAAACAATAATGATCATGAGAGATCTCATTAATCTATACAAAACGAATTTTATTACTGCAAATGTTTTTGAAGATTCATTTGGCGCTAAAACTAATGACCTGAATTCACCAACCTTTGTTGACATTTTTTTCAAAACTAACATGATTACAGGAACTAGTTGAGGGCCTCGGGGAAAGTGTGTCTGTGGGATGACAAGTCAAGCTGTGGAATGTTGTCTTATATTTGGTCCTTACATTTGAAACAATGTATTTGAAAACTTATGTTTTGAAACAATGTTTTCATGTGTAGTACTTTTTGAACAACTTATGGTTGTAAACTTGTTTTAAACATATGTATGGATGGACAACTTGTTATGTTTTACATTTGATGTTTACTTGGTTGAATGCAATTATTATCGCTCTGGCCACACCTCGCAACGCTTCCGCAACACTGGAATTCGGAGTGTGACAGACCTGGTATCAGAGCTTCAATTGTAGTTAACTAAGATTCTTTTGGAGTCTAGTCTACAATTTCAGAAATGGTCTTTTAGTAAAAGTTAAGAGTCACTTACGAAATTGTAACAAGAGTCATTCCCACGACACGGATACAAAGGTCCACTAGTACCAAACAACAATTCAAAACGACAATGCAAGGACACTATATGAATAGGTCTTTGAGGTTTAGACATAATAACAATAGGTTGAACTTGAAACGATACATGATATAACCTACAATGAAAACCAAAATGCATTTGCCCAAAAATTATTATAAGTTGTTCATATGTATAAGCTGTACGGATTATTTTGCCCGGACCATGTCTTCCGATACCAGTTCCAAACACCGATTCTATGGGAGTCACCTCAGACACTGATTTCATACCACTAGACGGCCACGTTCCACCCATCATCATCATCTCCAATGATGATCTTTCGGACAATGAATGAACATTGATTTCCAGCCATTTTGCCTTTCATTAGCCTATTCACGCAGATATTCCTGTAGAGGACGACGTGTTAGCCATTCAACAAGTACCCTCACGATATGATCATGTAAGGCACCCCGATGGTGGGCACGTTGTGGAGATCATTCCTATACCACTTAATGTGGTAGATCCTTTTGCCATTAATCATGATGCTGATGGTGATGCCTTTCCTCCCGTCATCGACCTTGGTGATGATGATGATGATGATTATATTGTAGGACCGCGTTCCTCCTTAGCAAAGGTTCCTAATTTGATATCTAGTCCATAATCGTGGAATTATTATGAATTAATGACAATTACACAAGAATTATTGTTTAAGAGTTGATTTCATTGATTAATAAACGTTTACAGACTATATGAAATCCGGCAGAGCTTCGTTGTCAATGTTGCAAAAACTGTTACAATGAAATGACCAAGCAACCTATTTATAGACTCCTCACTTCGTACAGGGTTAATTCGTACGAAGTGTTCACTTCATAGTTCGTACGAAGTGAGTACATGCTCAACATAAACTTAACTTTTCACAAATCTAGCCCAATACATTCAAACTAGACCTAAGATGCATACAATAGACATCGTGCATCAACAAACTCCCCCTTGGATGTTTTCGCAGTCTTTGTCAGTCTTCAAAATCTTCAACCTCTGGTGTGATGAGCGTATTATATTTTTATTAATATTTTAAGCCCTTTTTACGCATTATTTAAGTTTTAAATTTATAAAACACGATATTGTACTAACACTAAACACACACTTGGGCAAGTGCACCCATCGTGAGCGTAGGATACTGTTGGTAAGATACCGAGGTCGTCCAAGGACACAAGAGCTTTTAGTACCGGTTTATCGTCAACGTCTAATCAATCTAAATTTTTGATAAAAGATTTTAAACATAAAAGAAAAAATAAATAAAAAGATAAATAAAATGAGAAACAGATAGACAAGATAGAATCACTTGGATCCAACTCATATTTAATGTATCCTTTGATGATTTTTCGCACTTTCGGACTTTTTAAGAGATTATCTTAGTTATAGTAGTAGGCCCCTCTTTTGAAGGTGACGTTACCCTCAACCAAGTGGTTTAAGTCAGCAGGGATACAATCCCAAAGGGTTGGAATATGGAAGATATTAATAAGTTATTAATGCGAAAAGTGGTAGGCCCCTCTTTTGAAGATGACGTTACCCTCGGCTAAGTGGTTTGACTCAGCAGGGATACAATCCCAAGTAGCCCGTTTAAAGTATTAATAGTAGTTTACATATGAGGGGTTCAATCTATTCGCACCCCGCCATCCAATACCTTTGGGGCATTGAAGGAGGTCCTAGTAAGCTTGAACCAAGTCCTCGCAGGATCTATACACTGAACGAGAAAATTTTTTACCAAACCACCCTTCTAACCTCCTTCCAAGTAGTTAACGCGCTTTACACAGACCGTAAAGACACGAATGAACAAATCAATGACATCATGAAGAAATGGTTAGGAAAATTCACTTTCAACATAAGAAACTAGTTATTAAAGACATTAATACATACCCAATTAAAAAGTGCAGAAAGATTAAAAATCAAAAGTAATGCATTAAAGACTTGTCTTCACCAAGTGATGTAAGAGATTAGCCAAACATGGCCTTTGTTTGACAAAAAAAATACAATCAATCTTGGATCCCGAGACTACCACTATGTCAAAATATGGATATAGCCACACAAAAAACTGTAACCATATGCCAACCACCACACGAATTTTTTCCAGCTTAAGTGTGACCAAAGGTCGAGTCATCGTAGCCATCATATGGCCACATTCACGTATGTGTGGCCGTAGTAACTTAAAAGTGTGGCTAAAGGGTCTTGCTGAAATCAAGCATTTTGTCCAAGAACTGTGGCTAAAGGGTAGCAATGGCCACATGAATTTATTATAAGTGTGGTCAATTCTATTATATAGTCACTGAAAAGTTTGTTTTAACCACATAAATTTGAAAAAACGGTGGCAAAAAGGTTGTTTTAATCAAGTTAACGATCCATTAAGTGTAGCTAAATGGTATCGACGGCCACATGAACTTACTAGTAAGTGTGGTTGTTTCTACTATATAGCCACATGAGTTTACTCTAAGTGTGATGATTTCTAATATATAGTCACTAAAATCTTTGTTTTAGCCATCAATTTTAAAAAACTGTGGCAAAAAGATTGTTGTAATCAAGCAAATGGTCCATTAAGTGTGGCTAAATGGTATCAACGGCTATATCAATTTACTGTAAGTGTGATCGTTTCTATTATACAGGCACATGAATTTACTGTAACTGTGACCGTTTCTATTATATAGTCACTAAATTGTTTATTTTAGCCACGTCAATGGTTTTTTAAAAAAATTGTGACCAAAACGTTGTTATAATCAAGCAAATGATCCATTAAGTATGGTTAAACGGTATCAATGGCCATGCAAATTTACTATATGTGTGATCATTTCTAACGTTTGGTGACACGTATTTGGTGACACATATTTGTTGTGTATTCTATGTGGCCATTTTGGTGTAATTAGCAATTTTAAATTTCATTTTTTCGTAAAATTAAAACAGTATATTATATTAAGCTGAGCACACTTAAAAACAAGATTAATGATATTAACAATAAAAAACTAAAATCCACACATATTCCAATTTAAATATTAAATACAAAAACTTCTAATCAAAAGCTATCTACAAATGATGCACCAACTTCAACATAACATGCAGCCCTTGCAACAATAGCACTTTTGTCTCAACCTGCATCACTCCTAGTAGCACTTGTAACAAGATAACCTTCTCTCATTCAATGAAAAACTCTCCCTGCTTTCAGGACCTTAGCTAGATTGACCATGTTTGGCTCGCCCATTTACTCCCATAAACACATTACCCAAACACCAATCATTCGATGTAACAAAACAAAGATTAAAAAAAAATTACTTTGTGATAAAACTTAATTCAGGAATTACAATTTTTTTTTCTTCAAGTTACCTCTCCAAACATTTGGCTTACTTTAGGAGAGGTTATAAAGTCACCTTCTGCGCCAAAAACATCTTGATTGATATAACCAGCCTTTTGGGATTTATCAGCACTTCCTCCATGCACTTAGCAACTGATATTGGATTAGGACCACCTCTGAACTGAAAAAACAATCAAAACTCATCATGAAAATGCAAACTAAGTAAAAAAAAATAAAAAATAAGCTCGAAATAAAAACCTTGATTGATTATACTCTTAAGATGCTTGACAAGCTTAGAATCTGCATAAGGTTCATAAGAATGCTCTACAACATAGGCAAGAAAGTTATTGCACATTGAAACTGAACTAGCTATAACACTAAACAAATCTCCTTGAGATGAGAAAGAAATATTTCGACCGAACAAAGTATTGTCGGTGATGAGACCACGACATCATTTTGCTAAAGAAAGCCGTGTTATGAATCCGTAGAAGGTTCAAGAGAATGCTCTACAACAAAGACAACAATCACCATCATCCACATAAACAATCCTATTATTAAATCATTTTAATTTACTGAAAGACTATTGTAGCCTGACAAAGAAAATACTAACTGCTTATGACTGAAACCTATAAAGGTGTTAGGTTATAATAATCTTATTCATATTAGTTGGAATCCGTATAGTGAAAAGAGCACTTGATATATGTGATCATGAAGCAAGATTATAACTTATATTCTTTGATGCAATTACTAAGATGAAAAGATAATAATTTGGCAGTGAACTTTCATTTCACTTTAATTAGTTCAAATGATTCAAATAAATTACCTTATCACAATTCGCAAGAAACAACGTTATCTTTATTACATGAACACACATGTCATAATTAAAACTCCTATTACATGAACACACATGTGATAATTTTGGCTGCAAATGAAGACTTTTGAAGTAAATGAACTCACTTGATGCTAACAATGTCAAAAGATAGATTTTTAAAAATAATCATAAATTTATTAGGTTTACTTCACTTATAATGTTACAACATTGTTGTTTCTAATTAATAAATCTTCATTTAAAAATCATTCGTTAGACAGTTTCTACATGTAATTACACAGTACTACGCTATTAGTATTTGGTTTTGATCCAATAGCACTTATGAAATTTTTCCAAATGATTATCATATGCTAGACTTTCTGATGCAGAACAATGAAATCAAAGCTCATAACCTAAGCCCCCCAAAAGAAGAAGATGCATAATCAAAAAATTGAAAAACTCGCCCTTAGCAAAATTTGAAGAAATTATGAAACGAGCCCTCACAATTTCTTAGCTCACTTATTTCGCTTCGCTTTTGTTGAAATCTTCCAACTCGCACTCCCCATCGACACCACCTTCTTTCAAAACCCATGTTCAGCCGGACACCATCACCAAACCTGAAACCACCTCACACCGTCACCGTCATCCACACGCCACCGGGTCTCATCACCAACGCCGCACATCGTCACCGTCATCCTCACACCACCGGGTCTCATCATCACCACCATACAACACCTTCACCATCATCCAAAGCTAACCACCACATCATCCACCGTTCATCACCAAACACGACCACCAACAGTAGCACCATCTTCAAACCCCCACCAATGATTCTTTGATTTTTAGGGTTTTAGTCAGATAAGGTCTGCGGCTGATTTTGTTTGAAGGTGTATTTAGGGTTTTCAACCTTACAAAACATAGTAAAGAAAAAAGAAAAAGAAAAAGAAAAGAATACAATATTAAAGAAAAAAAGATTATAATAATTATATTTTATAATATGATAGATCTAGGTAAGAAAATTAAAGTTTATTTTTTTATCTTTTATAAAAAAATAATAATAAACTTATAAAAGATCAAATATTGTATTTTATATAAAGGTAAGAAAAAATGACTTATTAGAAACTAAGTATTATTTATCATTTAATACTGTAGTGATCCTTTAATGATCAATAAGATCTATTGAGATATGTACGCTTATCCATCACGATTCATTAAGGCCGAATATGATCTACTAAAACATGTATGATCAACTATTGCTCATTATGATCCGTTAAGGCTCAATATAGTCCACTAAAGCATGTATAATCAACTATTGCTCATTATGATATGTTAATGCTCAATGTGATCCACTAAGGCCCATTATGGTCAATTAAGACATGTGTGATCTATTGTTGTCCATTGTGATTCATTAAGGCCCAATGTAGTTCATTAACACATATATGACCCACTATTGGCATTGTGATCTATTAAGACACAATGTGGTACATAAGACATGTATGCTCCACTATTGGCCATTGTAATTCACTAAGGCCCAATATGGTCAATTAAGACATGTTTGATCTACTATCGTTCATTTTGGTCCATTAAGGCCGAATATGGTTCATTAACATACATATGACCCATTATTGGCAATTGTGATCCATTAAGGCCCAATATGGTTCATTAAGACATATATGACCCACTATTGACCATTGTGATCCATTAAGACCCAATTCGGTTCATTAAGACATATATGTTCCACTATTATTTATGGTGCTCCATTAAGCCCCCAATATGGTCCACTTAGACTTGTATGATATACTATTGTGCATTGTGATCCACTAAGGCCCAATATGGTTTATTAACACGTATATGATCCACTATTGACCATTGTGATCCATTAAGACCCAATTCGGTTCATTAAGACATATATGATTCACAATTGCCCATTATGATCCACTAAGCCTCAATATGGTCTGTTAAGACATGTATGATCCACTATTGGTCACTGTGATCCGCTTAGGCCCAATATGGTCCATTAAGACATGTTTGATCTACTATTTTCCATTGTGATCCATTAAGGCCCAATATGATCCATTAACACATATATGACCCACTATTGGGCACTATGATCCATTAAGGCCGAATATGTTCTATTAACACATATATGATTATGGATGAGCTCAGCTCGGTACCAGTACCTGTATCGAACATACCGGTACCAAAATACCAATACCGAAAAATCGTCAAATATGGGTACGGGTTCCATATGAACCGAAGGTACCAGTACCGAAAACTCCAAAAAATCAGTATCGAAAACAATTCTGTACGGAAAATTCGGTACCGGTACTAATATGATCATTGTATTTGATAAAATTTTATGTAGTCTATTTTTTCCTGATTTTAGTTGATAGTATTTAGTACTAAACATATTTGTTATGTGGATTATATATAGTTTTTTTTATCTATATGTAAATAATTTTATTTTTTAAATAATTATATTTTTTATGCTATATAATAATAACAATAACAATATTTATGTCTTAGATTTTTCAAATTTTTATTATGTTTATAAAAGATTATTGTATGTTATAATTAGATTTTTCTATTCTGTAAAAGATTATTGTATATTAACTGCATTAACTAAATAATTACCATATTAGGTTATGTATATTTTTAAATTTTAAAATTTGAATTATGTTTATTTATAGACGATTTAATTTGTAATTATTATTCGTTAACTTCCTAATTTAAAAACCTTATAACCGAAACTTATTTTATTTTTTTATTGTTGAATATAAAAGATTTAATTATGGAGGTGTATAATTATGGAACAAATTAAAACCAATCAGGTTATTATTTTACTAACTTATAATTTTAAAGCCTAGATTATTCTATTGAATAATTTGAATCTTAAATTTGTTAACCATTGTCTAAATTATTACCATATTCAGTTATGTATATTTTTTTCCAAATTTTAAATTTTAAATACTTTTATTTATGGCGGATTTCTAAATCAATTTTAGTTTTCTTTAATTTGTAACTATTATTTGTCAACTTCTTAATTTAAGACTAATCCAGATATTATTTTACTAACTTTTAATTTTACCGTATAGATTAATAACTAATCATGTCACACCCCAACCGATGGCGGAAATATCGAGGCAGCACGAAATATATTGCTCATTGCTCATAAAACTAATAGTGACAATAATTAATTAAACCGGATTTCATTTCATAAAAATTATCAAGTACAACATCGTTTCAGAAATACAACATTATAACAAGTTGAATAATAATAACATACAAAATTGATACAACAATATTAAACCTAAACGTCTAAATGTGTATCTAGCGTCATCACTACTTCGTTTTCATGGCATCAACCTTCTCAACCTATAACATGTTTAAAATACGTGTTCAATGCAAAAGAAAAGGCGAGTATACAAGTTTGAGCATAGCATACGTATAAGCATAAGTTTAAACGAATCCACATGGCAACTAAGTTTACATACGAGCAAATACAAGGCATGCGATATTTCTAGTCAACCCTCTGTTTACATAACTAGTATAAATAATTCAACATGACCACGCGTTCACGGGCGGTGCGTTACTCTTATAGCGCTATACATGTCAAATGGAGGCTCAAAATAAGCTAAGGACTATGGTATCATATACGTTCGGTCCTAGTATAAGAAATACATACGTATTAAAGCGTTCATGTATAATGGATTGTTCGTGCAAGTAATAAAGCATAAGTTTAGTGTTATTTTATGATAATGTAAACATGTTACACCCCAAAAGTGGTAAACGTAAAAGGGGGTTTGAGTATACTCACGGTTTTGCAAGCGTTCCGACTTGGTAAATCCGTGAAGAGTTGTTAAGTTGCGGGATGAACACCGAGTTATCCTACAAGAGGAAAACGTAGGTGTGAGTGGGAATGATAATGGAATATTTCGGGATTTGGAATAATGCACACAAAGTATAGTATATGAAAATACTCACTGAGGCATAGCACTCGTTTTGACGCTATGGGAACCCATTAGGGTTTATGTGGTTTCATAGGTTGTAACACCTATTAGAATCTAAACGATGAACCATACTCTCTAGTGATTAAACTTACTAACTCGACATATGATTATGTGGTCATTATCAAGGTTTCGGTTTGTACATATATGTTATATATAAGTTATAATAGTTATACATATAAATCCATTCATGGATATCATAGAAGTCATGTAGGAGGTAGGTGTCATAGCCATCCATTTAGGAACCTCATAAGAGTTCACCACTACACAAGTTGTCATAGAGTACAAGGAGGGTCAAGAACAAGTACAAGAATAATAAGAAATGAATTACATACATATTTATACACTAAGTAGTAAGCTACAACCTGGTGAGCCGGCGTCGACACACGTCGAAGGCTAGACGGGGTTGTGTTACATTTAACTAGCAAACTACTTAGGATGAATGAAAAAACATCAAGTGTTGTGTGGACTTAGGTGTAGGATAGCCCAAGTTAACCTTGTAGTCACACTAACCTCAGTTCTTGACTTGGCAACACTTGTGATCTTAAAGCTCTTCGAAAACAGAAAGTTTAGAGTGTTAAAACACTCCTATTTGCTTGTTAAACAACCTTGGTTAGTCTCACTAATCATAACTTTGATTAGGAGCTCAAGAACACAAGTTGAATGAAGAAATGATAAGTTTTGAAAGATTTTTGAAACAACAGAAAGTTTTGGACACTTCAGGTGCATTTCCATGTCTGGATTCTCCATGGAGAACCCTTGGATTCAAACCTAAAGTTTATCCAAGTAAATAAAAAGAAGAATCAAGTGATTTGGTTGAGTTTGGAGCAAGTTATGCTCACTTTTGTGAGATGGTATGAATCTGCCCGAATTTCTGATTTGCAAGTGTTCTTGAGGTGATTTGAGAGGGATTTGGAATAGATTAAAAGGTGATAAAAGTGGAAGAAAGCTTGGAGAATAGGTTGTATTTATAGGGGAAGGTTGGATGTGGTTAGGAGGTGTTAAATGATGCTTAGAATGCCATTGGGTGAGGTTTGGATATGGGATTTCGTGCATTTCTCGCGGCCAAAACCAAGTCTGCCCACCCAGGGGTCCATACGGACCATAAGGGTTTCCCCTTACGGTCCACAAGGACCGGGTCTGTAACATCCGTCAAAAACCGGGTTAACCAAACCCGCTTCGTTTATTAACCGAACATCCAGTTAAAAATTTCGTTGCGTATTTAATGCTCAAATTAATTTTAAACGATACATAATTAATAAGTATATTAGAATATAAAATTTATATTTGAAAATTTGTTAAAAATAATGAAATAAAAATTAAATGCTGATGCCGGATTTCGAACCCGGGTCAGCCGGGAACTCAAAGACTTAACACACCAACATTCCACCACTCTGCCACTTGTGTTATTTGATAACATATTGAAACAATTAATAGATATAATAAAACTGGAAATCAAACCCAGTCAACAGCGCGCCCAAATCCGCAGTCGCCGGAAAATCCGACGATTTCGCCAATTATCGTCGGTTACTTTTGACTTAACGTAAGTATTAACGTCGCCATCGGTTATAACCGATGACCAGTTCCGCGACATCAGTCATAACCGCCGGAGAACGGCTGACCAATGAATCGAGACTAGAATCAGACCCAATTCAACTTGATTTTTCCCTATAAATGCACACCCTAGCCTCTGGTAAACTTTTCGCTCAAAATCGCACCGATTCTCGAATCAATTTCACTCGCCGGAATTCTCTGCAAGTCGCCGGAAAACCGAGACTTTCATCAACACGGTAAATACCTCGACTTTTTCTGTTTCATTCCATTGTTAGACCAATTCTAACATCACTCCATCACCCAGAATCAATTCCAGACGACGTTGCCGAATATTCTGTTTTCGCCAGAAAACTTCTGGAATTTCCAGAATCTCGCTGTTAATCGGTATGATCATCTAAACATCCTGATAATCGTTGCTCAGTAATTCAATTTCATATCTAATCAATCAAAACTGTTATTTGACCCGAACAGAGGAAGCTCACAAAACAGAGCCGACGAATCCTTGCCGGAGTTCTGAAAAAGACACATGTTCGGTACATTCATTCCCCAAACCCTTTCTGTTCAATACCTTTCAATTGCTTATAATATCCGTTAACCGAATTAAACAAGAAACAGTTGGTTTAACCGTTGTCTGTGTTTTGAACGAAGAAGATGAAGTCATTTATGATTATAAGATTTATTAAAATCAGTATTATGAACGGGTTAGACACACAGTCCAGTGGTGGAATGTGTGCACACAATACACACACGACGCGAGTTCGATCCTTGACACAAGCTCATTCCCTGTAATAGAAATGTTCCTTTTTAAACTGAACCGGATCCACACGCAGTAAGATGTTAAGTATAATAAAAGCCGGAATATTTACCAAGTTAGAGACACAGTCCAGCGGTGGACTGTGTGCCAAGCTAAACCACAGGTCCCGGGTTCGAGACCTGTGGGGATCACCGAGTCGATACAAATAAATCCTTTTTAAAATAAATTTTCGGATTAACTTAAATAATGTATAAATATAATTAAAAACAGAAATATTTCGGGTTAGACACGTAGCTCAGTTGGTAGAGCTGCGTGCACACGTACGAGAGGTCACCGGTTCGAATCTCACTCAGTGCAACTATATAACCGACCGAACCGGTCAACGGTCAACAGTCATGGTCAACGGTCAAAGTCAAAAAGTCAACATTTTTTTATTATTTTTATTTATTTATTTAATTTAAAAATCAATTAAAAATACTTAAAAATAATGTTTTTAAAGTTAGAAAATAGCCTTAAACTCACAAAAATATATCCAAAAATCCTATTAAAATTGATTAATAAAATCCGCTTATTTACCGAACCGTTATGTTATTATCTAGGTTAGTTTCTCTCGTGGTTAAATCCAAATTCGTGCGCATACATCATCAATCCAAGAAACGCAACCACTGTGAGTGAATCTTACAACTCCCTTTTTTATTACACGTTTTGGGGTGTATCACGTGTCACTTAAACTAATTTGTTTATTCAAACTCGTGCTATACCATATTATGATCTAAACTTAGAATGTAAATATTGTTTGTAGTTATGTATTACATATTGTCAAGTTGTATGCAAATTATTTGTTAGGCCCATCAGTTCCTCGTGGGAGACGAGTTGAACAACGCGTGCCTTAAAACTCATTCATTAGGCCCATCAGTTCGTAGAACAACGCGTGCCTCAAAACTCATTCATTAGGCCCATCAGTTCCTCGTGAGAGACGAGTTGAACAACGCGTGCCTCAAAACAATCTATTGTTGTATGTGTGTGCATTATTTAATATTAAGTGTTTTGTGAATAAATTTACATCTACATTTACTCATATGTGGTTATGCACTTTATTTTATAATCAATTCAATAAACTTGTTTAAATGTTTTTCATAGGATTCACTCGTCAACTTTTTGTTGATCCAAAAAACCATTTTTTACACATGATACAGGTGAACAGGATGAAGAGAGGAAAACATAGGAAATTGCCTTAGAAGAAAAATAATGAAGTTTAGAAGGATGTATAGAACATGTTGTATTTGTTTGATTTGATTGTATGATTCTTTTTAAATTGTAATAATAAATATGAAACATTATAATAAATGTCATGAGCTTTGATGAAAACCCAATCATGCCCCGATCACCTTTTCCGCTGCGGGTCGGGGTGTGACAGGGTCAGGGTAATAACATTATATTTTTTTGTTTTGTTGAATTTAGTCAAGTCTAAGTGATATATAAAGGCATTTTATGAATTGTTAGGGAATCCTAAGCATATGGAGGCATGTTCTTAGGTTCCCGTAAGTACGAAAAGAATAAAATTTAGTATAAACATTGCATATAAAGTTTGCACGAAGTAGGATCGGTATGTACTTGCATGTATAGTCATGTTTTCGAGTATAAGCATAAGCGTATGATTGTGTATAAGTATATAAGATTACGAATAAGCATCACACAAATAGGAATAAAATACGAGTTTTCATTATGATTCAAGTCTCGGTTTACAATGATTACAACGATTACAAAGAAAGAATGAATACAAGATACAAAGCTTTCCAAAAATAGAAATATAACACGAGCTTTATAAGTATGGAAAGTATAAAAACGTTGGGCGTTACAAATCAAGTTATTAATTTATATAAAACTCATTTTATTTTTTATTGGATAGTTAGTATATTACGATTTCAAATTAACTTCTCTTTCCTTAATTAATGTTTGAATATGTTATTTTTTAATCAAATCATTATAACTATTTCAATATCTTATATATTTATATTTCATTCATCTATTGTAGGTGTTCAATTCTTGAGAGATTTCAAACGATATCGGAATCATTTGATGTTCTTATGTCGGAATTTCGATCTTTTCCTCTTGAATTTTTCTAAGGTTATATCATTTTTTATAGTTTTGATTATCATTTTTTAAAACTATGTTTATGCATTTGTTTTGATTACTATTTTTAATACTACCATCTTTTACCTTTATACCTGAATAAAACCTTAACAGGTAAATATATATTTTTTTACACTATCGTTTTATTCATTTTCTCATTCAGGGTTGTTTTTTAATATAGGTATCGTCATTAATATCAAAATCAATAAAAACTGGTTGAGCCTCTGAATAAAAACTTATAAATAGGTAAATTCTTATAATTTAAGTAAGTTAAATTGAAGAACCATTTGTTGATATTAACATTTTGAACACGAGAAATATACTTGATGTTGTGGAATATGTTGGAGATCTCTATGCTCATTACACAAGCATTGAGGTAACCTTTTTAATTAAAAATGGATCTTTTCATGTATCTTTTTTTGTATAATTTGACGTAATCACATGATTTGATCATTGGATTGCAGAATTATGGCATGGTTTCAGTAAACAAGGATGTGAGTTTTCATTTCATTGACTAAAGGTACCAGTACTTTCTATTTCAGTTTTTTGGGTATAGAGATAGGAAATTGTTCGCATCTCACATTATCTATAGAAATCAATTACTGGTCCAAACTTTTTTTTCAATTTGAAGTGATGTTTAATATCTATATTCTCCAAACTATATAATGCTAAAATTTTATACAAACTATGGTTTCTTTTGTGACCCAACTGGTCCGAAAGAGGAAGTGGTCATTTGGATAGGCCTGCCTTTGATTTGTTAATATTAGTTTTTCAATTTTCCAGTTAGAATACATATATGCTTGGCAAAGTGGACATGTCGGATTGGGTGTCGGGTCAAATTGAGCCCAGCCTAAACAGATTCTAAGCAAGACGAGTTCTGATTAAAAACTTGGGTCAAAACAAGTTATGCATGCAATGAACACAAATTAAAGAGTCCCTTTTACAAAAAAAATTGACAAATCGGCATATTAAGTCAATTAGGTGACTTTCAATGGCATTTTCATCAAAACTCACTATTGAAGCCTTTACACTCTATACTTATGCTAAACAAGTTTTAATTATTATTGAAAACAAGTTTTAACATTTATGTATGAGTTCAACATATGTTTAAGTCGGTAGTAACAAATAGGTATCATGTGACCGAACATATTTTGTAGGAATAATAGTTGTAACATTTATTCCTATTAACACAAAGATTATAGATTTTAACATGGTAGGCATCTTCCAAAAAAGTTTTTTCTAATTTTAATTTTATATCTGAAAGTTGAAAATGATTATCTTTCTAAAATTAGTATAGATTGTGAAATGAGTGTGTGAATACCAAATTAGTATATAATTTGATTATTTGGAAAACTCAAAATCCCCTGTTGTATTTTGTTATTTGGAAAAATGTATCTTAGTTTGTTTATGGCAAAACATGTATTAACTTGTAATAATTGAACATGATATAGGCTAAAACGACAAACCTCATAACAATCGCAAACAATAAGCATCTCATAGTATGTAAAGGTGCAGGGTATCATGGTGTGCGGTTTTGTAATGAAAGATCTAGGCTCAATCAAACGGAGCCGATCTTGTGTGTTGGCATCACCTCGTTCTACTCATAGGTAATGGGGAAACGGATAGCCAAATATATCCATAAGTAATGTATAATGTAATGTAAATAATTAAACAACCAAACAACAAATAATCACACAACAAAACATACGGTAACTGGCACGTCAGGTTTGGAAACGTGAGTTGACAAAAGGGACACATGATACACCCAAAAAACGTGTAATAAAAATGGGAGTTGTAGATTTACTCACAGTTTACGTAGATGGATCCACGAAAATGAAACTGTCCAAGAAAAACAAATATATCCAAAAGCAGCATCTCCCTAAAAATACAAAATAACAAAACTAAACAAAACCATAAAATTGAGTCCTATGATTTGGGAGCTTTTGTATAACCTAAATGTACAATAATTTTTAGTGTGAATAATTAATTAATATTGTAAAATATATACATATATATATATTGAAACTTATGATGATAACATAAGATTTAGTATGTCCTTATTCATATATTTTTGTATAGGCTAAGCTTACATACATTTCTATGATGAATTATATCATTAGGTAAATCTTCATATAGCTTGCTGTTTGGCAACTTCTGAATGGTTAAGTGTTAAACCATTAAGAGGTCTGAACCATTAAGTGCTGAATCAGTATGAGGTCTGAACCATTAAGAGCCAGTATAATGTTTAACCGTTAAGAGGCAAATGTCTGACAAATTCAGATTAAAACCATTCAGACTTAGTATAATGCTTGAACCATTCAGAGACAAATGTTTTAACCATTCAGACATTTGCTCGGGAAACAAACAGTCTGAATTATTAAGTGTTGAACCAGTAAAAGGTCTGAACCATTTAGAGCCTCGTTAAGAGGTAAACAATCAGCCCCTTAGTGTATAAGGTATGAAATAATAACACAAGCTTTTATTATATAGTTACTGGTGCATATAATTTTATGTAAAAAGTCCACGCTACATAAGCTATAGATTATTGTCTTAGTTCTAAATATAAAAGTGAAATTTAAGCTCATTTTCTAAGATTTAATCGAGGTGACTATTTTGTAATGTCATCACACATAATCATGTAAATGAATTAGTGGTGTCATCAACTCATGGGTACAGATCCATATCTTTGACAATTCTAAATCACAACTTGGGTTTAAGATGTTGAGTTTACTGATTGGCTTAATGATGACCTTATTTCTAGTTCCCATTAGCAACTGAATTCTTGACGATAGTTGTGTATGTCGTCGGAGCAATCTACGTCGTGAGCTTGATACAAATCAAACGATTTTAATGCGTCGATGAGGCCGAACATGTACTTGGCGGCCAGATGGTGATGCAACGGCGAACCGTAGCAAGCGAGTGTTCTTCACCAGCGATAGAGACGACGGTCACGAAATGCGAGTAGCTTGAACAGGAGTATATCAAAACCGATGTGGATATATTTGGTTGCGACGTTGCAGAGTTTAAAAGGAAAAAAGATTTGATATGTTTAAAGCAAGAAATCTTCGGTTGGTTCGTTGAAGGAGATAAGGGATGAACTGATACAGACCATCCACCTTGACCCGTTCATCCATGCGGTTACCCGACCCAACAGTATTAATGAAGTTAATTTGCACGTTTTAATTTTAATTTACCATTGCATTAATTTAGGATTCCACCTTCCCATGTTCTCAACACTTTCCCATGTTTTCAATTTCGTATTCCTAAAGTTTAGTAACCAGTAGTTTGTTTCCATTCCTATTTATAAGTAATCTGTTGAGTGAATGAATTAAGAAAAAAGCTTGAAGCAAATTATTAGTATTTTTACGTTAGTGCATATTTTGTTCAATTCGAGATGTGTTCAAAAGTGGAGAAATTTTATTCTGGATTCATGCCCCTAAGACGGTGACTAGGATTTTAAGGAAAAATGGAGATAATTCAAGAAGCTTTTGTAGTCATAGGTAATATCAATAAAAGAAGATATGTATGGGTTATATAATTAGAAAGCTTTTTTTATCAATCGTAAAATGGAGATACGAAATTTAAAAAAAAATCTAAAATAAAAGGTTTGATTGTATTTATTTAAAACTTTAAAGGGGTACATTCAGTAAAATTAAAAAAAAATGAAGGTACATTTAGCAACACCCATATTGTGAATGATCTCAATTTTTTTTATGAATTTTACCAAAATCAAAGTTCACATAAATAGATATTATTATTTTAAAACCAAAGATTCACATCAAATGAAAATGATAAAATACTCGTCATGCCAAATTTCATTTTTTTTTGGTTGTGAGAAACCAGTGATTATTGTTGTATGCTTATTAACGTTTAATTTATATATATCAAAAGTTGTATACGTTTATAATTGTAAGATGCATTTTCTTGAACCTACATAATATGTAAAATAGTACAATATAAATAGTTTATAATTATTAATTATATTCATTCACTTCAAAATTAGGCTGATGACATACGGATATATCAATGGCTAAATCTATATAGTTTCCAAAGCTAGTCATTTTATTTTATTATTAGTTATTATTATTTATTATTAGTTATTAATAATAAATCAAATAATATTGTGAGGTTATAATGCTATCTGTCATTATTTGGAATCATTTATTAAAATTTAGATTTCTATACACGTTTACATAAAAATATAAGACGACAAACACTTCGCATTTTTATTATGGATCGGATCCGATGTACAAAACAATCCGGGTTCCTAGGATACGTTTTTTGGCGGATGTTACAGGACCATTTCCGGCAAAATTTCCGGTCATCACCAGTTCAGTATTACCTTCCTCTCGTTCCAGATCTGCTCAAACAACACATCATTTCAGCACACTTCATACTTGCTCAAAAACCCCAAAACCATCACAACCCGTCACCTCCTTTTTCAGATCCGACCATTTTTCCGGCGCGTTACACTACACCGCCAACACCACTGAGCTCGGAATCACCTAATGTACAAACTCGCACCATAAACCGCCGCCACACGCGCCGCCTCTACCTCTGCCATTGCCACTTACTCGCCGCGTGTGACGGCGCGTGACGTCGCCTTCGACCGCCGCCTTTTACCTACTCTGTCGGAATGCTTTTTCGAATACCCTTGTACAATCGGTTTACTGATGTGAGCAACTTTTATTTTCTGCCTCGGTTCGCATATTCGGGGTTCATCTCGGTTTGCGTGAATATCTTTTCAAATGAGCGACGAACGAAATCACATCATTACATGCACCAAGGAGGAGTATGTGTTTCAACAGTTCCTTGCTTTTTGGTTACCGGGTCCTCAAACCAACTTGGTACAACCAGGTACGTTTTCTGGCTTTGACTTATCCTGGATTATTGATTCGGGAGCTCCTCATCATATGACTGCGAATCAAGGAATTCTCACTAGCCTTTATAATACCTCTTACCCACCGGTTAAACCTGCGGATGGTTCATCGTGCCCCGTACACGGTGTTGGATCCATTCAGAACCCAGATAGCCTAAACCTGTCTTCGGTTTCTTGTTCCTAACTTCCATGCCAGCGTTTTATCTGTCAGTCAGATTACTGACCAAATAATTGTGTTGTTACCTTTTATCCTACTCATTGTGCCTTTAATGAATCAGGTACTAACCGAGTAATTGGTATCGGCCTCGAATCAGGAGGTCTCTATTGAATGTCCTCATTTTCGCATCCCAAAGCAAACATCCGTGAGTCTGGTATCTTTGAAACTCATTGTCGGTTAGGTCATCCCTCAGCAGCCGTCCTACGGCAAATGAGACCTGGCATCTCTATTCCCGATAACTTCCATTGTGAGTCATATCAGCTCGGTAAACATACTCGACGTCCTTATCCCCCAAAAGTGTCAAGCCGAACCATTTCCATATTTGAACTTGTCCATTCAGATGTATGGGGTCCATGTCCAGTTAAGACTACATTGGGCTTTCAATACTTTGTTACTTTCATTTAGGATTATTCTCGTGCTATATGAGTTACCTATTGAAATCCCGTTGTGAAATCAACTCGATCTTTCGTGAATTCCATGCATATGCCAAGACCCAGTTCAAAACATCCATCCAAACCTTACGCACCGATAATGCTAAAGAATATATGTCCATTGATTCCTCTACATATCTCTAATCACAAGGTATTATTCACGAGACTTCTTGCGCATATACATCCCAACAGAATAGTGTTGCTGAACGCAAGAACCACCATCTATTGGATGTTATTCGCACACTCATGATTCATTCTCATGTTCCTCGTCAATTTGGGGTGATGTTTTTCTTACTGCGGCTTATCTGATTAATCGTATGCCATCGCCCATTCTTCATTGCCAAACCCCGTTCTCTATTTTATTTCCTAGAGGAACTCTGTTTCCTCTTGGGCCTCAAATTTGTGGATGTGTAGCTTATATCCATGATCATCGTCCCGGAGTCCCTAAAATCGACCCTCGAGCCATTCCTTGTGTCTTTGTGGGTTACTCGCGTGTCCAGAAAGGTTATCCGTGTTATAGTCCTTCTCTTCGCTGATACTTTACTAGTGCTAACATTAATCTTCCATTCCAGTTTCTGACATGTTTCCTAATCCTGATATACCCGAGTCTCATATCATCCCTATCTTTCATGTGCCTTCTATTCCCTCTACCCCCCCCCCCCCGGTCTCCGACACCACATTTCCAGCTCCTATAGCTTCGTGCCTTCCGACAGATCCTCCGCCATTACTCTACACATATTCTCGGCGAGGTAAGGATCAGACCTCAACGACCCTTGATCCCCAACCTACCCATGCCTCTGGTACGTCCTCAGCTCCACCTGCCATGATTAAACCTGACATAGCCTTACCAGATACTACCTCAAGTACCCCTGCTTATGACCCTCCGGGTGCACCGTATCCCGATATACCCATTGCCTTCCATAAGGAACCTAGACACTCCACTCGTTATCCCATTCAGAATTATGTTGCCTACCCTCATCTCTCTACTTAGTCTCATGCCTTTACCACTTCTCTGGATTCCTACCCGGTTCCCAAGAATATGATGACAACTATAGCTCACCCAAGATGGTGTCAAGCCATGGAATACGAGATTGGGGCCTTACGGGCCAATTAGACTTGGGATCTTGAACCACTTCCTCCTGGTAAGCGTGTTGTTGGTTGTCGTTGGTCTTCATGGTTAACTTAACCCTGATGGTTCTCTACATCGACAAAAAGCTCGTTTGGTAGCTAAAGGTTACTCTTAAGCTTACGATATTGATTATGACAAGACTTTCTCCCCAGTAGCCAAAATGCCATCTGTGCGTATTTGTATTGCTTTTGCTTCCATTCATCATTGGCCGCTCCACCAGCTTGATGTCAAGAACTCCTTTCTCAATGGTGTTCTTAAGGAGGAGGTTTATATGGAGCAACCACATGGGTTCATTGTTGAGGAGAAGGCCTCAAAGGTATGCAGACTACGTTGTTCCCTATATGGTCTTAAACAATCTCCAAGGGCATGGTTTGGTCATTTCTCTATTGTTATGAGAGAATTTGGGATGGTTCGTAGTGCATATGATCACTATGTATTCTTTAGACATCAGCGGGCTAAAGGATTATTCTAGTTGTTTATGTGTATGATATTATAATTACAGGGGATGATGAAGTTGGGATTACCAAGCTCAAACAGTTCCTTCAATATCAGTTTCAGATTAGCGACCTAGGTCGACTTCGGTAATTCCTTGGCATAGAAGTATCTAGTTCCTCATAAGGAATACTCCTTTCTCAGCGGAAGTATGTCCTTGATATGCTAACAGAGTGTGGCTTATTGGGTTACAAACCGGTTGATAGTCCTATGCTCCCTAAGGAAGCTCCTTCTAGAGGATGGGGGTCCACTGAAGGATCCTGAATGATACAGACGACTGGTTTGAAAGCTTAATTATTTAACAGTTACATGGCCAGATATATCCTTTGTCGTCAGTGTCCTAAGTCAATTCATAGCCACTCCATACACTGGACACTGGGATGTTGCTCTCCGTGTATTACGATATCTCAAAACCACACCAGGTCTAGGGATCTTGTATTCTGATCAGTGTCATTGCCATGTAGATGCTTTTACAGAAGATGGAGATGGGCGTGTATCTGGATTCTCATATGCAGACTGGGCAGGTTCTCCCATTTCTCGACGATCCACCACCGGGTATTGTGTTTTTGTCGGAGAAAGTCTTTTTTCATGGAAGAGTAAAAAGCAAAATATCGTATCCAGATCAAGTGTCAAATCAGAGTACAGAGCTATGGCAGATGTTACATCAGAGATGATACGGGTTCGTCGTCTTCTCAGAGAACTCGGGATTATCTCAGAAAACTTGATGCGATTATACTGTGATAATCAATAAGCTATACATATAGCCAAAAATCAAGTATTCCATGAGAGAACTAAACATATTGAAGTTGATTGTCACCTAATAAGAGATCGCATAGTCAGCACTCAAAAGGACCCTCCATCTATTCAGCCAATTCATGTGAAAACGGAATTTTAACTAGTAGATATCTTTACAAAACCACTCTGTAAGCCACAAATAGACTTCATATGTAACAAGTTGGGCATGATTAACATCTATGCTCCAACTTGAGGAGGAGTGTTAGTTATAAATATTAGTTAGTATGAGGACCTAATTGTTAGCTAGAGGTCCTATGTGCAATTATAGGTGTCCCTACATGTAATTAGTATTTATTAGTTGGTCCCTCCTTTTCCCTATAAGTAGAGGGGTCCTTCTCATTTGTAAATACACTCGTATATCAATACAATCAGATTTCATTTCCATTTCATACCAGTCTCATTTACAATCCCATCATAAAAGAAATTGAAATGTTGATGAGTGCAAAAACAAATTTCAACCATTTTATAATGGTCCTGTTTAGTTGGTTTTCAAACCAAAATACAATGTGTCTCCGGGGCAGAACGAGAGGGAGAAGGAAAGGAAGCCGTGACATAAGGGGGACGATAGGAGAAGAGGTTGACGATCAACCAATATCTAACGACGGAGAGAAAAGAAGAAATAAAGAACCCTAAGACACTTACCTTATGTAAAAATAGGAAAACATGATCTAATAATATCTTCTAACTATAATAATATCATAACAGTAAAACCTAACAATACATCGTCTCTAATACATCAATGTAGATTGTTGTAAGTGTAGTCGAGCCATTGGATCCTCGTATCGTCTTCTCTTAGTCATAATATAAGAGCATCAAAATTAAAATAGATTCAAAAACCTATAAGATATGTAAGCAAACATGTTAGAAAATGACCCACTTAAAGGGGCACACTTTTGGCTACTTAAGAGTTAAGGTGCCCATAAGCATATTGTCAGAGTCGGTGGTACAAGTCAGTTGATGAGGTACCTACTAACGATTAATCGGAATTAACTGGATTGAGATTTTTATATGTCGTTTTTATTTTTATACGCACACACGTTTTTATGTGTAATTTTTTAAGTGGATATGTTTTAACCCATTGTTAACCCATTTTTTAAGTAATTAGAAAGAATTTATAAGTTTGGTCAAAATTTGGCAGGAATCTGGCTTAGAATAAAACCACCGTTGATTGCCTAGCGATTAAACGGCCATTACCCAGTGAACCTCCAATTAATAATTAATAGACGACTAATCGTAGAGTAGATGGGATTTCTACAACCATGCCCATAAGTAATGGACGGATACGTCTCAATAGGTGATTCATGTGGTAGACACCATAGGTAGTGTCTGCCACGAATTTCAGTTCCTCCCTGATGTATTGCATTGTTTTTATTTCCTTTTTTTAAAAGGCATAAATCTTTAATTTGAGTTAGGATGCGTTTGTTTAATAAGTACTTCTAGTTTTCCGAACTTTCGACCCGCCATATTTAAAAGTATAATATTAAAGAGAAGGTAATAGTTATATTTTTTAATGGCTAAAATCACATCATGACTATCTTTTGCAGGATTTGAATCCACAACCACTTGTAGGGGTGAGCATACGAAACTGATAACCAAAAAAAAACCTAAACCGAACCGACTTAACCAATCAGTTACAGTTAACATATGACCTAAATGGAATCATTCGATTACGGTTATGGTTTGCCCCTCTTCCATAACTGAAACCGAACCAATAGTTATACATCCATGTATTTGAAACATATTTTCATGTATAATATGTGTTTTTCATGTATATCCATGTATTTGAAGCATATCTTCATGTATTTCCTGTGTAATTCATATATCTTTCATGTATATCCATGTATTTGAAGCATATTTTCATGTTTTTCTTGTGTATTTCACGTATTTTTCATGTGTGTTCATGTATGTGTATGCTTGAAAAAGGTTCAAAACACTTGACTAACTATCTTAAGTTTATAATATTGTACAAGTTTTGTTTTTGGTAATTAATCGAACATAACCGAAACTGAACCATAACAGTCATATTAATCGAACCGATCAGTTTCGATTATGTAAAAACCAAACCAACATTTGCACACGCTTAACAACTTGGTTGGAGAATATACCACTTACTATTAGGCTATCCGTTTAAGGACGTAATAGTTAGTTCGGGTAGGTTTAGTCTACAAAGGACAATTTTCCTATTGTGAGAAGTTTATGTGGACATTGTGTTATTAATTTTAGGCATGGTGTTTTAGATTCTTTTAGGATTGGATAATGTAGAAAAACACTAAACGTAACAATTTAAGACACAATCATATGTATTGTATGCATTAAATTTAAAACACAATGGTTAACTTTCTTCGCATGGTGGTTTAGATTTCATGCCTAAACTATGTTTCATTGTGTTTTAAATTATTACATTTGGTATTTTTCTATATTATACAATGTCAAAATAATCTAAAACACCACGTCTAAAATTTAAACACATTGTCTACATAAACTTTTACACTTTGTAGGATTTGTAGGAAAATTGTTCTTTGCAGAGTAACCCTTGCCTAGTTATATAATTGAATATTATATGAATTCGCTCTTGAGATTAATTTTTCCGTTATTCTTGCTTTCCTTCTACAACAATCCAAATTATTGATGAGTTGAAAACAAATTTCAAACCAAATTACAATGATCATTTATAAACTTAGGCCTGTTTGTACTTTGATTGTCTGTTTTGACAGAATTGCATAATTAACCATTAACTATAGTGTTGAAAAATGGCAAACCAAACCATCTAGGTTGGTTGGTTAGGTTTAAACCATGGTTTTTATATATTAAAATCGCTAGATTGCAATAACTATTTCAAAATAATAAAAATTTATTCAATTAGTATTACGTAATAGTCTCTGTTTTATTATGAAATTTTGTTTTTTTCCAAAAAAAAATATATATATTTACACGGCTGACTCGAATGCTCGTTCTTTCTTTAAAACTTAAAACAATATAAGTTATCTCATGGCCTATTGCATTATTTAGCCCATTAAAACTTAAAACCATTTATCTCATGGCCTATTGCATTATTTAGCCCAAAAAAATAAATGATCTCATAGCCCAAACTCTTAGTTTAGATGTTGGGTACAAACCCAACATATCTAATATAAAATCAATCTCTTGTTGAGTTGTTGATGATTTATCTAAATCCTCAAAATAGTTTACATCGAGTTGTTCATGATTTATCTAAATCCTGATTTCGAGTTAATGTACAATGAAATTTATCATAACTTTTAGGTGCCCATTATTATTAAAACAATATAGTTAAGTAACTTCTATTATAGTAAACAATTATATTTTTTTATGTGAAATTATTAAATGATTATAAATAGTTTAATACATTTTAGAGGAGTTTTATTTATTTTCCCATTATCGTTTATGTTTTGTGTTATTGTGATCGGAGTGTCGCGCTCTGGTCAAAGATAATATTTATATGCTCTAATTACCCTTAACAATGCGTTAGTGGTGGTAAGGGGTCGAACCACGAAGAGGTTTTGGTTTGCGATTGGATGCGAATGATTTTCAACAAATGTGTCACGTTGAGAAGCTTGATAACAAAATTTATTGATTTGTTTGTTTGGAAAAGATGTCGAAAGAGACCGACGGATTTGATTTAATTGTTTGCTTACTACAGTTAAACTATTGCACGAAAACTTAATTAGCGATTGTAAACAATGATGAGAAAACAAGGTTCACACCCGGTTCAACAATTGCAAGACCTAGGGTTGCTAAACGATTTTAGATTGATTCAATTGAATTTGTCATTAACGGTTTTGATATCACGAAGCTTAGGTGCCGATTGCTATCACGCGTATGACGGACCGCAATGCACTTCGTTACTTCGGACGAGTAAGTCCTTTTGAAAGATAAGGCATAAATACACAAACTTATTTTGCAAAGTCAAATTTATAATCATTCGACAATTCACAAATGTAGGGCAATTATCAATCAATTCAAAATTACAATTCAAAGTGTCACAAATCAACTAAGAACATAAAAGAAACCCTAAAGCTTACAAAAGTCTACACCGGAGTGAAACCTTCGGGAATTAGCTGCTCCTGTTGAACGGAACATGATCAACAATGGTTGGAAGCTCGA
The DNA here is from genome assembly GCA_947069175.1 of Scalesia atractyloides. NCBI lineage: Eukaryota > Viridiplantae > Streptophyta > Magnoliopsida > Asterales > Asteraceae > Scalesia > Scalesia atractyloides. Next base: position 85,600,323 of record CAMTDV010000014.1, read on the forward strand.
ACTTGGACATCTTGAAGCCTTGAATGATGATGGTGATGATAGCAAGGGTTTATGATGAAGGATGGTGATGGAAAGCTTGATGATGTGATGATTAGGGTTATGATCGAATGGATGAATTCGGATGATTGGGATGGATTGGAATGGTGGAAGATGATGTAGGGGATGATCTTGGCTCCAAGAAGGGTATTCAAACTCTCCAAACTCGTAACTCCACTCAAAAGACCAAAAAATTGGGTTTTAATTCGTCCAAAAACGCAAAATAATGAACATCATAAAATGCACTTTCTGGAGGGCGTCGCCAACGGCCTAACAGGGTGTCGCCGACGGCCCTTGGAAAACCTATTTTTTTTGTTGACGCCTTATTTTGCTATCTACGCGAGTTTCTGGCCGACGCGAAACACCAAGCGGCGTCGCCGACAGCCCATATGGGCGTCGGCGATGCTATGTCCAACTCTTGGTTTCCGTTTTCTTGATTTCGCTTTCCCGGTTGATCCCATTCGCTCCCCGATACTCAGTATAGCTCCCGAATAGCTCCTTAAACTTCGTTAGACCTGCAAAACGCAACTCCAATCAAAAGTAGGCTATTCAAAACTAAAAGTTACGTAAAAACATAAGCTTAAATATATAAGAACACCGGTTTTCGACCACGCATCATCTTGTCAATAAATTAACACAAAAACTAAAATTACATAATTTACAAATCAAATTTATATTATTAATCGAATCCCAAACCTAAATTGATTGTAGTCAAACGTATTCAAGCATACTTAGTAAGCAGTTTAGATTTTATTTTTTATAGAAATTAACTAATAAGTTCATTTTCCATCACCGAAAAAAAAAGTGAGAGGTTCATACAAATTGAAAAGACTATTTGTTCACTTGGTGATCAAATAAGGAGGAACATTATAATAGCGCCCTACGGTTTATCCACAACACGTTCCCATGAACACCATAAATATATAAGATGCATTGTGGGCTTAAATACTTTGCTCCTTTTTGGTTATTAGTATTTCTTTATGTATCTTAGAAGTGGGATACTAACTCATTTCATATCACGTTCCTTTGATTAGTTTGTAAACCTATAAAAACGCAATCATGTTTATTGTTTTGGGTATGAATTAAAAATGATAAAGTCATTGTCTTAAATCTTAAATTCTATCACCCTTCTTTCTATTTTCTTTGGCTCAGATGATTAACGATTCGGTTCGTATCAATTCTTATTAGAGCAGTCGGGATCCCTCGTGAACCATGGTCGCTCAAACTCTATCCAAACACGAGTTGCTCTATCAAATCACTTCAAGTATTGCCCGACTGATCTATATTATCAAAAACCGACATCGGTTCCCAACCCCAAATTCCACCACCTTTGACCAATCTACAGTCGCACCGAAATCAGACCCGTTATGAGCACCACTGCCTGCGCCATCCACCATCCACGTGAATACACAAACAGAAGCCTTGATACGTGGTTGAAAGTCCGATGCTTTACGTATTTGAATTTGCGTTTTTGTGTGGATTTGAGTTTCTAATGATCAACTTTGATGTGATTTGTATTTTGCAGGTCTCATGGAGTTTAAGGAGCAATTCGGGAGCTTTTGGGATCAACCGGGTGCGAGAAACCAAGAAAACTGGAGCATAAGCTGGAAAGTGTGTCGGCGACGGCCAAGGGTCACGTCGCCGACACGTTCCGTCAATCAAAATTGGCCATAGACAGTGACACAGCGCGTCAGAAATGATAATCGTCGACGCCAGGGCCTCGTGTCACCGACGCGGAGTCGGAAACGTCCGATGTTTTTTTGGCTGTTTGACCAAGTTAACTGGATTTTCTTTTGGGATTTAACAAGAGGTTATGAATTTTAAAAGATTATCACTTATTCTTGGAGCCACTTTGGAGAGCATACACCATCTCTAACCTTTTCCAATCATCATCTTCGTCCAAAACAATCATCTACTCTAATCTATTACCAATCATCATTCATCATCATCCAATCATCTGTCCACCATCACAATCATCTAAACCCTTAACCTAATCCTACATCCATCAAAGTCAAGATCCAAGTTTCAATGGCTATCTCTTCGTATTCATCATCTGGTGTCCGTGTTGCATCAACCATGAGCGGCTAATTCTCTCGGGTTTCACCCCGATGTAGATTTTTGTAAGATTCTAGGGTTTTGACAAATTGTTTTTTATTTTAATTTGTGAGTAGTTGTTTGAATTGTTTGAAGTTTATGTTAATTGTTTTTGCCTTTGTTTTGAATTCATGAATTGTCGAGTGAAAATTAATTTTGACTTTTTGAAATGGGATCATGCACTTTATGCTTTAACATAGACTAGGGTTTACATGTTCTAGGTAACGAAGTGCATTTTTATCTGTTCTTTGTGACGTTGATGACTATTAGCACCTAAGCTTCGTAACACCAAACCCATTAATAATCAAATACAACTAAATTAAATCTATAAAGGTGTAGGAACCCTAGGTCTTGTGATTATCAAACCGGGTGTAAACCTTGTTTTAAATTATAGTTTCAATCAAGCAATTGAATTTTGTTTTCATAATCTCACAACCATTTTAATATCTAGTAGTAAATTGTTGGTCTATTCCGATACTCTTCCAAAAACAAACAAACAAAGAATTTAAAAGAGCACGCTTCATAATTTGCACCAAATCAGTAATTAACCAAATCCTGACACAAACCACAGACTCTTCGTAGTTCGACACCCCGACTACTACGAACTATTTGTTTAGGGTAATTATGGACTATAAATATTATCTTTGACCGGGTGTGACATGCCGATCAAATTTTGGCGCCGTAGTCGGGGATTCCGTGCGCTTTGTATTTTAATATTTTTGTTGATTATTTGTGTGATTATATGTTTAAGTGCTTGGTTTATTTCTCCTATGTTCGCTTTCTTTGTTACACAGGTGGGTTATTTGTGCAAATTACAGGTAGTTCATGCGTACGAGGACTTTCAAATGAACCTCACTATTAGCGTTTGATGACTGTCGTAAGGGTCATGCAAAAACCTAATTAAACTAAGGAGATAGTGTAAGTAGGGTATCGTATCCACGAGAATATGTGGTTAGTGTTTAGCTAGATTATCTAATTAATTAACTACTAATCTTAAATTGATGGTTTTGATTGATTTGAATGAAAAACTTTAAAATAATTAAGAGAAAAGATATCAGATTTATAAAACGTAACTTTCTCCAAACTTCAGGTTCAACTTTAAAATAATTAAGAGAAAAGATATCAGATTTATAAAACGTAACTTTCTCCAAACTTCAGGTTCTAGGTTTCACAAAACTCAATTTAGTCAGTTAATTGGACACCACATAGACATAATGTTGGAAAGTTGGTTAATTTAATATGGTAATAAAAAATAGGTCATTGTCATCAGATCTTTTATAGTTTGATTAACCATATTTACTTGTGTGAGTCAACCTACTCTGTGTCACCCAACAAGCTACCAGGTTTTTTATCAACCGAACAAGTTGTGAAGAAGAACTCAAAACACATGCAAATAGTCCAAAGAAACCAACACATCAATGTATTCATACAACTTTGTCAAGGTCAAAAACCACATTCAAACGTGACTATAAACTAAGAAAAGTAAAAACCTAAGAGAAACCTGCAGAGAGCCTAGCCACTCGTGCTCATCGTATGCAAACCGTTATCATTCTTAATTTGCGAACCAATAATTTTGCCGTCACAAAATTCCTCCTCTGCGTTACTTGCGAACCCCGCTTTTCAGCCGTCAAAAGTCCTCCTTTATTTCCCTCTCATGGGCTTTTAATTCCCCACTAACCAACTTCTCTTTCTTGGCTTACATTCCAGACCAAACTTCTATGAAATTATATTAAACCCAATTAGACTTATTGCTCCAACCGATATCAAGGCCCAAAGGCATCCTTTGCGATTCAGCCCATGTGTGTTAAATAAAATACATCTGATGTCTCCATGCTTTTTGCTACGTCTCAACTCAACCACCTGCACAATTGAGATAAATAGTTAACTAATATCTCATTATTAGTATATTAATTTCCAAAGACACTCTAATTAGTTAGAGTTAATTACTGTTTTCGTCCCTGTGGTTTGTCAAAAATCATTAATTCAGTCCATTAGTTTAAAAGTTGCGATTTCAGTCCCTGTGGTTTCGCTTTCGTAACCATTTCAGTCCACCTCGCAACCATTTTAGTCCCTGTACTTACAGAATAAATGGATTAAAGTGGTTACGAAAGTGGAACCACAGGGACTGAAATGGTTACGAAAGTGAAACTACAGGGACTGAAATCGCAATTTTTAAACTAATGGACTGAAAGTGATTTTTGACAAACCACAGGAACGAAAACAGTAATTAACTCAATTAATTATTTCCATGTCTTTTCTTTAGCTCTTTGTTTTTTGTTTCTCGTAACCCAATTTTTTTAACATTAATTACCATTAAGTATCAAGTAAAGTTCATCATGTTAAATTTTTCTTTTATTTGTTTTAATTTATTTCATTTTAAACTCATTTTCTCCATAACCAACAAGATACAAAAATGAATCAATGTAGCGAATTTATACTGATATCAATGCATTATTAGGCATAATTAATATAAACTTGAGTGAACCTAAAATGCACTTATCAGCGTTTGAATAAGAGATTGAGCGATAAGTAAGAAGAAACCTAGCCAACCGGTTAAGGCAACTGTTGCCCCTAACCCATCCACCCATCCTTTACAACACACTCCCTCCTTTGGAACCGTCCGAATAGAGAATCAAAATCAAAATCAAAACCAACGCCTAGAATACCAACTTGAAAACCAAAACCGAAACCAAGCTCAAAACCAAAACCAAAATCAAAACCGCAACAATCAGTCGGGTGGCAGCAACAACCAACGAGCACCAACCCCGCCACATCAAAAAAGTCCGCAAAACCAACCTCAAAACAACACCAAAACAAAATCCCAATAACCATAATGTTAACCTGAACCGTGGAGCCGCTCCAAACCGTGGTAACCCCATGAATGGGCCACAAATTCTCAAAATCGATGAGTTGAGGTATAACATCTACGATGATGAACCATATAGTGTTCTGGATTACCAATTACCAGAGCATGTTAGTATGCATACCGATCATTCGGTTGAAGACGAGAACTACGACAATTGGGAAAACAGCAGGTTTGAAAACCAGGGGTATGGTGGTTATGAGTACAATGGGAACTTCTACAACGGTGGAGGTTTTGAAGAAGAGGATGGCTACCAAAATGCCAACTTAGAGTACGAGGACGAAGAGTGGGGATACGGGTATGCCCACAATGAAGGTGATGGTAATAACCACTAACAACAACAAAATGTTCAGAGGAACTGAACAATATTAACAATAACAACAATGTTAACCGAAACCAGATTCCTCAATTTGTGTGGGTGACTAACCAAAGGGTAAACCATGGGCCACCAGTTCATCAAGAATTCCATGGTCCACAATGAAACCGACCTCAACAATAACACAAAGTTCAACAACCTCGAGGTGCAAATGGTCGGTTTAGACCGTTGATATCCGATAATGATTCACCCATTGTTCCACCACCCGCGGGAAGTCGCTCGTTGGTTGCAAGCCTAACTAAATCAACATTCTACCTCACTTCCATGGGCTCTTGAAAGATGAACCGTACACACACCGAGCTGAATTTTCAGCTTTGTGTAGCACAATTGGGGCGAACAAATTCTCCCAAGATGAGGTACGATTGAGGCTCTTTCAATTTTGTTGAAGGACAAGGCTAAGCAATGGTTTCTCACACTGCCGGCCAATAGTATTCGCACTTGGGGAGACATGCAACAAGTCTTTCTCGAGAAATACTATTCTATGGCCAAGACCAATGATGCTAGGGATGAGACTCGGGCATTTCGACGGTTACCGGGTGAGCCGATGCATGAGGCTTTCACCTGCTTCAAAGAATTGGTAAGGAAGTGTTCGCATCATTATATAGAGCGGTGGGAATTAGTGAAGTGCTTTGTGAAAAGGTTTGAAGATAGAAGAGTGGAAGTATCTCTAATCCACAACCAATGGAATGTTGTTAAACAACAATGAAGAGGAAGATTGGGCCTTTTTTGAAAGGATGAGCAAGAATTCCAAGGCCGATGAGTCGGCCGACGGTGCTAAAAAGTACCCAAACTCAAGATCTCTACGTAATCTCGGTTCTCGTGCTAAGGATCAGATCGCCACTTTAGAACGGGAATTTTCTTGTATGAAGAAGAAGAAGAAGAAGGATTTGGGAGTGATTTAGTTAGCAGTTTGTGAGGATTGTGGTGGCATCACTCACTGGGCCGATAATTGTCAAGTAAACATGGCCCAAGACGCCGAAGAGGTGAGTCAAGTGTATGGAGAAAGGAAGTAATACGACATGAATTCCAACACTTACCACTCCGGGTTGAGGAACCATCCTAACTTTAGGTATGGTAATGCCTCGAACCAAATGAACCCGAACTTCCAAACGGGAAACCAAGGTGGGAAATCTTATCAAAACCACCAAGGGGGTTACCAAAGGAGTAATTACAAGCAACGGGGTAACCAAGGTTATAATAATCATGACAACAACTATCAACTCGGTTATAACCATGGCGGGAATGGAACCGACTCTTCAAACAATCAAGGTGGTGGTGACGACTTGGGTGGTAAGATGGATGCACTATTGAGTGTGGTGAAGGACTCGAATAGTGATATCAAGGAGATAAAGCGATTGAAGAGGAACATGAAAAGGACGAGGAAGAGCTCGCAAGACGGCGGGGGCGCCGACAACGCTTCGCCTTGCCGACACCATGAAGTGTCGAATGATGTGGCACAGTTTGTAATTGGCCTTAAGGCGTTGCTTCGAGTTTTGTGCCGATTCCTATGCCACCGCCGGCCGAAGGGGGACCACTTAACAACTTAAATGAAATGATGTCGGCCCTCATCGGTTACCCTACCAATCATACCCACCGATGGATCCAAATGAACGATATCAAAGATAGGCGGTGAGGTATGTGATTTGTTATTGTTGTATATTTCCATTTCTTTTATTTTTATATTTCCTTTAGTTTCAGTTTTTCTTTTTTATTTTTGTATTTTTCATTTTGCACTTTAAGTTCTTTAGATAAATTAACGTGGTGGGTGTGTTCCCTATATAACCCTCATGAGACCTTCTCGCCTTCTGAGCTATCGAGAGGTTTAAAGGGCTTGTGTGCATACGCTAAATGCCGTCGTGATTCCCATGAAAGTGAATTAGGTTTGTTTTTGTTGTAAATTATTTTCCACAAAATCAAGTTGGCTAACAAATGGCTTGGTAAAGTTTTTTCATGAAATGGTAAAAATGGATTAACTAATGAATTTTGATATTTGTGAAAAGCATGCTTCTACACGTTGTGAGATTTCTAGGTACATCTATGTTTGTTAAGATGGTCATTGCATTGAAAGAACGAAGTTCACATGACAAATGAGTAAAACCAGATGCATACGTTCTTTTTACCCAATTTTGATTATTTCGTAAGTAATAAGTGGAGTGTAATTGTAAAGTTGACCAGGGTGGAATTTTGGGTGAATGGTCGTGTCACATCCCTTGCGTTTTGAAAAGATCTCATCTAAAACACTACACATTGAGGACAAAGTTGACCTCAAGTGTGGGGATGGGGAGAATAAGTTTTAGATCTTAACCCTTCATTTAACTTCTACACACTGGGGACAATGTTGACTTCAAGTGTGGGGATGGGGGAAATTTTCGGAAAAAAAAATAAAAAATGTCCTTTAAGCGATTTAAAAAGCATGATTAGCAAAGTCAACAAGGGGTTGCACAAACCATTTGGTCTTTTGTCATGGTCAAGTTCTTTGAATTAGCATGATGGGTATTCAATGAGTTTTTATTAGAAAATTGCGGGTGGTTATTTAGGAATAGTCTGCCTAAGAAATTAGTCATGTTATGCACATCACATATCATACCATTTCTATGTGAGAGTTTGGGCCATTTATATATGTTTCTTTGTTGAATGTGCCATTAGTTCATGTATTGTAGAACTTGCAACTTTTGATGCGTTTATGAACAAAGACCAATTACGAGCACAAGAATGATTAAGGAATTAGGACAAACCTTTTATTTTTACACCATTTTATATCATACCTTACCTGAAATTAATCTCCTAGTCGCCAACTTTGAACCTAAACTTTTCGTTTGATCAACCCATTTACCTCTTGACCCACTAAACCTTTTTGTTTTTAAACATGAGTGATGAAAATTCGATTTTAGGTTGTTTTTGTTTGTAGTTTTTTTTGTAGTAGAGTTTGTTTCGAAATAAAGTCCGAAAATACAATGAAAAACATATGAAAGTCATTATGAAAAAGTCCAAAAAGATATAGTAGTTGTTTATTAAGTAAAAGGCGAAATTGTGCCTTATAGTTTCATTCATTTAGTTTAGGTCATTTAGTAGTTGTATGTAATAAAAATCGAATTTTCATCTCCTTAGCCACTTTCAAATATCTCATTCCATACCCTTAGCCTAACCCCGTTACAACCGTTAATGACCTTTGGACTTGTGCCTTGTTTTTGTGTAAATTTGAGGAGAATGATTGAGTTGCAAGCTTATGCGGATATGTGTTTTAATTGGTTGAGTGTTCATTATAAAAAATACTAGTTCATCATTGCTAGTCACATGTTAAACCGAGTGGAGAGAACTTTGTGAGGGTGTGTATGGCGTGCTAGTTTTAAGGGTGGGTTAATCTTGGGTAACCATCTCAAGTGTTTAAAAATGTAAGACCCGTTTAACCATTGGAATGTAGTTGATTGTGAAAATTGTGAACCGAGTAGGACATTAAACCTTAACTTGAGTTATTGAGAATGGGGAGTGTGTCTTATCGTTTGACCCACATGAAAATGAAAAACCAAATTTGCTTGAGGACAGGAAAAAGATAAGTGTGAGGGTGTGAAACGTGGTTGAAAGTCTGATGTGATATGTGGTTGAAAGTCTGATGCTTTATATATTTAAATTTGCTTTTTTTGTGCGGATTTGAGTTTCGAATGATCTACTTTGATGTGATTTGGGTTTTGCAGGTCTCATAGAGTTTAAGGAGCAATTCGGGAGCTTTTCGGAGCATCAAGTGCGACTGGGATCAACCGGTGCAAGAAACGAAGAAAACCGGAGAAAAAGCTGGAAAGAGTGTCGGCAACGGCCAAGGGTCGTGTCGCAGACGCGTCCCGTCAATCAGAATTGGTAGACAGTGACACAACGCGTGGGAGATGATAATCGTGTCGCCAACGTCGGGACCTCGCATCACCGACGCAGCGACGAAAACTTCTGGCGTTTTTGGATGTTTGACCGAGTTGACTGGATTTTTTGGTCTTTTATCAAGAGGTTACGAATTTTGAAATATTATCACTTGTTCTTGGAGCCAATTTGGAGAGCATACACCATCTCTAACCTTTGCCAATCACCATGTTCATCCATAAAAATCATCTACTCTAATCCATTACCAATCGTCATTCATCATCATCCAATCATCCATCTCCCATCACAATCATCCAAACCCTAAACCAAATCTTCCATTCATCAAAGTCAAGATCCGAGTTTCAATGCCTAGCTCTTCGTATTCATCATTCGGTGTTCGTGTTGCATCAACCATGAGCGGCTAATTCTATCGGGTTTCACCCCAGTGTAGATTTTTGTAAGATTCTAGGCTTTTGACCAATTGTTTATGATTTTCATTTATGGGTAGTTGTTTGAATTCTTTGAAGTTTATGTTAATTGTTTTTGCATGTGTTTCGAATTCGTGAATTGTCGAGTGAAAAATAATTGACTTTGTGAAATGGGATCATGCAGTTTATGCTTTAACATATACTAGGGTTTACATGTTCTAGGTAACGAAGTGCATTTTTGTCCGTTCTTTGTCACGTTGATACCTATTGTCACCTAAACCTGTAAAACTAAACCCATTAATAATCAATTACAACTAAATTAAATATAAAAACGTGTAGGAACCCTAGGTCTTGTGATTATCGAACCAGATGTGAACCTTGTTTTAAACTGTAGTTTTCAATCAAGCAATTGAGGTTTGTTTTCATAATCTCACAACCATTTTCATAGCTAGTAGTAAATTGTCGGTCTATTCTGATACTCTTTCAAAAACAAACAAACAAATCATTTAAAAGAGCAAGCTTCATAATTTGCACCAAATCAGCAATTAACCAAATCCTGACACAGACCGCAGACTCTTCGTGATTCGACACCCCGACTACAATTATCTATCTGTTTAGGGTAATTAGGGACTATAAATATTATCTTTAACTGGGGCCCAACATTTCGATCAAGCCCCCACGATTAATGTTGTCGCCATGCATCCTACTATAAGCTTACCTTTCAACACCAAACCATGGAACCGAGATACTAACTTCTTAACTCGACTAGAACCACTATTACAAAAAAAGTCACCTTCCCATACTCGATGAATCATCTACGCCGACACATATACAAACACCAACACCCACTCAAACACGACCAACTGTACCGAAAATGTTTGCATCAAGACCTACCCCAACACCAACATCAACACAGCGCCCTAAATGGACCATGGGTTCACAAAAACTGCTTTGGTGGTGAGTGTAATTTGCATGCCACAATTCTACCGGAGCTTAAAGTGGTACAAAGAATAACCAAACTTGAGTGACGAGCACATTGCAACACCAAACAATGGAACCGAAATACCAACTTCTTAACTCGACTAGAACCACCAGTACAAAACAACCCCCATCCAACTAAAAGTCACCTTCCCATTCTCAATGAATCATATACACCGACACATATACGAACAACAACACCCACACAAACACGACCATCCTTACCGAAACTACTTGCATCAAGACCCACCCCGACACCAACATCAACACCGCTTTGGTAGAACATGGGTTTCACAAAAACTGCTTTGGTGGTGAGTGTAAATTGCATGACACAATTCTACAGGAGCTAGAAGTGGTACAAAGAAGACCCAATTGAAGGTGTAGCCGGGCAACATGAGTGACGTGCACCTTGGTACCCATCATGCCAATACGTTGAAAGTGCTCCTAACTCCGTTGTATACCGCAATTGACGACTGACATGGAAAACGGTTCCTTCCTTGAGGACAAGGATGTTTTTAAGGGTGCGGGAATGACATGTGCCACACAATTTATCCACAACCACGTTGTCATGAACAGATAACATGCATCGTTGGCTTAATTATTGTGCTCATTTTTTGTTATTAGTATTTCTTTATGCATCTAGAAGTGGGATACTAATTGGCTTTCGTACCACGTTCTTTTGATTAGTTTATAAGCCTATAAAAAGGCAATCATGCTTATTGTTTTGGGTGTGAATAAAAAATGATAAATTAAGTGTCTTAAATCTCAAATTCTATCACGCTTCTTTCAATTTTCTTTGGATCAATTGGTTAATGATTCAGTTCATATCAATTGGTATTTGAGCAGTAGTGATCCCCCGTGAACCATGGTAGCTCAAACTCTATCCAAACACGAGTTGCTCTATAAAATCACTTCCAGTATTGCTCGAATGATCTATATTCTCAAAAAACTAACATCAGTTCCCAACCCCAAATTCCACCACCTTTGGCCAATCTACAGTCGCACTGAAACCAGACCCGTTATAAGCACCACTGCCCGCGCCATCCGCCATCCACGGGAATACACAAACAGAAGCCCTAGCGGTTAATGTCATCGCCAAGTATCCTATTATAAGCTTACCTTTCAACACCAAACCATGGAACCGAAATACCAACTTCTTAACCCGACTAGAACCACCATTACAATACTGCCCCCATCCATTTAAAACTCGCCTTCCCATACTCGATGAATCCTCTACACCGACACATATACGAACACCAACACCCACACCAACACGAACATCCTTACCGAAACAGTTTGCATCAAGACCCACCCCAACACCAACACTGCACCCTAAATGGAACATGGGTTTCACAAAAATTGTTTTGGTGGTGAGTGTAATTTGCATGCCACAATTCTACAGGAGCTAGAAGTGGTGCAAAGAAGACCCAATTGAAGGTGTAGCAGGGCAACATGAGTGACAAGCACCTTGGTACCCATCATGCCAATACGTTGAGAGTGCTCCTAACTGCGTTGTACGCCGTGAATGGCGACCACCGTGGGAAAACGATTTCATGCTTGAGGACAAGGATGTTTTTAAGGGTGCGAGAATGATATATACCACACGATTTATCCACAACCACGTTGCCATGAATACATAACATGCATCATGGGCTTAATTATTGTGCTCATTTTTTATTAGTATTTCTTTATGTATTCTAGAAGTGGGTTACTAACTGCTTTCGTATCCGTTCCTTTGATTAGTTTGTAAGCCTATAAAAAGTCAATCATGCTTATTGTTTTGGGTATGAATGAAAAATGATAAATTCGGTCTCTTAAATCTCAAATTCTATCAAACTTCTTTCTATTTTCTTTGTATCAATTGATTAATGATTCGGTTCTTATCAAAATTATCTCCATATAATTTATTCATTTCACAAAACAAGAGGTAGAGATCTCTTGTTCAATTAGATAACACATACTACTAAAGAGTAAACATTAGATGAGAAGACCCATTGTGTTTCCCATACTCATGGGCCATATTTGATAACATAACTACTACTCAACCTGCCCTGTGAAACAAACGTGAAATTATCATGAAATTTGGCTCAAATTAACTGTATCCGATATGGGGTTCTTAATTTTTCTATACTTGTAGCTTATCCACGTTTAAGGTTGTAAATGAACTGGATGAACACGAACATGTTCGTTCATTAATGAAAGAACATGTTCATCAATGCTTCATGCATGCTTACCTAACGTGATTTCTTGTTCGTGTTCGTTTATTACGGAAATGAGCATGTTCATGAACACCTAGCGAACGCAAACAAACACAACCAAATTTCCATGAACATAAATTAACACGAACAGGTGTTATATATTTAGTTAAAAATAAAATCTACATTATTCATCAACAAGATTATGAAATATCCACAAAAATAAGTACTTAACATAATTATCCAAAATAGTTAACATAATTATCATAAACATAATCAATGGCGGATGTAGTGTACAAGCAGGGGTAGCACGGGCTACCCCTCAACTCTGTTTCCAAAGTGTAATTTTTCTCCCGGTTTTATACAAATGATACCACTAAACAAATACGAGGATGCGCCTAAAATTTTATTTGGGATACTCTGAATTTAAGGGCTAGATCCACCTCTAAACATAATTAAGACACAAAATTATGAAGTTTGTCAAGCTTTAACACAAACTAAAATTAAAATGGTTTAACGAGGGATGTTGGCGGAGCCATATAGCATAACTATGGTCTCAATTTAAAAAAAAAACGAAAACTTATAAAATAAAAATATAGCACCAAAAGACCTTTAAATGAACGAACTTAAATGAGCAAACATACATGAACACATTACCGAACGTTCACTAACATAAAACGAACGAATGCAACCACTGTACATGTTCGTTTTTTACTTATCAAACGAAATTTCTTTTTCGTGGTTGTTCATTTATTAACGAACTTTCTTCTAAAATATTCATGAACTATTTGTTGAACGTTCTATTCATTTACAGCCTTATCAATGTTTTTGCGAACCCAACTACACTAAAAAACCCTTTCTTTGTCATAGACTTGTCCTGTAACCCTACTTTATGTGAAATCACTTCTTTCAAACAATAATAAATTCAAATGTAACCCTACTTTATGTGAAATCACTTCTTTCAAACAATAATAAATTCAAATTAAAGGTAGTAATATTTCAATGGTGTTACTAGGGTTGACTTCATGTTTTAATTTTCTTAACGTGTTTCTAAATAAAATATTAAGATCTAAAACTCTATTTTTTATTTTTTATAAGTTTATATATTATCAGTTAGTAATATGTTTGTGTATTCTTTCTTTCTACATTAGGCTTGATGGGTTGTTTGTGTTTTATTGGATTGTAACTAGGCTCTCTTGTGTTGTACGCTCTTTGGATATTTAAGTTGCGTTCGTGTGTGTGAAGGGGAGGTTGCTTCATTTTGAAGCACCCCACTCTCTCACCTCTCCATCGGCTCCCTCCTTTCTGACCACCACACCGCCATAGCGGTACCACCACTGATCCGTCATGCCTTCAATTTTCAGTAATACATATTTTCGGTTCTATGTGTTTGTTTGACAGGGTTTTCATCTTATTTTTTGGCCGGATTTGATGTTTTTTGTCGACGAGTGCTTTGCTTTTCCGTCCGTTTCTTAATGATCCTGACTGGATTTGTTGTTTGTTGCTTTTTTGGTCCAATGTTGGTTCTGTTTTTTGCCTTTAATGTTCTTTCATGTTCTTTTTAAGTGTTGATCCTTTTTCACGTTTGTTTTTTGGGATGATTTGAAGATTTGGTTGTTTGAAAGAGGCTTTATACTGATGAAGATGAAACTTTGGTGTTCATCTGAGGTTTCTTGATGTACTTCGTTTCTTGTCCCTTCTTTTACGGTTATGGTATTCTGTTGGGGATAGTCTGGAGATTTGGTTGTTTGAAAGGGATGTTATATCGATGAAGATGAAGATTTTGTGTTCATCCGAGATTTTTTGATTTATTGTATCTCTTTACCATTTTTACGGTTAGGTTTGATGTTCATTTGAGGCTTGATGTCGATGAAGATGATTCTTTTGTTGTTCATCGGAGACTTTTGGGGTTTGTGTAGTTTTTATATGAGTATAAACAATTGTGTCTAGTTTTAGGCATGGTACTTTTGGCTCGATGATGATTTTATCGTCATCTGAGAGTGTGGTTGTGATGGTGCTTCGGTGTGGGTTCGACACTTTTTTATGAAGCTAACCGAAGTTGCTGAGCTTTGTTTGTCTTTCGTTAATGTTATGAGTACATGCATGTGTATATCCAGACTTGAATAGTTTATTTATGTGATATCAATTAGTAACATGTCTGTGCATCTGCTATTTGTACTAGATTTGGGGTATTATGTACTGTGAACCGGCAACATGTTGTTGCATTTGTAGTTTGCACAATAGATTTATTGTGTTGTTTACGTTTTATTGTGTTGTAACTTGGCTTTGGTATGTTGTAACCTAATTGAGTATTTAAGTGTTTGTATGGCTTGGGTTGTTTCAAGTTAACGTTGGTTGTCGGGCTTACTTGGATTTGCTGTCAAGTTTTTTGTTAGACTGATATGGTCTTTTCAATGGGATTGGCGTTGTTTTAGTTGTCGTGTTTTCGTGGCACCGAATTTTGGTCATGTGCCTTTGTTGACTATATTATCTCAGTTTGTTCTCTATGAAGTTACGCGTTATAGAGCATGGTAATATATATTGGTCATGTAATATATATTGCAACCATGTCGTGTTCACATTTATTTAACATGTTGCTAATTGATTGTATATAAATGTTACCCGTAAAAAGGCTATGATGGATTATATCTTTATTTACTAAATTGTGAGGGCTTATTACAAGCAACCTATTTACATAAGATTTTGTGAACCTAATTTATAAATATGATATAGTTAATCACGTTACTGGTTGTATCATAGTCTTGTGTGTTTTATTGTGTCTCCTTTATATCGTTTAACTTTTTCTTTTTAACCGGCGATGACAAGTAACATCGAACCAGCTTAACGCTTAATGTGATGTGTATGAACCTAAGTTGACCTAATAAACAATAAGTTTATATCATTTTGGCTTAATTTATCTAAAAATAAATAAATTAAATTCTAACTTATACATCGATTCATAGGTAAAATGACAAACTCGAACGAGGAGCGTGACGTTTTCGAACAACTTAGACGTATTCTCGAACAAGTACTTGAGTCCTGACCATAGGATAAACAAAAATTAGCGAAACTAACTGATTTGATATCAAGGATCCGTTAGAGTCAAGCTAAGTTGCCGCTTGAAATCAACTCGATTTAGGCGCGTCGTTCGAGGGGTTAGTATGTTTAGGTGTTGTATGTTTTGGTAATCGTTGGCTGTAATTTTGTTGTAATTGTTAATTGCACTCAATATTATGTTTTTATGCTTAGCATTGTGTGTTAGAATCATAGGTTACGAAGTTGAGAAAAAAGGATAATTTTAGCCACATTACGACAGGGGTAGAATCTAGTTTAAGTTAATTCATAAATTTTAATCATTAGTTTTGCTTTGTTGATGTGTGGCATTCACTCAATTATTACACCCTAATATTTTAAACAAAATGTTCTTAAATTTTATAGTACTAAATCTTTTTTATAAAAGCGAGATATACATTAACTTTTCTTTAGAAATTCAATGTAAAGCAAAAGAGAAAAGTGACCGGATAGTCCATGTGGTTTGCTCAGTTTTCACCTTTAGTCCTTACATTTTCAAAATTACAGCTATAGTCTCTAACTTTGTCAAATTCGTTCTCGGATAGTCCCTAACATATATGGGTTAGTTTTCTCAATTAAGTAAGGGGCGAAATGACAAAATTACCCGTACTTCAATAAAATAATTAAAAGAATAAATCAATTATAATATTTTTTTAATGTAGACCCCACCTCCAACCCCACCCCCTCTTTCCCTTTCTATGTTCTTTTTTTCATTGTCTGTCTGCAAAGAATCAAACCACACCACAATCATACAACCACCATAACCATAAAAAGAATAATCAAACCCCCAAATCTCTCTAATCAAACCCCTACACATGCAATTCAAAAACACCAAATCAAACTAAAATCCCCAATTTCCTTCATGGTTATTAGATCATAAACCTAACAATCAAACCCATCAAATTCCAACTTTAAACAACACAAATCGAGGGAAGAAATTCCGGCGTCGGAGGGAGGGAGAACGCTAGCGACGGTGGTGGTGGTTGTGGTTGGTGACGGTAGTGGTGGTGGTTGTGGTAGGTAACGGTTGTGGTTGTGGTGGGTGGAGGGTGGTGGTTGTCGGTAGGCGACGATGGTGGTTGGTTGATAGGTGAGGGTGGAGGGGGTTGTGGTTGGCGGTTGTGGGTGAGAGTGGTGGTTATTAGTAGGTGACGGTGGTAGTTGGTTGTGAGTGACGGTTGTGGTTGCTGGTGGGTTACGGTGGTGGTCGTTGTGGGTAGTGGGTGGTTGTGGTGGGTGATAATGGTAGGAGTTAAGATACATAGTTCATGTTACTTGTTGAAGCTTTTGTAGGATGAAGGATGATAGAGATGCTGATGATGATGAACGATGTGAAGAAGAAAAGAGAGGGTAGGGTGGGGGTGGGGGTGGGGGTGGGGTTTATTATATTAAATATATATAATGGTGGGGTCCACTTGTAATTTAGACTTTTAATCAGATTAGTATATGTTTATTTATATGTTATTTTCTAATGAAGGGTATTTTGGTCATTTCACATCCATTTAACTAAGAAAACTAACCTTTATCCACGTCAGGGACTATTCGAGAATGAACTTACCAAAGTTAGAGACTATAGCTATAATTTTGAAAATGTAGTAACTAAAGGTGAAAATTAGACAAATCATAGGGATTATACAGACACTTTTCTCAAAGCAAAATGTACATTAACTTTTCTTTAGAATATTCAAATGTAACTCAATTGGTGTCTTATGTTAGATTGTCTTCTTAAAAGACTCAATGTAAGTCATAAAGGTAGTGGAATCCAATCTATTCTTTGCGGTAGATTTTTCATCTCTATCATCCAGATCTCCGCATTCGATCGTTGGTTGGATGGATTCGGCTAGCTTTTCAAAACCTAAGAAGAGTAGAAGACCATTATTGAAACTATTGTTTGTACGACCTGATGGATTATTTGGAGGGTCCATAATGATGAAGTTCTTGGTCCTCATGATCACAATAAGCATACTCTTCTTTATTCGATTATGACTGTCTTTTTTGTGGTTTTCTAATCAAATAGCAAATGTAAAATCGAGTGAGTGGACAGAGTGGTTGAAAAATCCACTCCTTAATATAATTGATTGTGTTTTTTTTTTCCTATGATTAGTTGTTTGTTAACCACGTGGTTGTTTTTATATAATTTGCCTTTCAAAAAAAATTGCTCTCACTCTTCTAGTACAACCTTGTGAATTAACACATATTAGTAATTGAAATTTTTGATATTTAGCAATAAGTACCACTTGAATCTTAAACAAGAATAGGCTAGTTGTAATAATATACTATTGTATTTAGTAATAAGTTCCATTAAAGCTTAAATTAATAATCAAACTAATCCTCAAGCGACAGGATTTACAATTTGATCGATATAAGGTATCGATTCAAGTGTTCCTTTCTAAGAAAAAAGAGGTACTAAACTAGTATTCACACTCGAGTGATACCAATAAGTCACTAAGAATATTTCAAGACGATACTTGTCATAGATTCATGGGTTAGAAAAATCATTTCCATGTTTTATATGTCGAAACAACCAAATGCGCTAATCAAATGGAGATACAAGGGGTTACCATGCCAACTACTAGTATTATAAGAATTCGGTTATAAGCTTAGATACTAAACGATAGTCACAGGTATTCCTACAATACGTATGTGGCTAACTATGTGGTGTGTGCTCAACCAACAAGAGTTTCTCATGTATGATCTTGAAATAGAATTGGTGGGGGCCATGTCACATCTATTTAACATTTCCCTAGAATATGCCCTTTATTTTGAGAGTAGTTATTAGTTAAAGGTTGTGATGCACTCCATCATAAAGTGTATGAAATTGTTTATTTGGTATCCTTGGGTCACCTCAAAGATCGATCGTGTGAAATTCGAGGCCCTTTGGTGCCTTTGTGATACTAAAGTTTCTTTGAAGTTTCGGGTCATAGATATATTTGATTTGATGTATTAAAAGCTATAACATTACTTATTTATTTATTTATGTATATTTTTGGTTGGATGATGATGAACAGTTAAAAAGGTTAAATCTTTTTATTAATTTCTTTCTATTAGAGCATTTTCTTATTTAAATTACTTTTTAGAATCTTTTGTTTTTCGCTCGCTTATTACTTTTTAGGCATGACGTTTATAAAATTTTGAGTATGCCGTTGCAATGCGTTTATTTATTTATGTCTTTATATAATTTTTACTTATAATCGAGTTGTGAATGATAATGTACAAGTGATCAAAGCACAAATGTAAATATTAATAAAGCTCCCTTGTCGTTTTACGTATTATAAAATTTGTCTCGCGGTTTATTTTTTCTTATATAAGGTGTCCTCATATTGTTTTTTCGTTAATTTAGTAATAAAATATAACAATCTACAAAATTCTGAATATACGGATGCGTTTTTGTATCGTAAACTACAGTAAGTGCCAGTACAACAATAGAACCGTGACGAACCAAACTGATGTTGATACCAATATTCGTTTTTATGGTTTTCGATCGATGTGATAAAATGTGTCGATATCCTTAGGCATACCTATTTTATTTGCTATACCAGTGCCATGTCGTATTAAACTGATACCGACCAAAAACTCGTTGCGAAGTTTGAAAAAAATTTCACTAGTTCTAATAAGATAGATAAGAGTAAAATTGGGGATGGTAATGGGACCGTTATTTAACGAGCATTGGTAATCTCGGTCTTATATTCGAATGTAAACTATGTCTCATACCGGCCCGAATGGGGTAATTACACGTCAGGTGTCGAACATACCTATAGGTATCGTATACACCCATGAGTTTGTTAAAAATATCCATTGAGATTTTCAAGTACATTTTTTATTTTCATTATAGTTTTGATATCATTTAATGTTCTTAAAAACAATAATAAATTAAAACATGACTAATAACGTATATATCATCATAAAGTTTGTTGAAATATCAAAATATTTTGATGATTTCATACTTCATAGCATACAAATATAAATAATATCACAAAATACATATCATAAAAGAAAAGTTCATTTTATACGTTATATACTATAATGGAGCATCATTAATACATAAGAAATAACAAAAAATAAAAGTTAGCATTAAAACTATTCGAGCAGATGATGATTCGGGTATATGATTCTGGTAAAAGAATATATATAGTTTTGGATAATCGGATTAGGTATCATCTAATCTCATACTCGTCTAATACCTATAAAATCATTTTTTTCAACTTCGTAACTGATCCCACATATAAATACTCGTCCCGGATGTTTTAGGTTTCTGGTAACCCGTCAAACTTAGGTTATTTGTCATCCCTAACTAAAACCATGTACATAAGTTAGTTATATTAATATTTTCTATAACTTTTTAATTAAGATATAAATAAAACATGTGGGTTATGACCGTACCATTGTGGTGATTTCCGTTTTGAATAAAATTTATATGGAACGCAAATAAAAATAAGGGTGTCACAACGCTATGTCTGGATGTTTATAAAGTTTATAGTCGGAAAAAAACCAAATATATTATATCGATCGAAAACGATAAAAATGAATACGGACAACGGTACCGATGATACCGATACCAGTACCGACAATCTTCAATTGGTATCGTAGTTCGGTTCATTTCATTATCAACACGGTACCAACAATCACTATAGTTGACGATACAAAATAATACATTATTTTAAACACATGTTAATTCAGTACTAGTTGTCGGTATAGTTTACAGTACAAAAGAAAGGTTTATTTATAAGGGTCTCATCACATAAAAAATATTTGGCATGCAACCCAAAAAATTAAGTCGCACTTTAAATCGATCAGATGCCAAAAAACGATTACTACTACCGGTAGCGATGTTTCTCGATCTGTGTTGGTTCAATTTGTGACAATATCCGCACTTATTATAATGCCAAAAAATAATACATTTTGAATGCAACTCCGTGTTCAATAAAATTTATGTTAGAACGCTGAGAAAAAAAAATAAGCAGAGTTATATAGTCAGTTTTTTTAACGAACACCTAATATGAAAAGTGAAAATTTAAAAATATATATGTTAAAACTATTGTTTATTAAATTACTTTTTAGTAAGAAATTAATAATAAATAATGCCCTAAAATTACGTGTATATTTCTTTCTCCAATTTAAAGTAAAGTGTATGTTGTCTGTCTCTATTTTACAGGGTAGGAGTAAATCTTATCTTATCTTTTCCAATATTAGTGATAATTTAACTATTTTCACATCTAATGAAATCTAAGTTCAAGCCACTTAAATCAAGTTTTGGTGTTGGGCCACAACGATCCTCACAATCTCTTTAAAATACAAAATGATAATTAAGTAAATTACAAATATTGTCTACGTGGTTTGCACGAATTTCAAATATTCTAACTCTGTTATTCACACTAATCGTTCTTATTTTAAGAATTTGGACACTCGTGCTTTTTTCATCATACAATGTTCAATCTTCACAGTTGAATCCAATGTATGTGATGCATATAGACATTTATGGCGTGTCCACTTTCCTCCTCTAATTTTATTGTACTTTATTTTCTTATAACATTTAAATTATTATATTTTCACATGTTCCAAATGATGGTAGTATCGTGCTCATTTTTACATAATTTTTTTTAAAAACTGAGCATGTATATGTTTCGACGTACATATTCAAAACCACATCGGTTCAAATATGATATATGTTTATTTCTTTTTTAAATATGTTTTCATGTTTCCTAACGCTTATTTTTACGAAGTGACTTTTCCTTGATTTTCGAAAAATATTGTTGCGACGTGTTCTTTTATCTATGTTTCGATATTCAAATTCGAGCCGCCACAAATGCATGCGCTCTCTTGACGTATCGTTTATGTTTCAACACGCTTCCTTGTTTCTTAATGCTCATATTTACAATGATGTAATTTTTTTTTGTGATTTCCGAATACACCGTAGTGAATCGCTTTATTCAATGTGCATTCCGATGTTCAGTACAAAGTCATGACCACAACGCACACCCATAAGTTTGAGATTCTACTAATTTTGAACTATGTAGGTTGAGTAGTTTTACAAAGTTTTGGCATGTACTAATGCTATTGACCTAAATGAACCAAAGCAAATTCGTCTTTGGTATACTTTTTTTTATGTTTTTATTAGGATATGTAAAGTTACTTTAGGCATTTCGTTTTGTTAGGATATGTAAAGTTACTTTAGGTATTTCGTGCAAAATAGGGTGGGGTTGTGACAGTGGTTTTGATGTGAATAGTGGTGGTGACACTGGTTTTGGGGCAAAAGCTTGGTGGTTAAAGTGTTGATTGCGGGAGTTGATGAATGTTAGATTGTTCCTGATACCATATAATAGTTTATTTTTAACAAAGTGTTTTACCTTATCTTTGACAATAAAAATTGTACATAAATGCTTTTAGGGTTGAGTTATGCTATAATGAGATTTTGGCCAAATGTGTAAAAAGGGAATTAACATGTGTTTTGATTCTAGTTTTTTATATGGTATTCTTGTATAACTAATATCATGCTTAAAAAAATTGAAACGCTTTGCCTAAATTTTAAACACCATGGGTTAAATATATTTTCATACTTTTTAGACAAAAATACCTTGTTGCCGATCCCAAATTTAAATTCATATATTAGAGTAACTAAGAACATGAAGAGGCTGAAGATAACTCTTTTATTCATAATGTGGGTTTTGTTGAATCGATCCCCATTAGGCCTGGGGTGCACTGTGATAACATCAAGAAGCTGTCGGAGGAGAGCAAAGCTAGAATTCTGGAAGTGTTTTCAAAAGCCGAGATAAAAGAAGCGGTTTTCGAATGTGGAGTTGACAAAGCTCCTGGCCCAGATGGCTTTAATTTCAGGTTTATCAAACATTTTTGGCATCTTTTTTAAGATGATTTTTATAACACCCTGCTCCAGTTTCATAAGGAAGGTAAAATAAATTGTGGTTGGGTGGGTCGTCATTTATCACCTTGATTCCTAAAGTCAAGGACCCTGGGGACTTGAACAATTATCGGCTTATAAATCTGGTGGGTATTATCACTAAGGTCATTTCTAAAGTTTTAGCGAACAGGTTGAAGGGAGTCATGGGAGAGGTTATTTCGGAATACCAGTCGGCTTTTATCAAAGGGAAGTACATCCTTGATGGGGCGCTCGTGGTTAATGAATTAATATCATGGTGTAAAAAAACTAATAAACAAGTTTTTTTCCTAAAAATTGACTTCGAAAAGGCATATGATAATGTTAATTGGAATTTTGTGATCGAAGCCATGAGACAAATGGATTTCCCTAGCACGTGGTGTGATTGGATACGATGGATTTTAGTGTCGGCCAGATCTGCGGTTCTTGTTAACGGTTCGCCTACGTTCGAATTCCAATGCAACAAAGGTATGAGACAAGGTGATCCTCTTTCCCCTTTTTATTTCTTTTGTTATGGAACTTTTGTCGTGTATGTTTGTGAAAGCTAGGGACGAAGGAGCGCTGAAAGGCATAAAGACCCCTAACAACGGGCCTATCATCTCGCACCTCTTGTATGCGGACGACGCCATCATCATAGGGGAATGGGAGGACGAGAATATCATTAACGTTGTGAGAATTTTGAGGGTTTTTTACTTGTGCTCAGGGTTGAAAATCAACCTTAATAAATCCAATCTCTACGGCATCGGAGTGGATAGCTCGGAGGTGAAAGATAAGGCTAATGTGATTGGTTGTATAGCAGGGTGTCACAACCCCTGACCCCACCCTGAGAGCGGGAGCCGTGAACCAGTCAAGTGGTACCGGTGTTTATATAATTTGGCAGCGGAAAACTTATTCATTGGGACTGTAGTTAGGAAATACATTATCAGAGTTTCAAAACACCAACTTTTATATTAAACAAATGGGATGAAACCCAAGTTTTAAGCACAATACACCTGTAGGGATAAACCCTGTTTTATAGAAAACATAAACTTCTTTTTATTTAGGTAACTTTTATAGCCACTTTTCTAAGCCTTTAGTGCTCTTCCGCTGGCTTCTATAAGCTTCACATTAAGTTACCTGAAACGCGTTTAAAAACATTTTATCAGCAAGAAATACTGGCGAGTGTATCCAAGTTTAATCAAAACAAGTTTTATTTATACTTCACAGGATTGAGAAGCATTCACATTTATAATGTTTATATCTACACAAGTACTCATTCAGTACTGTCAATCCTGACTTGTGGGTCATATTACTTTGGGTCCTGTCACCCAATAGTAACGGTTCCTGTCACATTCTCGTGACTGTAGACTAGTAATGTATACAAAACCCCAACATACCGGCAGTAATTGTAGAATACATATACTTAATTACTGTTAAGCATAATTAAAACATTTGAGGTTTTGGTAACACGTTTTGACTCACAAAAAGATTTACAAAAAGAGAATGTACTCGCCTGGTAACTTTAGGGTCTAACTACAGGCCTCCTAGTATAATCTTGGGCATAGCTCCTGAGCTCTTAATAAAATATATAATGCACTCATGTTAAGTATAATAACCCAAGTCATTTTTGTACTACCCGTGACAGAACTCCGACGTTCGTAGTCAGGCAGGGCCTTGACATGCGTTGGCGATTCTAGATCAAACGGTAGGGTATCCATACAACACACGACAGAACTCCAACGAACATAGTCGGGCAGAGCCTAGACATGCGTTGGCGATTCTAAATCGAGCAGTAGGATAATGAATTAGTGATCAGGGATTAAAACACTTTAAACAGGGTAGGGCTTTATTATTATTATTATATGTGTAATACTAAAAGAAAATTGGAGTATATATGTAAGAGAGATGGCGAAAGAAAGAAGCCGAAAGAAGTGAGCAGATGAAAAAAGAAGTGGAGGTGTTCTTATTTATACTAGGACTTAGCGTGGAGAGGCTAAGCCTTTCCACGTGCACATTCATATCCATTCTAATTTTAAGTTTTAGTTTTATTATTTTATTTTAAATATATTATAATTAATTAAGCAGCTCAACTCATTTATCGCTTATAACTTCTAAAATATGACGTTTTATAAAACAATAAATATGCCATTAAAAATATTTTTATTTACATTTTGACATAAGTTTTTAATTATAATGTATTTTTATTATTATAATTTTTAAACGGTTCCTATGTTCGTCTAACACCTCATATTTCTAACAGTTAACTTACCCGTGATCTACCCGTTTAATAATATAAGTTTCTATAAATAAAAATTTTGGAGATGTTACATCCTCCCCACCTTGTTTTTAATCTCGTCCTCGAGATTCACTGAAATATAGAGGAACACTTTTAGCTCATAATTGATACTAGTTCCTAAGTATATTCTAGTCCTTGCTTTGAATTCTACTTTTTTTTACTAGAACTATTCTCTATGCTTTGAGATTCTTATTTTCTTAATCACAAAGTTTTTAAATGTTTTGTGTCTTAGCACGACTTTTAGTTACAAGTTTCTTAATGTATTGATAATCGCAAGGGAAATTCTTATACATTCGATGGCGTTCCAACTCATAGGGTTCCCGTTGCTCATCTTGTCACACGAGTTACGAGACGGATGATCAAACGAAGTAGTGTTTGATATCGGAATTATAGAAGTCTACGAGAGATTCCTGATAAATAGATCTAAAATTATTATTGGCACACCTGTTCGTTATTTATCACTAATTGTCAATCATTAGGGTCTTTGGATTTCTATAAAATCATGTATTTCACAAACTGTAATATACACACCATTCATAAGGTCAATTTATTCAACAGACTCATATTTCTAAAAACATGTCAGACATCCGGTCATGGTACTATTAGGGAATTTCATAACATATACCCCATCTTACCCAGTCGTGCCGGGGAGGTAATCCCATCTCACCCAGACAAGCTGGAGAGTCTACCGCACCATACCCAGTTTTACCGAAGAGGTAATTATCATAATATTTCCCATAAATAGACTTTTCTCAAATCATACTTTTAAAAGTGCATCATATATTGTGGCGTGTATCAAGAAACAAGGAAATTAGTATTCTCATGATCGATCATATTCTATAGCCGAGTAGTACTAATAAACAAGAAATAACAGTGGTCAGGTGTTATCGCTTATTTATCATACTTGCACTGTTCTAGTTATCATCCTCATAGCATACCAACACCCATCACACTGTATCTATGCAAGTAATTAGCTTATCATGAAGCTTTATACTAAGGCATTTTTCTTAGATTCAAGTCTAAATACTATCATGGGTGTTATCAGTAAATATCAATGTCCTAACTCTTTTGTTTAAGCGTAGATATTGTTATGGTTGTATTTTTGTTTGGAAAATAGACTTCTGATAAAAATATCATCGTCTCCATTGACACTATGGCTAGGTTCGTTGTGATGAGTATGCTTATAGCTTCTATTCATTCTTATGCACCATTAGATTCCTACACAAAGAATGTTTTATTCAGCCAGATAGCATTTTTAGAATATAACATGGTTCATGATCATCTTTATAATGACTCAATGTTTTCATATGAATCACTAGTGGTGTATATATATATATACTTTTTTTATCTACAGAAGATATTTGATTATTATATTGTGTATACCATCAAGATCTTCTATTATGTATACCCGTATATGTGTATATTTATTATTTAGAATCATAAAATTTCAAATCTCTTGTTAATATCATAACTTACGTAGTATATGATACTAAATTATTATTGTAATATCTTTAATTTATAAAAATCCAACTATATAACCGATGGTACCAATTATTCTAACTTATTTCCATAACTTTATTTACCGTTTTATAATAGTGAAAATAGTAATAGTATATTGGAATAAACTTTCAGTTATAATATTTTGGAATAAAAGTATAAAGAAATAAATTTATCAAAAGATAAACTTTCTAGATTCATGTGAACAATTTCAATTTTAACTAGTGATTAAACCATATTGGTTTAAAATATTAAAACTTAACTCTTAACTATATATTATATTATTTATTCAAAGTTGTATTACAGTAGATAATAAAAAGTTTGACGTTTCTAAAATTGATTCTAAATGTATTAGGTAAGTGATATACATATATTAGAATATATATCTCACACAATAATAATAGTAATTTGTTTAAAGATATTACAATATTAAAATTGTAATTTGATTTTTAAATAAAGCTATATAAAGGATAAATGTATTACACACACATTTGAGTCAATTATTTTTATGTGGGGCATCTATTTTGATTCTAGTTTTGAAAATGAAACAATAACTAGAGCGTTTAGGAAAATTTAACGTGCCAGGTAAAATAAATAAATACTAAATTACTGATTCAAGTCGGGTAAAAGATGTTTTCATTTTGTAATACCTTTTACTTCTTAAAATTTATTATCTAATCTCTTTTGTATATTTACCGACTGTAAAAGTTATCAGGCCCATCTTTTCTTTTCTTTTATAATACATCATAAAAATTGTTACTTTTATTAAGTATAATATTCTAGATGATAGAAAATAAAAACATGATTATTTATATATGATTATCATAATATATATTATAATCTTTTAAACAGACACTTCCTTTAAATTATGTTATAGTTTCAAATGTATAAAATTTTACATGTATCCTACTTAAAATAATTTTTGTTTTACGTTATATACATGTATAAACATATATTATTTAAATGTATTACAATGTATATATATTTCAAATAAAATAGAATTGTAATGCATTTAAAATAATTATGTATTATCCTATATTAATAATGAAAACCAATGTAACCGTTTGTCTACATTTTTTACTATAAAAATATTAATTTCTTTTAAAATTTTTTCTTAGGTAGAAGTAATCATTTTTCACCACCACTACCCTTAATAAAATAATTTTTCCCAAAATGAGAAGGCAAGAAATTATATGGCCAAAGTAGAAAAAGCATGAACTTCTTTTCTGACGCAAACATCTGTTAGCAATTGATATGTATAATAATATAAAAGTAATTTTTTAATTTACTAAATATAGATGTTAAATTAACAACTTAAAGGAGTATAGAAAAGTTTCAACTTGGTTCTACTCAAATATATTGAAAAACCTTTTTAATTGGTCATTTTTTTATACAAAATGTTATAATATTAATGATATTCGTTTATATAGTTTTTGATGGATATAAAATAATTAATTGTATATTTGAACATTTTACTACAATAAATATATTTAACTAGAATTGATGTCGCTACGTTGCAGCGGTTGAACCAAAAGCAGGAAAACACGGGAAATCATAATACAAATTCGACGTAAAATGTAGACGAAATCGAACTTATACTGATACGTGTTACAAAGTTGGGTGGCAAAAGTCAACATTCAAAAAAGCAAGTATAATGTATTACTTGTTCAATCTGGCAACCTTCGGCACAGCTATTACCCATTTAAGATTTTTTTTAACCCGTTAAGTGACTAAGTCATTCGCCTCAGATATGTCTATTAGACCTCAAGGCTAACAATCAACAAATTAATAGAATACGTCATAAAACAAATTTATAAAAATAAATCTTAATTATACTCTCTTTTAGAAATTACACATATAAACATATCAATCGGATTTGTATTTATTTTAGATTAAAATTTATGAAGCTTAAGAATTAAATATTTGTATTGCCATAAATAAGTTCATAAAGATTATATCATTTATTAGTTAATTTAATTGGCCACAATGATATTAAGTTCATCGGTTCACTTCAATAATCAAAGTAAGAATTTGTTTTTCAACCTTGGCCTTAGAATCTGTCACCTACATCTTTTTTTCTTATCAAATATGTTCAATAAATCATAATAATATCAAATAAAAATAAGCCAAAATTGCTTATTTTGTCTTATAACAATAGTACTATGTTATAACTTGTTTAATAAGCTATTAAAATAGCATATGAATTTAGCTATGTATATGAGTAAAAACATATAGTATTAACAAAGCCAAACTTAAATGTCAAAACCCCTAAAAACATAACTAAACTCATAAAACATGTTATTTGTACTAAATAATATCTTATTTTATGATGTCTAGATGCATCATACCTGAATTGTGTTATCTTATATTTATATATTGACATTAATATATCTTAACATCAATATATTAATACTAATATCATAACATTAATATAATGTTATGAAATTTCCCTTATATTAATATACAAATATACTATGTGAAATACTTTCACAATCCAACTTTGTACAACTTGATAATGCACAAATTGATTTAATTTACAAGTGAGGAAAGCATACACATGTGACCCATCAAATACCATTTGACTCTTGAGAGTTGGTGGGTTGGGAAGTACTTTGTTTGTAGGAATGCACGTTGGCCTAATCACACCATTTGTGAATTGTGAATCGCAACAAAAGTAATGGAAATGACAGAATGTTTATTTAATTGATTAATTAGTGTGAAATCGATATATATGTTGGTTTCAATAAGTGTTTTATTCTAGATATTAAAAATAGTTTACAAAACTTTATTAACACATACATGTAGATACCTAATTTAAAATGTTTTTTTTTTCCAATATTTACATACTAAATATTAAGTATAGATAGTTTAATATTCAAAATTTCTAACACGTTTTATACTCTAATGGTTCATATAGGTTACCTAAATCACGATTACAAAGTCACGGCAATACGTGGGTCTTTGATCCTAGTTTATATTAAATTTTATGTTATTATATTAATATAAATATATTAATGGATATAAGTTATTATATTATTTGATAAAATATTTCTTAATACATATGTTATATATCATGAAATTTAATATTAACAAAACATAAATTATTAATATATCACTTTTATATATTATGTTAACCATAACATAATTGTAAGATTTAGATATTGGTTACTTATACTGCGAACTCAAAACATAAAAATCATAGTATAAATATTAAAATTTATCTACACAGAATAGCACATAAATTATTAATTTTCTAACATAATGTTTAAGTTTTAGGTATTAAAAGAACACCTAAATGGCTTAAACCAGTGGCTCTGATACAACCTTCTGTCACAACCCCCGACCCCATCCTGAGAGCGGGAGCCGTGAACCAGTCAAGTGGTACCGGTGTTTATATAATTTGGCAGCGGAAAACTTATTCATCGGGACTGTAGTTAAGAAATACATTATCAGAGTTTCAAAACACCAACTTTTATATTAAACAAATGGGATGAAACCCAAGTTTTAAGCACAATACACCTGTAGGGATAAACCCTATTTTATAGAAAACATAAACTTCTTTTTATTTAGGTAACTTTTATAGCCACTTTTCTAAGCCTTTAGTGCTCTTCCGTTGGCTTCTATAAGCTTCACATTAAGTTACCTGAAACGCGTTTAAAAACATTTTATCAGCAAGAAATACTGGCGAATGTATCCAAGTTTAATCAAAACAAGTTTTATTTATACTTCACAGGATTGAGAAGCATTCACATTTACAATGTTTATATCTACACAAGTACTCATTCAGTACTGTCAATCCTGACTTGTGGGTCATATTACTTTGGGTCCTGTCACCCAATAGTAACGGTTCCTGTCACATTCTCGTGACTGTAGACTAGTAATGTATACAAAACCCCAACATACCGGCAGTAATTGTAGAATAAATATACTTAATTACTGTTAAGCATAATTAAAACATTTGAGGTTTTGGTAACACGTTTTGACTCACAAAAAGATTTACAAAAAGAGAATGTACTCGCCTGATAACTTTAGGGTCTAACTACAGGCCTCCTAGTATAATCTTGGGCATAGCTCCTGAGCTCTTAATAAAATATATAATGCACTCATGTTAAGTATAATAACCCAAGTCATTTTAACCGACTACCCGTGACAGAACTCCAACGTTCGTAGTCAGGCAGGGCCTTGACATGCGTTAGCGATTCTAGATCAAACGGTAGGGTGTCCATACAACACACGACAGAACTCCAACGAACATAGTTGGGCAGAGCCTAGACATGCGTTGGCGATTCTAAATCGAGCAGTAGGATAATGAATTAGTGATCAGGGATTAAAAGACTTTAAAAAGGGCAGGACTTTTTTATTATTATTATTATTATTATTATTATATGTGTAATACTAAAAGAAAATTGGAGTATATATGGAAGAGATATGACGAAAGAAAGGAGCAGATGAAAAAGGAAGTGGAGGTGTTCTTATTATTATATGTGTAATACTAAAGGAACTGGTGTAGTTTTATAAATATGTAGTTTTTTTTCCTTGTTTGGCGTTCCGTTTTGGGATTGGTCGGTTCGTTCTAATGAAGGTTTCTTTTCAAAAAAAAGAAGATAGCTCTCAATAATTGTTACATTTGACGATCATAACTATTATACTTGATGATCATAAATGCCAAATTAAATGAAAAGTCTTGTGGGGATAAGTTTGCTAAGACCATCCGTAGTCGCTCACTTTTGGGCGTTTTCTTCACCCAAACACGCCTAAAAACGCCCGGCCACCACCCCAACGGCGTTTTCCGGCGTTATCTCGCAATAAACCCCCTCCGCGTGATTTGAAACACGCTGAAACTGGATTTGTTTGCCCAATTGGACCTTGCCATGTGTGTGTATAATTAGTTTTAATTAAAAAATCAAAGTAATTAATATTTGAGTGTGTATAATCATATTTTGTTAAAGGGGGTTTTGAAGCTTGTTGCAGGTTTTTGTAGGTGAAGAAGATGATGATTTTTCACAATGAGTCCCTACACTTTGATTGTATTTGAAAAAAAGTTTTAAACTTCGAAACCCTTAATTTTTCAAGTTTCAAAAATGCTATATAAGTCCCTAAAGTTTTTTTATTAAATGTCCAAATTTGGATATTTTATAAAACCTAAAATTTTGCAATGTATTTTTTTTTTTACTTTTTTCCGGTTTTTTATTTTTAATATTATTAGTTTTTAATTTTAAAAAATTAATAGTTGTGTAATGATTGGTTGGGACATTATTGGGCATTATTCCACTACGCCCCTTTTGTAAAAACGCCTAATATTGCCCCCTTGCTGACTGGATTGCCACATGGCGAAAAATGCCCAATGGTGGGGGCCTTATTGGGTAAACGACTACACATGGTCTAAGAGTTTAATAAATTAAAGTAAAAGTGAAATTATAAAAAAAAATTAAAAATGAAATACATATTACATATGTGTGTGAGGGATTCACTTGGTAGAGACACATGTCTCTTAAAGGGAATGTCTCAGGTTTGAACTTGACAAAGAGAAAAAAATTAGGATTATTGGTGTAAAGGAATAACATTTGCTGTTAAAAAGAAACAGACATCCATATGTGTGTGCGAGGTCATGTAAAAAACTATAAAACTTTGTATTATATATATATATATAGGGCAAGATTTATAGTAAACCACTATAAGTGTGAAAACGGTTAGAACGCCCCTCAGCGCTGGATCAAAACAATCTATGGATTAAATTGGCTCGGTTGCGTTTACGTAAATAACAACTTTATTACGTGGACTCGCTTCATTAAGGGTAAAAGGGTCTTTTGCCTTCTCTAAAACAAAACGCCACACTCATGCATAAAACGCTATTTAGTAGCCACGTTAAACTACGAGCCATCTACATCAGTCCCTTCAAATGAAACGCCATCTTTTATCTAAAACGCCATTCGTGTAAACACCAACAATTATGATGGGACAACGCCATAATGAATGAACCATAACAAAAACGCCATTAGTTGAATAATAATCAATATGACGAACTGATAATACAGTCTTCCTGAACCATGTTAATGAAAAAGCCATAATTTGAATAATCAACATATAAGAACTAATGTTTACAACTAATCAGATGTACGTAACCAAATGTAAAACGCTATTGATCGTAACCAAATAAGCATATATTAAATCCCAAACGAAAATTGAGATTAATAATGAAAACGCCAAATATTGAATATATGAAGAACAACGTTAAAAAAATAAAACGTCATTTTGAAATATTACTTTGAGAACAAAAACTCCGTTGAAACAACCATAAAGAACGAAAACGCCATATTTGTTATATGATTTGCTGGAAACAAATATGAACAACATCAGAAATTACTTTTTTAAATCAGAATCCACATTACACGCCATATATCTCGAAAACTTGGAGAGCAGGTAACAGCCAATACAAACTTTTTGGAGTTTTGTTTGAAACGAAATTAAAACGCCTTTTATTGGGCGGAAACTGCACAATGACAATCGTACCCCGCATATCATTTAGCACCCCCTGCCACGTGTTCGACCAGGATTCGTTCTCACCGTTTTCACACTTCCAATCACACACTCTCTCTCTCTCTCTCTCTCTCTCTATATATATATATATATATATATATAATATATATATAAACGGGATCAGGAGAAAAGATTTGAAGTGTGAGAACGGATCCTGGCCTAACACGTGGCAAAGGGGCTAAATTATATGTGGGGCAAGAATGTCATTCTATAGTTTCCATCCAATAAAAGGCATTTTCAATTCGTTTCGTACAAAATTCCAAAAATTGTTTACCTCCTCCCCAAGCTTCGAGACACTTGGTGTTTAACATGGATTCTGATTCACAAAGTAATATTTGAAGATGGAGTTTTATTTTTTAATGTTGTTCATCATATATTAAATATTTGGCGTTTATATTATTAAATCGTATAATAATTGGCGTTTGTTTTTTAGGATTATTGTATTGTCTGTAAAAATTCATATTCAACTTATGGCGTTTTCATTGTTAATCTCAATTGGTGTTTTCATGTGTTTTAATTATATTCTACGATCTGTAAACATTATTTTTTTACGTACATATGATTATTATTGTAGATAAAAAGTAGATACTGGTGTTAATATCTAAAAACTTTTCCTATTATTCGTTGATTATTCTTCTTATGTAGTTTTGACTAATATGTGTTTAGTATTATGTGTACAACTTCTTATTGATTACCTTTCAATAAATGACGTTTTAATTATGGCGTTTAATCAGTAGTGTTTGTTTTTATCGATAATGTCTGTTCAGACGATGGTGTTTCTTCAAGAACTGGTTTGCCAGTTGTCATTCCCGACGTTAGTGAAGAGATAAGCCAAAAATAGATATGATATTCCCAAGCCTCGATGATTGTTATTCAATGTATGTTATGTATGGAAGGCTTGTGGTTTTTCTGTTAGGAAAGGTACTGTATAGGTAAACACCAAAGGAGAAACACACATTAAGTATTATATGTGTACAAGAGCTGGGGTGTATAAGGACAAAAAGGTTGATACGTTGGACCCTAATCAAAAGCAAAGGAATCTACGATTAATTTTCTCCAATAGGACTGATTGTGGAGTACAATTATGTGTAATATTTGAGTCTGGATCACGGAAGGTCTATAAGTTTGTTAAGGAGCACAACCATGGTCTTGTTGTACAACCTGATATGCATTTTCTCCCGTCTAAATGACACCTCACTCAACTCCAGAAGCATGTTATATATAGCATGTCTAAGTTGAATTTGGGACCGGTTAAGGCGTTTAATGTTATGAAGACTTGTTTTGGTGGTTTTGAAGACGTTGGTGCAAGTAAAGTTGATTTTAAGAACTACAAAAGGCAAATCAACTTGTTTATAAGGGAATATATAACACCTCATAAAAACACGTCCCATAAAATTTCGACACGTGTCCCACTAATCCTCGACACGTGGCCCAAAGCAACAAGAATCTTTTGAGACCTTGAAGCAGAAATCAAGCAATGCTTCGGTATTAACTTCACCGGAAGGTATTGAAGAGTTTGTAGTATACTGTGATGCGTCACACACAGGCATGGGCTGTTTGCTTATGCAAAGAGGCAATGTGATTTCTTATGCATCGCGACAACTCAAAGTGCATGAAAAGAACTACACCACCCATGATTTGGAACTGGGTGCCGTTGTGTTTGCACTTAAGTTGTGGAAGCATTACCTATCCGGGACAAAGTGTATCATATACACAGAACACAAAAGCCTTCAACATATATTTAATCAAAAGGACTTGAACATGCGCCAGCACCGTTGGATGGAAACCCTAAATGACTACGATTGTGAAATTTGGTACCATCCCGGTAAAGCAAATGTAGTCGCCGATGCGCTTAGTCGCAAAGAAAGGGTTAAACCTTTGAGGATTAATGTGAAAAGTATAGAAGTGAGGAATAGCCTAACTGAAAAGTTGCTGGAAGCGCAAAGGCAAGCTATGTTAAAGGAGAACATAGCCAATGAGGAACTAGGTGGAACTGTGGAACAGTTAACACCCGGTGATGATGGAATCCTCAAATTCAATGGGCGAATTTGGGTTCCAGTCTTCGGAGGACTTAGAGAACTAATCCTCCAGGAAGCTCATAGTTCCAAGTACTATGTCCACCCAGGAAGTGATAAGATGTACCAAGACTTGAAGTCTAACTATTGGTGGATGGGTTTGAAGAGATCCATAGCCACTTCTGTATCAAAGTGTCTGACGTGTTCGCAAGTAAAAGCGGAACACCAAAAGCCGTCAGCACTTCTAAAACAATTAGAGATTCCTACTTGGAAATGGGAAATGGTAACTATGGATTTGATAACCAAGTTACCTAAAACCAAACGTGGTAATGACACGATTTGGGTCATCGTTGATAGGCTGACCAAGTCAGCACATTTCTTGCCAATCAAGGAAACGTTTAGCTCGGATAAATTGGCAAAAATATATGTGGATGAGATCGTGTCCTTACACGGAGTGCCTGTGTCTATTGTATCCGATAGAGATACAAGATACACATCTCACTTTTGGAAAAGCTTTCAACAATCTCTTAGCACTCGATTAAATTTCAGTACCGCCTATCATCCGCAAACCGATTAACAAAGTGAGCGTACCATTCAAACTCTTGAGGACATGCTTCGAGCATGTGTGATCGACTTAGGTGGTAGTTGGGACGAACACCTACCTTTGATTGAATTCTCCTATAATAATAGCTATCATACAAGCATTAAAGTTGCACCTTTTGAGGCTTTATATGGGAGAAAATGTCGGACGCCTATTTTTTGGGCCGAAGTTGGGAAGCCCAACTATCAGGTCCAGAGATTATTCTAGAAACGACGGAAAAAGTTGGACAAATCCTTGACCGTTTAAAAGCTGCAAGAGATCGACAGAAAAGTTACGCCGACAAGAGGCGCAAACCTTTGAAGTTCCAAGTAGGGGACAAGGTTATGCTAAAAGTATCATCCTGGAAAGGTGTGATGCGCTTTGATAAAAAGGGTAAGCTAAGCCCAAGATATATAGGACCATTCAAGATCATCGAATGTATCAGTTTAGTGGCTTACACGCTTAAGCTACCCGAAAAGCTAAGTGGAATACATGATGTGTTCCACATCTCCAACTTAAAGAAGTGTCTAGTAGATGAGTCGCTAGCGATGCCTCACGAAGACGTTCAGATTGATGAAAATTTGCATTTCGTAGAGAAACCAATTGCAATTGAATATCGGCAAGTTAAAAAGCTTCGTAGGAAGCACGTGCCTATTGTAAAGGTCAAATGGGATGCCCGTCGAGGCCCTGAGTATACTTGGGAGGTCGAGTCCATTATGCGACAAAAGTATCCCTATCTATTTGAATAAATCTCGAGGTCGAGATTTCTTTTAAGGGGGTGAGGATGTAACACCTCGTAAAAACCCATCCCATAAAATTTCGACACGTGTCCCGCTAATCCTCGAATGCCACTGCTTAACGAGAGGGACTAAACTTGCCAACATGTTATAATACAATCTCTGAATAACGACCATCAAAGTTGAGGGACCAAAAGTGAAAGAATGAAAAATTTCATGTTCTGGGGAGGCGGTTATGGACCGCAAGCCATTATGGTTGTGGTCTGTAACCATTTGAAATTAGTGTGCGTCAGAAGGCCTTGCGGACCGCAAGGCAGATGCCATACGGTCCGCAAGGGGTCGCCAGTGGCAGCAACTTGGCAGTTTCCCTGCCCTGCCACTTAGCTCGCGTTTGCCACCACTCCAGCTACTCAAGACACGTCCTTAGACACTTGTTACAACATCCCAACACCCCTTGGCACCTGGCATCACCTCCTTACTTCTCCTCCACTATATAAGAGCTCTTGATTTCACTCAAAACTTGCTCATTTGCTTCAATTCTTCTCTTCTTCACCTCTGGAAGTTCCTGGACCTAAAGGAGCTTCCCAAGTCAGTTTATTTCGTGCAAGGGACCTTGTGTAAGTGTTCTTAGCCTTCCTTTTTTCAGTTTTATTAGGCTTTAAGCCAAAGTCAAAGCGTTAACGTAAAAACGCTTTGACTTTGAGCTAAGACCATTTCGGTCCAACCAATGTTCGCAACGAACGTGGCTACGTGATCGTAATTAGGTAGGTGTTAACCCCTTAAAAGGGCACCTCTTGATTACCATGTTTGCTTGGTCAATTGACGGGTCAAAGTTATTGTCAATAAAAAGTCAACGGGCCAGTTTTGATATAAATTCATAATTAGCAATGTAGATGCTATAAAATCAGTTTCGACACTTTAATAACTTGGTAATAAGTATTAGAACATGTATAAACGTGTTCGGTCCGTCAAGTCCAAGTTTAAGGTCAGTTCGCAACCGAAAGTCGCAAAAGTTGACTTCTGCTTTGACTTTCGATTCTGACCCGATTTAGCAACCTTAGCTACTGATTCTAAGTTGCATTGTGACCATGTTAGGTTGTAGCATAACCCTCTAGAGTTATATTACATGGTCACATACCAATCCGAGCTTTTATGCAAGTATCCCTTAAATATACCAAACTTTGCTAAAATGCAAATGAACATACTAATGATTTGTAAACTGATATGTCAACATATTTAACTTATTTTAAGGTCAACATTCTGATCATAAACCAAGTTTTGATTAAAAGGCGCATTTCACGCTTTAATGTGACCAAATCACCCTTTTGGCGTATAAAATGATTTAAACATAATATTGACACCAAAACTCTTTACCTACTGATGTAATATCATAATTAGGATTATTTGGGATATCTATTCAGATTATAAACTGAGTGTATACACAGGTTCATGTATTAAATCCTTAAATGACGATATTGCCCTTACGGCACCTAAAATGGATTTTAATTATTGTTAAGAGACAAAACCTATTGCTTACTGATATATTAAAATATATATAACATATTTTCATCATAAAAACCTGTTCATAACATAAGTTTCACTCAAACACTATTTAAATCGTCATTTAGCGACTTAATCGCCATTCGGCGCATAGTATGGTTTAAAATCATATTAGAACATCAACACTTGGTACCTACTGATTTCAAAACTTATTTTATACATATTTATAGTAGGTACATGATCTAAACTCAGATTCCCAAATAAGTTGTCAAGAGATGTGTGAAATGACCAAAATGCCTTTTCGGGGCATAGTTTGGTCCTAAACTACAAACCACACATATACTTGATATCCTATTAATATAACATCATAAATGAATCATTTTTATAGAATGTTTGTGACCATGACATCAGTTTACTTGCAAACTCCTTTTATAAGTCATGAAATGACCAAAACGCCCTTTTGAGGCGTAACTTGATTTTAAAACCATAACGGGCAAACATGTTGATATCCTACTGATATTACAACATGTTTCAGATATAATGGCATATGGAACTTGTGTATCACTCATCCGGTTACCCGGTTTCGTTATATGCGCACGGTTAAGCCTACGTGACTAGTTTACGCAGTTTAACCGAAACGGGTTTAACCTTATCATTTTTATATCAAAATCTAGAATGTAATATGTTTACCCATAGTAAACAAGTCTTAGTACTTGTCGGGTTTAAACTACATTCTATTCCGGTCATCGCTTAATCTAGCGCTTAGTACCGTAAATATCTTTTTAAGCTAGCCGGTCCGAGTTCATGGTATAGATACGACCGTTAGCGTTCTAATTGGTTAATAATACCATCATTCCGGACTAAATATTTCCGATAGATTGTCATCTAAGCTTACTTTTGATTATCGGCTGAGTTAATAATCTTATTTGAAGAATTTGCTCAGGTAAATACTTTTAACTTATTTTCCCTATACGGGCTTGGGATATTGTATATCGGATTGTGATTTACTAAATCTTCATAACCCGTTTTATTCTGTTTTGTTTGATAACTTAAACATTGGGGGTTAACTCGACCGTGTCTGGGATATCCTTGGCTCCTTTAAGTTATTAATGGCCACGACCTTAAGCGCCGGGTGTAGGCATACACCTATCAGATGCTAATGCAAATAAATATTAAATCCCATTGGTGGATTATTTAAGTGGCGTGTCGGTTAATCAGGTTATTTGGTTTCTGCACCGGACCCCATATGTATTAACAAACATGTAAAACTGTAAACAAGGTCATTTTGAACTATCCCAAGTTATTTATAAAATTTGCCAAGTGCACCTAAAACTATTTCTGAAATATTTTCAAAATGAGTCGGTTATTAGTATTTACCAGTGAAAACTGACATATTTTCAAAAGATCAAGTTGCAGGTGACAACGCGAATTAGGCCGGGAGCTGCTTGGTAGTAACATAAGAGGATTTTGCAAGTCCTTAGTTGCCCGAAGTCTGTTGAACAAATACTTTGTATATATTTATTTCGATCCGCCTGTGGATCTTTTATTACAAGCCTTATAATTTATTTTTGAACTTTAAACACTCGGTTTGTAATAGTAATTTAAATCTAAGACTTTCGCTGTGCTGTGTTTTGATTGGTTATGATGTTATCAACTACGTCACGATATTCCCCAACCGGGCCCATCGAGTACACGTGGAAATAGGGGTGTGACAGAATATGATGCTGAGATGGTCGTGAGATATTTGTATGAAAAAAATAGTCCCAGCCTAATTTCTCGTACGATTACTTCA
Organism: Scalesia atractyloides; assembly: GCA_947069175.1. Classification (NCBI taxonomy): domain Eukaryota; kingdom Viridiplantae; phylum Streptophyta; class Magnoliopsida; order Asterales; family Asteraceae; genus Scalesia; species Scalesia atractyloides. The sequence continues at coordinate 85,640,033 of CAMTDV010000014.1, forward strand.
CAGACGATGATAATCGTTTGAAGGGAATTTTTTGGTGTGATCAATGCAAACGTAATTATGACGTGTTTGGTGATGTGATTTCGTTTGACGCCACGTGTCATTCCAACAAGTAATTTTTTTTCTATGTTTTTTGGCGTTTTTCAACCATAGGATGCAATTGCGTTTTATAGCCATAGGATGCGATGGCGTTTTCTGATTATGATCAATCGAAGTGACGTTAACATGATTTATATAATGATGTGTTTGGCGTGTAGTTTAGGCGGGAAGTTTTATAATAAATGTTAGTAATAATTTTCCAGTTTCTTTTTGTTCAGCCTTTTTCTTTTAACACTGTAACGCCATTGATTTGTTTCGATCCAATAGCTGATAGCGTTTTATGCATGATATTGCGATTTATATAAACTATGGCGTTTTCTGTGTCATAATGGCTTTTTATACAAGAGTATGGCGTTTTCTGTGTCATAATGGCTTTTTATACAAGAGTATGGCGTTTTATGTGTCATATTGGCGTTTTATGTTATCGAAGTTAAAAGATCCCTTTACCCTTAATGAAGCGCGCCAACGTAATAAAGTTGAAGTTATTTATGAAAACGCCATTGTGCCAATCTAATCCATTAATTGTTTTGTTCCAACGGCTGATGGCCGTTCTCACCGTTTTCACATTTCCCATCATTTTCTCTAAATCCTGGCCCTATATGTGTGTGTGTGTGTGTGCAGAGTTAAGATCCCGTACATATACGGCTATCGTATACATACGAATAAAGGCTTTTTTTTAAATTGAGCCAGTGGCAATACTCTCAACTATATATACCCCCTAAAATCAATACAGTTTTAGTTCTCAAAGCAATCACACGCCAAATTCTCCCAAAACTAATCAAATTCAGTTCCAAATCATTCGATTCCACTCCAAAATCATTTTATTTACTTCGAAAAATCCGATTCATTTCCAAAATCATCGGGTTCGGTTCCAAAAACATTCGATTCAAGTTCTAAAATCATCGAAATCAAACAAGATTCAAATGTTAATGATATCCCTTTTTATGAATTGCTTGTAGAGTAAATGTGTATGTTATGTTTTTTATGAACTAATATAGTAATTATGATGCACTTATAAGGTAATTTTAAATTCATGTTGTTTGATGAACTTGTAAAGTAAATGTATCTGTTATATATATATATATATATATATATATATATATATATATATATATATATATATATATATATATATTTACAAACTAGAAGAGTAATTATGATGCACTGTAAAGTAATTTTGTATTATATATTGTTTAATGAACTTGTAGAGTAATCGTGTCTGTTATTTTTATTTTTTCTGATGAACTAGTAGATTAACTATGTTGCACTTGTAGAGTAATTTTGAATGACTAGTTGTTTGATGCACTTGTAGAGTTACTTGAATAATATCTTGTAGTAGCGTATTAATGATGAACTAGTGGAGTGATTATGATGCACATGTAAAGTAATGTTGAATGACAAGTTGTTTGATTCACTTATAAAGTAATTTTGAGTGATTAGTTGTTTGATGCACTTGTAGAGTAATTTTGAATGATATATTGTAGAAGTGTATTAATGACGAACTTGTAGAGTAATTATGATGCATTTGTAGAGTAATTGTGTCTGTTATGTTATTTTGATGAACTAATGGAGTAATTATGATACACTTGTAGAGTAATTTTGAATTTTATGTTGTTTGATGCACTTGTAGAGTAATTCTGAATGACTAGTGTTTGATGCACTGTGTATAATTACTCTACTTATAGAATAATTACTCTAGTATAATTATTTTAGAATAATTTCTCTTATGATAGAATAATTACTCTACTTTTGATAATAACTCTATTATTCTGGTAGAAAACTATGTTTCTTCTGCATCAAAATCACGTTGGTTCAAAATCATTACGTAAGTACAAACTGACAATAAAACCAATTCGTAAGGCTCAATTTGACAATTGAATATGATTTGTAAGCTTCACATGATCATTCAAAAGCTTCAATTCATCCAATTCAAATTTGCAAGTTTTAAGTAACTTCAGTTGATCAATCTATGAAACAAGGGAAAACAAAATCAAGGGAGAGTTCATACCACGTTTAGTATAATTGATTGACCTGTATTTACAATTTGCAAAGCCTGATTTTCCAAATCAGGGTCGCTGATTGGCAAGAAAGCATGAAGGAATTGCAGATTCAGTGTAATACGAAAATGTCACTGCCCTTTTTTACTTTCCACGCCCTTCATACTTTTTGTACGATAACCATAATTGTATTTGATCTTTTGTCTATATATACAATACATACTACATACTCTATTTTTTTTTTCTATAGAAGCAACATATCCTGTATATATACAAGATATGATATACTACATATTTTTTTTCTTACTAATAACCATCTTGGATAAATAGTTTCAATTCCACTCTCATGCTTGAATTTTATTTTTAATAGTAAGTTATTGATAATTTAATTTAACTTTTTCTAACAAATTGTCTTAGTTAAACTTTTAAAAAAATTACTCACAAAGTTATGTTTAACTTTTCTAGTCAACAATTCGGTAGAAATTTTATTGAAAGCAAAGTTCTATTTAAAATATAGTATTTTTGGGTATCGTAAACGGTTTTCACACGTACTTGGATTTGTAACTTTAGCATAATTTGATTACGTGCTTCAACTATCCGACAACAATGAAGAGTATATATTTAATTTCTTTTGTACTTTATGTTTATTCACCTATGTTTGGATTAATAATCTTAACGGAATATAGTTATGCACTTTGACTACCCGATGAGGCGATGACAATAATAGTATATACTTTTCTGTATTATGTTTATGTCTAGTCAAATAAAGTTTTTTTATATTGTAAACGACATTCCAAATATGATTACCAATTAGACTACTCGGCAATGATGAATAATATATATATATTTTACTTGTATTGATGCTTATGTTTAGCAAATATAACATTTTATGAATTGTATTTTCTTTTACATTTGTTTATGTGTAAATATGTAAGGTAATATACATATCTTTTGATAAATCGCACGAGTAAAATCTCATGTCAATAAACAATAATAGGTTAGATTGCAAAATACATATACAAAATCACGACGGGCCAAACTCTAGTTACTTGATGCAATTAACGAATTTCAGAGATAATATCTTAATTAAAGACAACCCCATAAAATCATGTATTTCTCAATCTTCCCTGATTAAATTAACCATATAATCTTGACTATTGAAAAATCGAACATTATGATTCAATAAGACAAAAGATAGCACTTTCTTCTCGCCTTTAAATAAAAGTTTCACACGAAGCTTCCACTAAACAATTCTTTTCATATCTTCCTTCTTGTTATTTGGAGCACGCGTAGTTTAAATCTTTGAACCATAATGTGTAATTACCGTTATAAACTTTTTATCTTTAGTGGATTTTTTTAATGATAACACTTTAGGGTCTTTTTGGTACCTGATAATAGAATTCATCTTTAGTGGATTTTTTTAATGATAGCACTTTAGGGTCTTTTTGGTACGTGATAATAGAATGAATGAGGTAATGGAATAGACAATGGAATGAAATGAATCATTACATTCCATTCCATTGTGATGTTTGGTTACTCATATGTGAATAGAATGAATTATTACTTTGTACAATTTGATAAATAAAAAGACAAAGTAACTAAACACAATTTTATTGTAAACGATAAAAATATAATTGCCTCAATAATAATATATTAATGGTAAAATATAAAAATTAAATTTTGAAATATATTTTCCAAATTTGCCCTTCAAAAAATAGATTAATAATATAAATAATAAATAATAATAATAATAACAATAATATAATTCTTTTCATTTCTTGAAGGAATGGAAAAAAAGCAACCTCTTACCAAGGAATGAAAATTGTTATATTTGGAAGGAGTTACATTCCTTTGGAATGCTCAATTCCATTATCAAATGACAACCAAACATGTTTTTTTCATTCCATCAGAATGATCTACTGTCCATTCCTTCATATCAAACGCTACCTTATTCTATTCAACTGCTCCAATAATCCTGAATTAATCGCATTTGCCCATGTTTGAACCTGGAAACTCACTTCTAAGAGGCATATGCTTCTACCAAGTAGGTTTAGCCACGCATTAGAAACTTGATTGAAAAAAAAAACGTACTAAATGTAACAAGATATAAATCTCGTGTTTTTAGGATTTGACTAAATATAACGTAATAATAATATATTACCTACTTCAGATATAGATAATAAGTGTTTATAATTAAGTAATAACTATCTATAATTAAATTAATATTGAATATCTAAAGTTAATCCTGTAAATTAATATTGAATTATGACCGGTCTAGTTAAAAGTTTTATTCTATTATACAGTAAAGATTAATTATTAAATTTTATTATTATTAAATATAGTTAAACAAGTTACTAGGAATAATAATAAGTATGTTTAAATTAAAAAATGATAACTTTCTATTACTTTTTCAAATATAATATTGTGGTATTATATTATAAGAAAAATTACAAGTTTTGTCCTTTATCTTAATATCCTTTTTAAAGCGGTGTCATTTTAAACAAATTTTGACCGGTTTTATCCTTTACAGGGAAAATTGTAACACGTCTTGTCCTTTAACCCTAACCTAGTTAGATTTTCTTGTTAAATATAGTTACCCAAGGGTATTTTAGTCTTTTTATTTTTCTTTTCTTTTTTACTTTATTTATATATTTTACAATATTTCCAATAAACAAAATATTTTTTTTTATTATAAAACACCACCACTCTCTCCACCTGCCACAACTCACCCCAACTCACAACCACCACCCCACCACTAGCCACCAAACAACTACCATCACAAATGCCACCACCAACCATCGCAATCATCAACGGCGTCACGACCATCACCATCACCATCACCACTATCATCACCTGCCACCACTTACCCCATTCCGCCACTGTAACTACCACCACTAGCCACCCCAAAACCCACCATTACCAATATCTGGCACCACCCCATCACAAACGCAACCACTAACCGACGCAATCATCACCATTGCTTACTAACAACAACCCAAAATCAAATCTGCAACCTAAAAACCCAAAATTAAACGACACACCCTAACCTTTGCCGCCGCCGGATTTCCAGATCAGGTGAAGTGGTTTGGTGGTATGAAGAATATGACGAATTGAATAAGAGGATGGCAAGTCGAAGAAGATGAGCGATGGTTAACCTTTGTCGCCGTCGCCGGATTTGCAGATCCGGTTATGATGTATTTCCTTTTATTGTACATATGTTGTTAGTTTATTTTCCTATCTGTAGAGGATGCTCTTAAGATCGATAAGCAATTTTTCAGCTTCTGCTGCAATACCCTTGAAAAGTTGGTACCTTTGTCGCCGTCGCCGGATTTGCAGATCCGGTTGTTCTCTCCCTTTTAACAATTTATTTGCAGATGCAGAGTTTCCGGAGAACAACCGCGTGACGGCTTCGTCGTTATTTTTAACCACTTCCATTATTCACACTTCACAGATCTTGTATTATAGAGAGAGAAAAGGGAGAGAGTTCAGATGTTGAGAGAGAGGGGAGACTTTATGTATCTTCTTTTATTTATTTACAAAATAATCCCTGACTATAACTTATTTATACAATAGTCTTAAAAGTGGTGAAATGACAAAAATACCCTCATATGCCAGTGCCTTGCACATGGCCATACTTGACAAAAAAAAATTTAACTAGGTTAGTATCAAAGGATGTAACATGCAACAATTTTGCCTATAAAAGAAAAAACTTGTCAAAATTCGTTGAAATGAACACCGCCTGAAAAAGATGTCAAAATAAAGGACAAAACATGTAAATTATCCTTTATTATATTATAATATAATTATATATTATATATTACATATTACATATACACAATAACTTACAAGATATGAATAGTGGTCGTATTATTCATTCTTCGCCGAGTGGTAACTAAGGATGACATTAGTTCATGATCTCATTCTCACTTCGAATTTTAAAAATATCTCATTCTTGGCTCAAATCATCATACATGTTTTGGTTAATTATGCATCAGGTATCAGGTACACTCATTATTTATTTTAAAAGGTACCTCAAGTATATTTTTTTTCTTTCATTAATGATTTTTTATAAAACTTTATGTTTCTAAAATTTACAATAAATGATGTTAGATTATATACATAATATAATCACCATAATATACTTGAAACATCTAAAGTATGTATATAAATCTCAAAATATAATTTTGTATTTTGTAATATATATATATATATCTAAAAAGGAAAGGTTATTTTGTAAGTATTACAACTACTTGGTTATCACCCGGGACTATTTCTTGGATTCAAGAAAGTTATTTGGATTAATTATTAATATATAAATAAAATAAAAATAATACAAACCAATTGATCAGTTATATATTTTGTTTTTTATTTATACGTTTAAAATGTCATCACATTTATTAATTGATTAGGAATTAAGATTTATAAAGGAAACATACTTTAAGTAAAAAAACAATTTACATTTTAAATGAGCGTAATACCTTTTTATGTGAAACAGAAACACAATACGAACATAAAGAGTTAAGACTAAGAATTAAGAGAATAATATATATATATATATATATAGTTCATGTAACGAAAACTGTTACCTTTGTTGGGAAGACTCAGGTAAGTCAAAACACAACAGCTGGGAATATGAAATTTATTGAATGATCGTATTTGGTAATTTTGATGTAGGTATACATGTGTGTGTGTCTATAATGGAAATCAAGATTTGCATTTTTTTTAACGGCCATCAAAGCATTATGTTATAAAACCCGAGGCTAATCAAACAATTAACTCGGAAAATTACAGCAACAATACAGTAAGCCAAAGAAAAAAAAACAGTGGGACACCAAACATTACACACCCAGACTTGTTAATTCAAATTCAACCAACTTTTCGGTAAGGTTCATCGCTTTTGAGCCACAAGAAGCCGAAGGCTTATTCCACGATCTTTTAGAAATTCGCTTGCTCCTGTTGGAATATAAACTTGTTTCGACACCTCCAAAACCACCAAACAGCTGTTTGAACAACCGAATATATGGATTTTTTCCATTTATTTGACCCGTTAATGTATCGGTTAGTTTGATGATGTTGTAAGTGAGGAAGATGATGACTCATACCTGATTGTATGCTTCTCCAGGCTTACAATCCACCACCATGTCTCTCTGCGAAACAAAGATATGTTGATGAACCAGTGCAGATAGTCCTAGTGTAATTGTAATGCCATATTTTTTTTACTTCTCCTGGCTGCAATGCTCCAAAACCGAACCTGACTCGGGTGTTTGAATGTTTATTTTTGCAAGAGTTCATGAGCTGAGCTGTATGATCTGCAGCAACAATTGGCAAGAAGTATTACTAAGAATTGAAGCAAAATAAAGTTACAAAATAAAAAATTTAATTTCTTACTTCTCTTGGCTGCAATGAAGTATTACTAAACAAGAGTTAAAGAAAAATAAAATTACAAATTTTTTTTTTTGTTATATGATTCATGTATATGGGACGGGTAAATGAGTATGTAGTTTCAAGTAGACGACTTGTATCACCTAATTTTATACTTGTCCCATACCCGTACAATTATATTTTTTTCAATCCTACATCCGGATACCGTCCTAATACTAGGCCTAGATGTTTCAGGTGTTCTCACCAGTTCGGATTTTTTTGCCATCCCTAATGTTAATTTCAATTGAAAATGTGATTGAGGGTAGAATGGTAATCATGCAAGCTGATAATGGGTTAGTTGAATTATTGAATTAGTCATTTACTAAATTTACTACCTTAACAAACCAAAGTTTGTATGTAAAAATGGTCCCTGAGGTTTGGTCACTTTTACGACTTTAGTCTAAAATTCAAACCTTTTGAATCTGGGTCCCTATGGTTTCAATTTTGTTGTCATTTTCATACAAAATCAAAATCGAGTCAGATTTTTTAGTTAACATCAAGTTTTTTTTGTCTTTTCCTCCCTTTTAATGAAGGACAAAATGGTCTTTTAACGTTTTATTACAACAAACTAAAGAAATCTGACAATTTTGTCTTTCATTAAAATGGAAGAAAATGACAAAAAAACTGGATGTTAATTGAAAAATGTGACCAGATTTTGCGTTTGGATGAAGATGGCAACAAAATTGAAACCACAAGGACCCAGATTTAAAAGGTTTGAGTTTTAGACTAAAGTGGCAAAAGTAACCAAAACTCAAGGACCATTTTAGCAGTTACTCTATATAAATTAACTACGTATCCTATTAAATTAACTTACTACTTTTTATAGTATTTATTATTTATGTATGGATATTTTATATATTAGAAGTGGTTTAAATTTAATTTAAAAAAAACTAAAAACTACTATATTCGTAATTATATATAATAATTTAAAATTTTTATTTCTCAAATGTTGTTATTTAATATTTAAACTTGCATTTATAACAGTTTAGATATAAATATTTGATATGATACATAAAGACCCACTTTTATTGTTAAGTTACTATATTTAGCATTTCCTTAGTGTTTGGAATTTTTTAATTTAATGTTCAATATTCAACAGTTTTGTTATTGTCGACATAAAGCACGTTATGATATCTTTTGGCATCTTATAACTTTATATTTTAATTATTACAATTTTTATTATTACTATTTTTGCTTTAATTAATATTTGTGTTATTATTATTGTTATTATTATTAATATTATTATTGCAACTCTACGTGTGTGCTTGCTAAATGTAACATTCAATCTGATGCTTCTTGCTTTTTAATTTTTAAATTCTATTACGTTGTTCTTACTTCTATCTGAGTTTTTTATTTTTGTTTTTTTAGGCCGTTATGGCTTACTTATTTTTTATCTACATTCTAAAATTAATTTTATCTCAAACCATGCCTCTCTAATGCAGGCATAAGCCAACTTTATATTTAAAAAAAAAAGAGATACATGTACTTCGATATTTCCAATGTTTTCAGGACCGGGGCAGTAGCTAAACTGGTCTCATCACCGGTCCACTGGTTGGGGCAGATAAACCCGTCGGATCAGATGTAAGAACTGGGCTATGCTGTAAATATTATAAAAATAAATAGGATAAAAATGAAAAAAAATTTAACAAAATCCAGTCGAACCACCCGGTTCCACGGTCTGATAGAGTGGACCGGATTGGTCAGACCACCGTCCCCACTCTGACCGGCCGGTCCGATCCGATTTTCAATACCATGAATATTTCTAAAAAAATCCTTTGGTTTCACCATCTCATTCATAACCCGTTTAATTTACTCGTTAGTTGAACTTAATAAAATGAATCATGGTCGAACACGGGTTAGGTGTGTTGATATTTTATTTTGATTTTTCAATACTGTTAACTAATTGATTGTTTACCAGGGTTGAATACTTGATTGTCACTGAATGCTTAACATGATTTCCATATGAATTATCACCCTAATTTGATCCAATTTCATTAAACTATAAATTAATTCTATGACTTTTGTTGGCATACATATTAATAATGTGTTTTGTTTAACTTAAGATCTCATATAATAATACATTTTTCTTCTTGTTTGTCCCCATATACTTTAATTTATAAAGACAAACAAAAAGGTGTGATTTAAAGGGATAATAGTAGTATTGATGGTGCTAAGGTTAGGTTGCTAATTAATATAAGCTAGTAGGTTTTCACTGCGCGTTACGGCGAGTTGGATTATAAACATTGAAACATATATAAAGAAAAGTAAAAATGCATTGTATCACACATAGATAAAATTAAGTAATGTGTCTACATGTACAATTAATAAACATTAATAAATATATATGTTCAATTAATAATAACTATAAAAAAATAACTTAAAAATATATAGTTACCTAAACCTTTAAAGGTCAACAGTAAAAATTTTATAGTTAAATATTTAAAAATATTGGTTTAATAATGAGGAAAAAAGTTGGGAAATTGTTAGATTAAATTAGTTAAAGTTGAATATAAAAAAACAACTTATAAGAGTTTAATTAACTTAAATATGAATGAACTGGTTAGAAACAAAGAAATTTGTTGATAAAATAAATAAATAAATAAAATTTGTTTTCAGAGGTAGAATCTGTACTGAAGTTGATAAAATAAATAAATACAATTTGTTTTTAGAGGTAGAATCTGTACTGAAGTTTATAAAATAAATAAATAAATACCATTTGTTTTCAGAGGTAATCTGTACGCAAAATTAAAGAAACTATAACATAATGATGATGTCTTTGGCTACGTGCATATATCATGTCCTACGGAATGCATAGAAGATGATTTTAGTATCATACGGTGTGAAGAGACTTGAATTTAGGTGTTATTCAACAGATAGCTGGCATGTTAGCGTACGCTAAATATGGGACGTGGTGCAAAATAGAGGGTGTGGAAAGTGGCATGGAAAAGTGTCGTTATTTGACACGTGGTACTTAGTTTTTGTTATTATTTTATATTAAAAATTAAATAAAAAACATTAATATGAATTGCATAAACAATATAAATTTAAAAATTACATAACGTTAAAAAAATTATATAAAATTAAAATTAAATTACATAAACTTTAGTCATCTTCTTCGTCTTCGTCATTATCGTGTCGTGGAACGCTCCAGATGTGTTCAACCAAATTCGCTCGAAGGTTGTGATGTGTTATATTATCTTTAATTTCTTGTAAGTTCTCTTCTTTCTATTGATCACTTAATTCTATAGTGTTTGGTTGACTCACATCCTCATAATAATTCACGGCTCATACGAAAGGTTACCTCATATTTATTTGATAAATCGTTTGATATTCTAAAAATTATTCACGGCTCATACGAAAGCGACGCCTAAAAGTACTATTATCATAAGTCGGGTTGGGTGAAAAATAATCACTTACCAATAAATCGTGTGTGGTGACTCTGTCGCGTGCTATGTATTTTCTTCTCTTTGGTGCCGAGGAGCACCATTCATCTTCCATTATAGTTTCAACTACTTTTTGAACCGCTTTAATGAAAAGTGCCAGTCCCTCGTCGTCTGACGAGAATAAAATAAAGTTCTCAAGCTCAGACAACGATGACGAAGAAGAACACGAGGACTTTGAGCCTTCGATTTTTTATAAAAGTTTATAAAAATTGGAAGAGAATATATATTTGGGAAGAGATAAATGGATGTTTGGGTGTGTGGTTTTTAAAAGATGGGGTGAGTATGTAATATATATAGTGTGATTTAAAAAAATAATTAATTAGGTCAAATTAGCCATTGAACGGCTAGTTTGAAACCACCAATAACAAGCCAACACGTCGTTAGCCGTTAGCCCTCAACGCCGGTGGAGAACTTGAAGCCTAAATCACAACCTCGTTCAAAAAGCTGCCACGAGGTGGTTTGGTGGGTGTTGACTGGCAACCACGCCAACATTAAACACCGGCCACATCGCATGGTCTAAGGGCTTTATCAGAAAAAATAAGTGTTATCACGTAGGCATATCTTTTTCTATTATTCACACCATCACTACGGTGTATCAAAGGTTTTATCGAGGCATTATATAAAATTGTAAGAACGGATTGAGATGTCTCTAAATGATTGGCTTATATATTAATTTATAATAGATTAGAAAATTAGAAAACTTGCCCCACGCTACCCACTCCAACCAAGCCCATGCCCCGTGCCCCTTCATGACAGTGTTCACGACCCACACCCTACCAAGGTGACATGGTTAACGTGCATAAAACATAACCTTTCATAGAAAAATTAACGAAAGCAAATTGGAACTTATAAAATATGTGTTAAACAACTAGTTTTGTCCCATACAATAAATAAAAGAAAAACAAAACTGTTTGATTTAAAAGGGCTAAGTAGTCTAAAACATAGTTGCCATGGTCCTAATGTTAGGTTGCTAATTAATGAAAAGAGTTTACAAATTAACAATAACATTAATATGATAATGATGTCTTTGTGGTTGGCTAAGTGCATATATCATATCCTGCGGAATGCGTAGATGCTCACCTTGTATAGAAAAGTTAACTAAGGCAAGTTGTAACACGTAAAGTATACACACTCTAAGGATCTTCATACAAGATAAACAACTAAAACACGTCAAATTTAGATAAAAATAGTTAATCGGGTCACACGTAACCCCTCAGATAGAAATCAACAGGCAAAATAACTATGAAACATAACAAAATCGAAAAACATGACCATGTCAGACTAAAGTATCCATACATTCGTAATGTTATGCCAAAAATCCTTTTAAGTTCAACTGTGTGTACATCCTAAGTTGAGTTTTCTTTTTCCAAAATAAATTTATATTTGTCAAATGTGTCATCAATGAAGTATTTAAATTTTAAACATTTTATTGATGTCTCGATTTAAATTATAGATAGTGTTTTGATTACATTCTACACATAATCATGTGTTTATAATCTATTTCTAGTTATATAACCAACCAAATACCTCATAATAATATCGCAAAATACAAACAACGTCCACAATTGTTACGGTTCAACTGTGAATCGACCGTGCAATGCACAATGCATACAAAGTTCCTAGAGTCTTAGTCATGAAGAACCATTGTCCATCAACGACCCAACGGTTGGATTGATTGTCTCAGATGAAGATACAAGCACGAGAACAAAGTTAAAATAGAAGAACCAAGATGGATCACGTCGGATTGATTGTCTCAAGTGAAGATACAAGCACGAGAACAAACTTAAAATAGAAGAACCAAGATGGATCAAACATATCAACTGTACAACAACCGGCCTACGACTATACATATTTTCTCAAAAAAAAAAGTCTGATAAGTTGAGTCAATATGAAGAGAGTTTTCACGTAGTCTATCTTTTATCACAAATTACCTTTAGTAACTAAAATTAGTTAGGATATAAGTTAACCAATCTTATGTTTGTTTATTTTAGTAATTGAAATTAGTTACAAAATAAGTTAACCAATCTTATGTTTATTTATAAAAGTTACTAAAATTTTATAAAGAACCAAAACATTTGTAAAGGAGTTGAAAGTTTTATAAATGTAAATCAAACACAAGATTGGAAGAAATATTTGTTAACGATTTGTCCGGTCCCACCTTAATATTTTGTTAGAAGTATTGAAGAAAATATAGAGAGAAAAGTATGCAAGCAAAGGGTTGACCAAAAGGGACCAAAAGTCTTCTATTTTATAAGGAAGGAGACCTCTGAACACTTGTTTAAAGTGCTTTAACTCTTCAAACTTAACACTTAGCCAAGACTTCCATGAACCGTGAAAGAAAACAAAAGGACAATTGGTGGAAGATTTTCATTTCTCTTGACAAGTTTGTTACAATATTAAAGTTGTTACAACGGAAATCTTTTGACAAATTATATATTCATTCATTCATTAACCATAAAAAGCGAATGATCTCTATATTAAATGGTGGAAGACTTTCATTTCTCTTTAGAGATGCAAGTTCTATTCTTATTTTATGTAGAGTGAGGTACTGGTGAACAATGATACGAAATCCAGAGAAACTTGAGTTTGATCTACGATTGGTGGTTACCGGGTTTTCCCCGGAATTGGTGGTGGACTCGGTTAGTTTCGGAGTACTCCTTTGGTCCAGTGAGTGCCCCAAAAGTGCTCGTGATTGATTATGTTAACCGTAAAAATGTTACTTAAATCACTTAAAGTTAATCATTTATAGATTCTCTTTTCTTCATATGTTTCTAAATCACTTAAAGTTAAATCACTTATAGATTCTCTTTTGTTCTTCATATGTTTCTTTTGATTAACGTCGGTATAGTAATGGATTTATTCAAAGTTCAATATAATATGGTCACAATTACATCTTGATAATTAGAAACACACTTTCGTGCGATTTTTTTTATATAAAATGGTTTATAATTCTCTTGACGAGGGTTCAACGGGTCGTCTACAGCAATTGTTCAACCCTAAGGGGGCAAGGGTTTGTATTTGGAAGGTTAGGGTTTGCAATTCAGAAAGGATTGATGGCGCAGCTTGTTGCCAGGCTACCTTATGTTTTGATGTAACTTGGCAAGTTTTCTGCCTTATATATGAATTAAAGGAAACTTCGTTTCTAAAGAGTCAAAAAAAAAAAAAAAAAAGAATGATGTTTAATTGGGACCAACAATTGATATTTTACCAAATTGATTCAATAACATTTCATTTATTGTCATGTTTAAAACGATTTGATATATGTGGACTTTCTACTCATATTTATTCATTGTTTTAACTGTCTGTTGAGGTATATTAGTGACACTATATCTTTCATTGAACTATGTTCACCATGTCATCTTTTAATTTAACTTCTAAATTACTATAATCAACGAAGTTAATCAATGTCACACCCCGACCCGCAGCGGAATAAGAGTCGAGGCATAATTGGGTTATCACCAAAGCTCATGTTTACTAATATGTTTCATATTTATTAAATTCAAAATTACATCCTCAATATTCCAAACATGTTCATACAATTACAAATAAAAATAACTAACTAAACAATCCAAAGTCTAAACCGGTTTATTCTTCTAAGCCATCCTATATGTTTCTTGCTGCAACTGGATCACCTGTATCATGTGTAAAAAAATGGGGGTTTTTGGGTCAACAAAAGTTGGCGAGTGAACCTTGTTAGAAAACATTTATTATTGATTTCTTGTTATATTTATTATGGAAAATTGTGCAATAATCATATGTGAGCAAACGTAAATAAACATACAACAACAATAACAATAACAAACAATAACATACAATAACAAACCACCTTGCATGAATATATAACATGAATGATAATGTAAATTTTGGCAACGTCTCGTTCACGCTCATAGGTAATGGGGAACGGAAGGCCTATGATGAATGTATGTGCGATCAAGGCTCAATCAAACGGAGCCGATCGTATGTTGGCACCGCCTCGTTCACGCTCATAGGTAATGGAGAACAGCTCACGCTCATAGTTAATGGGGAGCGGCGGCCTATGATAATGTATGTACTGAAAATGATAAATTTAATCTAAACAATAACTACACAAACAGTTGATACATATTGAATACCCATTTGATCATGGATATGATGGATGCACAATTGTTTAAATGTAATAAATAATTAGACACATGATACACCCCAAAAACGTGATTAAAACGGGGAATTTGTAGAGATTCACTCACATTGGGTGCGTTCGTTTGATGATGTTGAATGCGCACGAGTTTAAAGGATTGATCGACGAGGAATAACTAACCTAAATAATAACGAAAAGGTACGGTAAATAAGTGGATTTTATTAATAATTTTAATAGGATTTTTAGATATATTTTTGTGAGTTTAAGACTATTTTCTAACTTTAAAAACATTATTTTTAAGTATTTTTAATTGATTTTTAAAAAAGTCTGAATATTGTGACGAATCGGAACAAGGACGGACTCGAACCCGGTATCGCTATGTTTCAATTGCACACAGTCCACCGCCGGACTGTGTGTCTAACCCGAGATATAACCCGATTTATATTAAATTTATATACAAACTATACTTCATCTTCTCCGTTAAACAACACAGACAATGATTATTATACTGATCTTGTTTAATTCGATTGACGAACATATAATTGATTAAAATGAAATGGACAGGGAAGGTTTTGGGAATGAACATACCGGAAGATGATCTTTCTCAGAACTCCGGCGAAGACGTCGGCTCTGTTTTTATGAGTTCCGTCTGAGCGGACCAATTAACAGTTTTTGATTAACTAATTGTGGAATTGAAGGACTAAACAAGAGTTATCAGAAGGTTTAAATGATAATACCGTTTCACAGCGCGATTTAGGAATTTTCAGAAAACTTCCGGCGAGTGTTGATTATCCGATATCGTCGTCTGGGATTGATTCTGATTGAAAGGTTTGAGTTAGCAAAAGCCTAACAACTGATAGAAGATGAAAGAATTGAGAAACTTACCGTTTTGATGAAAGACACGGTTTTCCGGCGAAAGTCCGGCGAGTTCAGAAAGCGATTCTGATGATCAGAAAATAGAGCGAAAGTGAAATTGAAGGTTCTGTGGATGATTTTGAGTCGCCAGATGATGATATTGTTGGAGTAATTCAGGAAGTGAATGATTTCGGTTATTAAACCCGAAATCATATGAATTCAAGTTCAATAAAAGCTGAATTGATTGAGATCGTGCGTTGTAATGTTTTCGTCGGTTATAACCAGTAATTATCAACACTCAAACGTCTGGAAAACTGAAAGCCGATTACCGGTTTCAGTTTTGGCGCAAACAGGTGATTCACGGGTGAACTTATGTTTTAATTGTTTCCTAGATTTCACAAAGTCAGCTAGTGGCGGAGTGGTTATGTGTTTGATGTTTAAGGTTTCCGGCTGACCCGGGTTCGAAACCCGGCAGCCCCTTTTCATTTTTAATTGTTTTAATTTATTTTTTTAAAATTTTAATTTCCATAATCTAAAATGTTTATTAGTTATGTATTGTTTAAAATTAAAATAAGCATTAAATGAACAACGAAAATATGAAACTGATTATTCGATTAATAAACGAAGCGGGTTTGGAAAACCCGTTTTTCGACGGATGTTACAATCAATTCCAAATAATATCAATTTTCTTAAAATAATTTGTATAAAAAACTTACTCTATATACCACTTTTAACCAAATCTTGCAAGTTACTCGCATTACTTACCAATTAGTTCTTAGATTCTCGATTTCGACGTCTAGAGACACCTTGTGTTTATCTCCATCAAAGTGATGCAGATTTGAGTCATATAAAGTCAAAGTGATGTAGGTTTGAGTCATATAAAGTCGGCAATAAGTAGATTTTCATGGGAAGTGTTTTCGCGATAAAATATAACTTTAAACTATTTAGCTTTAGTACATTACCCGATATTCATCTTTGTGGTTTTTTATTTGAATACAAATCGGTTTCGATAGTTTTTACTGTCTTTACACTACCAATACCAAACTAGTATACAACTTTGTAACTCGTAAATTTATTACTAATACCAAACTAGCATATAACTTTGTAACTCCTAAATTTATGTTTATAACTTTAACTTAATTAAGCTAATATCACTACATACAATACTTAATGTTTCGGCATATACCACGTCCTCATTGCCCAATACTCAAGAATTCCACTAGTTACCAATTAATTCTTAGATTCTCAAATTAGACATGCGTATCAAATTCTAGACATTCATCATATAGTTTTCAAACTATTTAACTTTACTATAAAAACAAAAAGGACATTGGTGGTGGCAATAAAGTTTAGGACTAGACCTCTTTGGAGGTCGCCAGTTCAAAAGTGAACCGAACTGGGTTTTACCGTAGTGGGCCTTCGGGCGGGTGTGTTTTTCCCGGAACTGGTGGCTTGGTGGCTCGGGTATGCATCCAACTCTGACCGTTATGGAGGAGAGGATGCATTTGCTCGATTGAGGGCATCCCAGGATGCTTATCCGATTATTTAGTTGGCCGTTAAAAAAAAAAAACTATAAAAAACCAAAAAATAAAAAGAAACCCATATTTCTAGCCGGCATTACCAAGAAGAGAAAGTATGTTAGACAACAATCCTATTAAAAACATTAAGATAACAAATATATTAAATAAAAAGCTTACTTGTATTACCATCTTACCTAAAAAAGCTTTAGGGATTTTTGAAGTGTTGATGATGATATAGCATTAGACTGACGAGAAGGCCAATTCATTGCTTAATGCTTATTGTGGCTATTCCAAATGACATTTTATAGTTTGTGGACTATTGCTAAAGAGATATAGAATGAACTGTCTATTGGAATATATTGTGTGAGCCCACGTGCTTAATTTAGATATCTAGGGTTTCATACCATCTCTATATATTGTAATCGTTAATGAATGAATGGACCGATCAGTATTTTCTCATCTTACACTATCAAGTTATTAAAATGTGATGCTAATACCAAGACACTATCAAGTTTATTAAAAGGTGGTGCTAGTACCAAGAAAACATAAGAACCAAGTGCTTAAACGAGTATATTCAAAGCCAACCTAGAACAACAGGTATGGGGGCCGGCATATGCCCGGCCATGCTCGGCCGCGGACCCCACACGGCCCCCTATGACGACCCCGGTGCCTCCGTCCACCATGTGCCGCTGCTGCCGCTCCAAATTTGCACAAGTTTCAAAAGAAGTCCGTTGGACAACGACTATTTTATAAAAAAAATAAAAATAGTTTTTTTAACTTTAAATACAATACAACCTCCCATTTTTTATACCACATTCATCCATATCCACCCACTCTTCTCATCAACTTTATAAATTTCTTATCTTTTTTATAAAAAAAAACATGAATCCTTTCAACCCAAACAACCCGAACCCGAACCCGTTCAACCCGAACAACGCGGACCCGAATCCTTTTTCCACGCCCGGTTACACACCGGCTATCGACCCCTCTTGGGCGACACCGCAATTCACCTTTTCCGGATTCCAACAATCACCGAACGCCTTCCATTCCATGTCTCAAGTCAACAAACGGAGTAAAACTTCCGAGTCCGGAAGTTATAGCGCGGGAGGCTCCACCGCTCGTTGTCAAATATACATAAACGACGAGCCGGAGGAGTTTGACGAGGAGGAGGTTGAGGTGCAAGAGTTGGAACGACCCGTTGGAAGGGACGAGGCGAAAAAAGCGGCGGCGGCCGAAAAGAAAAAAGCGGCATCTTCCGGGAGCGATTCGAAAATGAACGAGTTGATAAACGAGATGCGTTCATTCCGAGAGATCACAGAGAAAAAAAATGAATATAAGAAAGATTTGTCGGCCGACTTCGCTCGAGCGAGTGATTTTAAAATTCTACAGTTGGATCTCGATACCGCACCGGAGGATGAACGGGAGGTTTATCGGAGGATGAAGGAGGACGTTAAAAGAAAGTGGACCTCGTAGTTTTATTTTTAGGAATCGTAATTTTTACTTTTAGGATTCGAAAATATTATTTTTATGTAATTTTTTAAATTTTATGCAGTGGATCTAATTATCTTGTTTCATGTTTTATTTTTATTTAATATATGTAGTGTTTTTTATAAAAGTAAATTAATAAAAACTAAAAATTAATTTAATATTAAAGTGGGGTACGCCCATCCTCCACCCCCTTCATTTTGGTGGGAGGTCCATCCTTTTGAGGATGAGAATGTGGCGCTGATGTGGCGATCCATCCTCATGAGAATGGCCCTCTCCATACCCTCTAGTCTAAGGAGACAATAATACATCATTACAAAGTTTTAACATCATTTTTTACTCTAAATACCACCTAATAAACATGCACTTAAACCCCATCATATATGTCGAGGGCAATACCCATACCACTAGACCATCAACTTACATGATTACATAATTCAGTGTTTCTTGACACACATCACAATCCACCATGCCAGCTCTTAATTTAACTTCTAAAACACACCAAAAATTCACCCACTAATCAAGAGCATCCACTTTACAACCTAATACCCCCCAAGTTGGTTGAAGAGTCCTCCCCCTCATCACCACGCCACTACAAGGGGTGGAGATCCCGGCGTGAAAGGGCCACCACGCTATTTTCCACGTTTACACCGTGTTGTCTAAACGTCCAAATGCATCATGTATATGTGTTTATCCGTATTCAAACGGCGCAGGTTCAAGTTCTAAAAAGTTGACGCTAAGTGAATTTTAAAAGGTTATGTTTTCATAGTTAAAAAAAACTATAACTTTTAAACTATATAACTTTGGTATATATAATAAAAAAATAAAAAAAAAACCCGTACTTCTAGCCGGCATTACCGACAATAATATTATTAAAAATCTTAAGATAACAACAATACATTCATTAACATTATAACGTCTATCACCGTCTTACCTAAAAAAGCTAAAACGTTAAAAAAAACACTTATTATATCATAATAATAAAAAATAATAAAAAAAATGGAGCCAAATTCTATGGTTTGCCACTATAAATATCCACCATCTACTCTCACCTGTACTAATTACTCCTCTCATCCCATTCATCTCATTCTTCTTCTTCTTCTTCTACAATTTGCCCTAATTTCTCCAATCAAACTATCTCCAATTGCGAGATGAATTCAACGAAAGATCTGCAGAGAAGTTACTTTGACGTTCTGGGTCTTTGTTGTTCTTCCGAAGTACCTCTAATAGAAAAACTTCTTACTCCTCTTGAAGGTGTCTACCGTGTCTCGGTCGTCGTACCCACGAGAACAGTTATTGTTCTCCATGACGCAGAAGTAATTTCGCAGTTTCAGATCGGTAAAGTACATTCTGTGATTTTATGATTTTGTATGTCTTTTGGTGTTGTTATCTTGTTTGTGTGTGAATCTGTTTGGAATTTGTATTTACGTTGATTTGATTGGGTGTAAACGAGATGAGCCGGCTCAAGCTTGGTCAGGGTTGAGTTTGAGCTCGTTTTAACATATGAGGCTCGAGCAAAACTCTTGAGTAATTTTTTATCAAGCTCGAATTTGTCTATTATTTATTAATTAATTTATCTTTAATAATTTTCTATATATATTTTTTAGTTACAAATTTTATATAACATAATAAAATTATTTAGTTATTTTTATTGAAATTTTTATATATAATATTAATTATTATGTAAAATATATTAAACTAAAAACAATATAAATAGAAATAAAAGATTCGTTTAGACTTACGAGCCGGTCGAGCTTCACAAGTGAAGGTTGGACTCAGACTCGTTTATTGTACAAGCTCTAATCTCATACGAGATTTAAGTTTTTAATAAGTCAGGTTTGAGTAGCTCACCAACAGCTTACCATGTTTAGAAACTATGATTTATGTTTATTTGATGATTGAAATTTTGAAAATGATTGATGGGAGTAACCTTTTTTCAAAGTGGGGGGTCATGGCCGACCAATGTGGATACGTATTATATGAAGGAGTTACGCAAGATCACGTAAAGATAAAGAATAAAGATTTATCATTTTATATTATAATTTGATGGATTAGTTAATGGGATCGTCTAGAATTTGGTATGCTGATTCTATGTAGGCAGGAATCTGAATCTAGAGTATTATATAATATATATACACACATACATATAGACTAGTTTTGTTCATTTCTGTAAAAAAAAAAAATGTTATAGAAGATGCTAGGTGAAATGATTTCGAGTCAGAAACACTGATATGGATGGGCAAATGGTATTGGTATCGAATTTATTGAATCGGGTATCTTTTCGATACTGATTCCGTACCGACTTTTGACATTTTCGGTACCGAACCGTACCGTACCGGGTAGTGGCGAACCTTGAGATATTAAACCGGAGGGGGGGGGTATATACCCAAAAATTTATATACGAAAGCTACATATATAACACTACTGAGCGAAAGTTCGGGAGGTCGGGCGTCCCCAACCCCTTCTAACCTTCGCCCTTGGTACCGGGTATATTCGGTACCGGTACGGTACCCACTTTTAAAGATTTTTGACACCGTTTCTTTCGATACCGAGCTCACCCCTAGTCTAAAATCATATATTTTTTCTTTCTAAATTTAATTCCACAAAATCGAAAGTTTGAGATCAAAAGATAATGATAAAATAAAGATGCTAGTTTCCAAAACGAGTGAAATCCGAGTCTTGGTCTGCCTTCTTCTTTTCACCATAATTTATGTTTTAATAGACTTAGGGGTGTTTGATGTTACGTTTTCAAAATAGATTATTAATAGATTTTGCGTTTTCAAAATTGCGTTTTAAAAAAGCATGTAGATACATGTTTCTCCAAAACTGCGTTTTGGAGACAGATAATCACTTTTTCATCCAAACAATTTTTTAGATTATTTATGTTTTACAAACGCAATAATTAAATAATCACTTCAAAACGCAATCTTAAACACCCTCTTACAAAACGAAGCTTTATGGTTTTATTCTTACGTTTTCATAATGTGAAAATTGTATTTTTTTTTAATTTTCAAACTTTTAATGTATGATAAAATAACCTTTCTTAACAATCGTGTATTTATATTTCTTTCTGTAATTATCTTGAGTATATTTATATTTCTTTCTATAATTATCTTGAAAGATAATTTATGCATTGAATTTAAATGAGGTTTCTGACCAAAGTAAAATTCCTTGTTAATGTTTTTGGTGCGTTTAAAAGGAAAAATAAAGTCTGTGGAAGAAACGTAACGTTTCCAAGTTCCAACCGATTTAAAGTGCTTCCATCGTTTGTGGTTATTATTTTTGCAAACAAAATCTTTTATTTTATTTATTTTTAGATCTTTTATTTATATTTAATTAAAAACTTGTATAAATGGAGAAAGTATACATTTATTTTTTTGTCCCTAATAACAATATATAAAAAAAAACTTGTCAAGTTACATCAAAATAGAAGGTAGGTGGGTAACAAGCTGCGCTGCCACCCTTTTAAATTGCAAAAACCTGCCCCTAGGGATGAACAATTGTTGTGGATGACCCGTTGAACCCTAATCAAGAAGCGGCTAGCTTCTGGTTTAAAAACCGTTACATTTGAGATGAAACCCATCTACTTATAAAACTAGTTTAAAATATACAAAAAAAAGTTATTTATTTTCTGAATTACGTAGTAGTTAGTTTTTTAATTTTGTTTACCTCTTAAAGAATGTCATGTTTAGTTGACGTGTTGTTTTGTGATTTTACTTTTATCATAAGTTGACCTGATTTTTGTGTATTTAATTGTACAATTAAAATATATAAATACATTATTATATTATCAAATTTTACAAGTGTGAATATTTTGTTAAATCGGTTAATTTACTAATACATGTAATTTAATCTTAGTAACATTCTATAGGTTTCGAAACGTGTTATCAATCGGTTAACTAACTGATATATAATTATATACGTTTATTTATCACTAAAGTAAAAGCACTCATAATCATTTGTTGTACACCGGAATAAAAGTAGTCTTTATTTCAAACTTTTGGCCCTGAAAATGTGCAAGTAGTAATGATCAACAATATAGATTAACAAATTAATCTTAGTAATAATGATCAACAATATAGATTAACAAATTAATCTTGATCTATTTGCCTTACAAGCCCTTGACCATTGTCATGGGTGTGAATTCACACCACATTAAAATATAACATAAACCTAACATCAGAGGTTTAGGTTTAGATTAAACGGGTTCGGGTTGAACCCATGAGCGCATTTGGCTAAACGTGTCATGTCTGGGTCGACTTGGTGTGTTCATGAGTTGACCCATTTAAACCGTTTGTTTTTTAACTTATACTAATTGGCTATCCGCTATTTTATGCAAAAAAAAAAAGATTAAAGAGAAAAGGACATTTGTGTTTTTGGATGTAAATTTCTAATTTTAGATACAAAAAGCAAATTAAATTACATTTTCTGTTCAACATGTCGAGTTTGTGTCAACCCACTCATGTCATGTTCGGGTTCACACGTCTGACATGGTTTTCATGTTCGTTTCCTGTTCATGTCTGTTTCGTGTTTGGGTTCTTGTCAAGTTCTACCCACCAACCCGTGAACATGACCTATCTAACACTCCCATGTCTGTATCTATTTATACCTCTTGTTTGTATCCATTTGAACCCATGTCAGTATCTATTTATACCTCTTGTTTGTGTTCATTTGATATATACATTATACGGAGTTTTAGCAAACTACTAATTAGTTTTTTTTAACGGTTGGATGTTTAGTTAAGGCGCTAAACCAAGCACGATTAGAAGCAAATGTGAGGATGAAGGGAGATCAAAGCTACCGAAACAAGTGGCCAAGCCCTTTTGCAGTGGTGTGTGGTGTCTTACTTCTGCTATCATTTTTGAAATACATTTATTCACCATTTAAATGGTTAGCTCTTGGAGCTGTCGCTGTTGGGATCGTACCGTTGATTTTGAAAGCTATCGCGTCACTACGCAACTTTAGAATCGACATCAACGTTCTCATGCTCATTGCAGGTACACCACATGCTATCTTCATCTGCATAATACTTTCAGTAATACCAATAAGTGTAATATGTGATCTGAATAAGTAATAACAGTTATCACACTGAAATAATAATGGAAATAAAAAAATGTTAATGATTATACTAAATACCAATAACTATCATAATAATAAAAACTTATTAAAATGAAATAATAATGTGATCTAATAATATAAAGGGTTCATGTCCATTAATGAATTGTGATGGAACTTAAGTAAAGGAATAAAGTACACTGATACTCCTGTGGTTTACCAAAATTTTGGATTTGATCCCTAGCTTTTTAAAAGTACAAAGATGGTCCATGTGGTTTGCACTTTGTAACGAATTTAGTCCCCAACTTTTCTCAAAAGTACATGGATGGTTCTTGTAGTTTGCACTTTCTAACGCATTTAGTCCCTGACTTTGACATGCTAAAACCATTACATTTGTTGGGTGGGGACTAAATGCGTTACAAAGTGCCCACAAGGACCATCCGTGTACTTTTGTAAAGCTAGGGACCAAATCCAAAAGTTTGGTAAACAACAAGGACCATCCGTGTACTTTACTCTAACGCTGTGTTCCCGAGTTTAATAAGCGAAAGAAAACGATAACATTAAAGAAACCAAGTGATTTTCAATCTAGGTTCGGGTCAAAACCGCCCGTCTTAAAAAAAAAGCGACAATTAGATTAGGTTAAAACGGGTTTTGAACAAAATGGACTTGAAATGAGCCGTTTTAGGGAAAAAAAATCAAAAATAGGTTCACTCAAATGCAGTTCATATTTGCAGTTGGAGGATCCATTTTTCTCAAGGATTACTGGGAAGCCGGGACAATAGTGTTTTTGTTGACTATATCCGAATGGCTCGAGACAAGGGCCAGTCACAAGGTTTACTCGCAACACCTTTCTCTCTCTCACGCACACGCGCATGCACACACACATTTACCACTATGTTAATGCAAATTGTGCTCTCTAGGCTACTGCTGTGATGTCATCATTGATGAGCATAGCTCCTCAAAAAGCTGTATTAGCCGACACCGGCGAAGAAGTCAACACTAACGAAGTGATGGTCAACACCAGACTCGCAGTTAAGGCCGGGGACATGATCCCCATTGACGGAGTAGTTGTGGACGGGAGTTGTGAAGTTGATGAGAAAGCTTTAACTGGTGAATCGTTTCCTGTATCGAAACAAGTAGATTCCGTTGTTTGGGCAGGCACAGTTAATCTAAACGGTATGAAAAACATTTCTTAATCCATTTATGTTTATTAAAGTAAATCACATGAAATATTATGACCATTTACACTAATGGTCATTTGACATCAAAAGTCAAAGTTTGACTCGAATATTTTTCAGGTTATATTAGTGTTAAAACTACCGCTCTAGCTGAAGCTTGTGTGGTAGCCAAGATGGCGAAGCTCGTTGAAGAAGCTCAAAACAACAAATCGAAAACCCAAAGATACGTAGACAAAATCGCCAACTATTACACCCCAGGTACGGTAAAATTTTCTTTTATAATTTTTCTACGGGTCTGGTTGATTTAACCGAAAATGCTTCTTGTCCAAAGTTTTAGATTTGGACTGTGTGTCAAATAGAAATACTATATATATATTATTTCAATATCCTTCTAACGTTTTGAATAAAATAGCGAATGATGCTGATGTCACTTGGGTTTTGCAGCCGTGTGCGTAGTAGCCGCATGCTTAGCTGGCATACCAGCAGCTCTACGAGTTCACGATGTGGAAAAATGGTATCACTTGGCATTGGTGGTTCTGGTGAGCGCGTGTCCATGCGCGCTTATCTTGTCTACACCCGTTGCAGCATTCTGTGCATTGTCAAAAGCAGCTACATCTGGACTTCTAGTTAAAGGGGCGGAATACCTTGAGACACTTTCTACGGTTAAGTATATTTGTTTTGACAAAACAGGAACGATTACAAAAGGGGAGTTCGCTGTCTCCAGCTTCAATCCGCTCATTGATAATCACAAATTGCTATATTGGTAAATTATTCATAAACTGGCCCTATTGATTTTCAAGTACTGGTGGTGAACGGGTAATTTTGGCACGATCGGTTCACTGGAAGTCAAATATGATTTCTGGAAGTTATATTGTTTTGATAATAATAGAATTATGTTAATAAATAGATTTAGGAGGTTTTATGCAGTAATACTTGCTCACCAAAATGGGTCAAAACAAGTTAAGGACCAAACACTTTTCGTCTTTTTTTAAAAGAGTAAAGTACACGGATAGTCCCTGTGGTTTCCCAATATTTTGGATTTGGTCCCTAGATTTCCAAAAGTACACGGCCGGTGGTTTGCACTTTGTAACGCATGTAGTCACGGACTTTTGTCAAAAGTACATGGATGGTCCATGTGGTTTGCGTTTTATAACGTATTTAGTCCCAAACTTGGACCTCCTGAAACCTTTAGATTTGTTGGTTTGGGACTATATGCGTTACAAAACGCAAACTATAGAGACCATCCGTGTACTTTTGGAAAGCTAGGGACTAAATCCAAAATTTTGGAAAACCGCAGGGACTATCCGTGTGCTTTACACTTTTTAAAATTGATCAGAAACTGTTAGGTGTCATTAAAAAAGTATATTGCATTATTGCATCAATAACACTGTTTTTTAATGTGATTGGGATTTTTATATGCAACAAGAGAATACCGTGGGCGACATTCAACCCGCAAACGTGCTTCTTTAAAACTAAGTTTTTTTCTTTCGTTTCCCCTATCACGAATAAATCGACCCCTTTATAAGTAAACGGGTCATAATTTACACCAATCTTTTAATTACATTGGGGTGATTGTTTTTGTGTTCTTTGAAGGGTTTCGAGCCTCGAGAGCAAGTCGAGTCATCCGATGGCTGCAGCACTTGTAGACTATGCACGTGCTAACTCAGTCGAACCACAACCGGACAATGTGGAGGAATTCAAAGATTTCCCCGGTGAAGGAATTTATGGAAAGATTGATGGAAAAGATGTTTATATTGGAAACCAAAAGATTGCCACTAGAGCAGGGTGTTCACAAGGTAAAAATGTTTGCAACACCACTTTTTAGATGTCGTTTTATAGGAGTGTAAACAAGCTGAACCGATCGTAACTTGCCTGAAGCTCGAATCAAGCTGAGGTTAATCGAGATCGAGCTGGAGCCCGGGCTTCACTTATCAAGCTTGACTAGGCTCGGGAATTTAAACAAACCTGTTCTTTACATTATTTTTATTAAATATATTTACATTATTATTATTGTTATTATTATTATTATTATTATTATTATTATTCATAAAGTTTGTTAAAAAGAACAAATAACTGTTATTTTCGTCCTTGTGGTTTGTCCAATGATGCCAGTTCAAAACCTGCCGTTTAGTAAAGGGTAAAAACATCATTTTCCATTTTTTTTCCTTTTTTTATCTTTTCTTCTTAAACCCTATTAAAATTCCACCTCTTTTTAGAAATAAAAGGGGTTGGATTTTAATAGGGTCCAAAAAGGAAAATAATTGAAAGATGGAAAGTGACGGTTTTACCCTTCATTAAGCAGTAGGTGTGTTTTTGGGACTGAACATGTTTCAAGAATGTCAGGGACATAAATGGTACAAATTTGAAATTTGGTCTGGACTGGTATAATTGGACAAACCACAAGGAAGAAAATGGCAGTTAACTGCAGTATATATTATGTTATATATGAGAGTCATAATTATAAATATAATTATACATGAATATGAATAAAAGAATTTAGTAATAATGTACGAGAATATTCAAGGTTTAAATATAGAGCTTGAAACGAGTTGAGCTCAACTGTTAAACAAGTTGTGCTCAAGCTTAGGTGAGCACGAGCTTGACTCATAACACCCCTTTTACTCCCATGATGTTTTCTAACTTGTGTACTGAACTATTATTAGTTCCAATGAATCGGAGTGAAAATAAAGAAGGGAAATCGACCGGTTACATATTTGTGGAGTCTACACCTGCCGGAACCTTTAGTCTCTCTGATTCATGTAGAATTGGAGTAAAAGAAGCACTCGAAGAACTTAAATCAATGGGGATCCGTACAGCCATGCTTACAGGCGATTGTCAAGCTGCAGCTGATTATGCACAAAATCAGGTGAATACCAAACTTCTTGTTTTCAACATTAGATGCGCAATTTCAACCCGTTTATTTGAGTTAAATATCATCCCTAACGGGTTGAATTAGTTAACCCGTTAGAGAATACAAAAAAAAGTTAGTTAGGGAATGAGTTGAAGAGGGTCAAAAGCGTCATCCAAAGTGTTTTTTAATGTCTAGGACCTCCTAAATTGGTTTATTCAAAAATTAGATTATTACTGTAATAACATATAACTTTTGTAACCACTAACTATTTATTTAACTTTTTTTTAAATAGATAAAAAAGTAGCTAAAACGAAAATGGGTCAAAAGTCACCTAAATTGTATTTTTATTAACCCATACATATTTTGACCCGTTAACCAACACGCCCAACCCGTCTAATTTGTCTTCAAATTTTGCAGTTAGGAGGTGCATTAGAGGTGGTTCATGCAGGACTTCTACCTCAAGATAAAGCCGAGATAATCAAAGAATTTCAAAAAGAATCGAAAACCGCCATGGTTGGTGATGGGCTGAACGATGCACTGGCTTTAGCAACAGCCGATATTGGGATCTCAATGGGTGTTTCCGGATCAGCATTAGCAAACGAAACCGGACACGTAATCCTAATGTCAAACGATATCAGAAAAATCCCAGTAGCCGTGAAACTTGCGAGAAAAACCCGCAGAAAAATATTCGAAAACATATTTATTGCCGTCATCACCAAGGTTGCTATAATTGCATTGGCTATCGCAGGCCACCCGCTCGTGTGGGCTGCAGTTCTCGCAGACGTCGGGACGTGTTTGCTAGTGATTTTCAACAGCATGCTTTTGTTACAAGGGATAACCTTGAAAAGCATGAAAGCGCATTCAGGTTCTTCGCATAATCATGCACAATACGTGTCTTCTAGTACGAAGGTTCAAAAGCATGGTGGTTGTTGTGGTCATGATCATGAAGATAATGCACAAGAACTGAAACATTTGGTACAAGAATCCGAAGAAAACGACAGTTGTTGTGGTCATGATGATCATCAGCATGTACCCGAACCGGAAGATAATGACGAGTGTTGTGTCCATGACGATCATGATCACGCTCATGATCATCATGCGCATGACACCACTCACTGCACACAAGAAACAAAAGACGACTGTTGCGCTCATGATGTTAACGAGTTAAAACACGCAGTACAACCCGAAAAAGGAAAAGAAAAACACAGGTGTTGCTCTCATGACGATGACGATGAAATACACGAGGTAAAGCAAAGCGCGCATAAGGCAAAGCAACCAGAAACCAAATGCTGCAGTGCCAATAAAGATTTGGAATTGCAGAGTTCTGGGAATTCGGTTAACGATTGTCATTCGATCGGGAATGCGAAGAAACACGATAACCATCACCATCATCATCATCATCATCACCACCATCACCATCATCATGAGCCTGTGAAGGAGTATGTGACAGGTGAGGATTTAGGGAAAGTGATGGAAAATTGTTGCAGGAGTCATGGCTTGAAAAAGAGGCATGTGAGTGGATGTTGCAAGAGTTTTATCAGTTATAAATGTTGTGGGACCCAGTATTTTGGAGGTGGGTTCAACAGGAAGGGTTATTTATCAGAGATTGTGATAGAGTAAATCTGTAAATCTCCACAATATCTCAAGTGGGATTAGATATATGATATGTAACATGTTAATATATGGGTGTAATAGAACTATTGTTGCTAGTTTGGGAGTTATATGGTATGAATGATCAATTCATTGCCTCACCTCTTGGGAGGAATACAACATAAGACTGTGGGGTATGGGGCGTGGGTTGGCGGGCAACGTCCAAGTCATCACCCCGGAGGGGCTTGGCTTATAGCGTGGCCCGTTGGGCGGTACCCTGGCACCCGGCGTTGGGCGGGGCTAGGTGGGTGAGGTGGCGGATGGTGATTGGCGGGTCAACCTAGCCATTTTAAAAGTATGTTTTTTTAGGGGTTTTTTTATATGTTTAATAAGTATGTTTTTTTTTGTAATGTTTTAGGAATATTTAATAATATTTTCAGGTTTTCTTAATTAATATTGTGTGTATTTAAAAAAAAAAATCCACGTGGCCTAGCCAACGCCCCAAACCCCCGCCCCACCATACCCACCGCTGGGCTGCTTCATGGGCGGTGCCCCTCCTTTTCCACGTGTCAACCAACGCCCCAAACCCCCGCTCCACCATACCCCACAACCTAAGTAGGAAAGGCAAAGACTGAACAATGAAAATAAATGAAAGAAATAAATACAAGAATCATCTAAAGATAATAAGGTAATTAAGTGAGTGGTATGTTAATATCCCCCCGCAAGCGAGACGGTGGGGGACCAAGACGGAGCATCTTCCGAAGAGCTTCAAATTGAGGCCGATGAAGACTTTTAGTGAATATGTCAGCCACCTAGAGCTTGGATGGGATAAATTTAGTGTAGAGCCTCCCCGAAGATACTAACTCTCGGATAAAGTGATAGTCTAATTCAAGATGTTTGACACGTTTGTGGGAGACCAAATTCTGAGTTAGAAACAAAGCACTTTGGTTATCGCATAAGAGAGTAGGTCTTGTTGAAGGCAGCGCATGAAGTTCTTGAAGTAGATGGGTAATCCAAATAATTTCAGCCGCAGTGTTAGCCATAGCTCTATATTCAGATTCACAACTTGAGCGCGAGACTGTGGGTTGCTTCTTAGCACTCCAGGGTACAAGGTTACCTCCTAAGAATATAGAATACCCGTAGGTTGAGCGTCGAGTCTCAAGACACCGTGCCCAATCAGCATCAGAGAAACCAATAATTGATGTGGTTGTGGGTTTAGAAAAATGAAGTCCGTATGCAATTGTGCCTTTAATATACCGTTATATCTGCTTGACTTCTTGAAAGTGAGATGTGGTTGTAGCATAGAGAAATTGGCTAACCTGGTTTACGACATAGGATATGTCGGGGCGAGTGATAGTTAAGTATTGTAAAGCCCCTACAATCAACCGATAATGTGTAGGGTCATCATAAGGATCCCCCGTAGAGGAAAATGAGACATTTGAAGGTAGAGGGATATGAAAGGGTTTAGCATCCACCATTTTAGCCTGTTCCAATATTTCACCCGCATATTTAGATTGATTTAAAAACAAGCCATCGTTGGTGTACGTAACTTCCAGCCCAAGAAAATAACTAAGCTTCCCTAAGTCTTTGATGGCCAACGCATTGTGAAGGCACTTGATGAAAGACTTGAGCATGTGGTCTTGATTCCCTGTTAAGAATAAATCATCCACATATACCAACAAGTACAAAAGTCTTTTTTAAATACAAAGAGAGATGGATCAGCCTTGCTACACAAGAAACCGTTATTGACTAGAAAGTTGCTTAGGCGGTGAAACCAAGCACGAGGGGCTTGTTTGAGGCCACATAAAGCTTTGTTGAGCTTGCATACGTGGTTAGGAAATTGAGAGTTAACAAAGCCGGGAGGTTGTTCCATATAAACACATTCATTAAGATGCCTGTGAAGAAAAGAATTGTTTACATCGAGTTGATGTAAAGGCCATGTGTGGAGAGTTGCAAGAGTTAGAATAATGCGGATTGTAGAGGCTTTAACGACAGGGCTAAAGGTGTGAGAGTAATCAATACCGGGATATTGACTAAAACCTTGTGCCACAAGTCTTGCTTTGTAACGTTCAGCTGATCCATCCGAATGATTCCAGAAAAACCATTTACAACCAACCATATGGTGATCAATTAGACGAGGAATAAGAGTCCATGTGTTATTGGTATGTAGGGCATGAAGTTCCTTATGCATGGAATCGACCCGATTTTTATCTTTTATGGCGGATTTGAGACCTCTAGGTTCTTTAGACGCTAGAAGTGCATGATGAAGAGGGTTGGTGATAAGTTGGGAAACGTCGGCAATACAACGAGTTTTGAAGATACCCGCTTTAGCACGAGTTGTCACGAATGAGTAGGAAGTGGGGGAGGCGGATGAGGGATAGAAGTGGAAGTGGGTTCGGTTGGGAGAGGGTTAAGTGGTGGGGAAGACATGGCAGAAGGCGAGATATGAGTGTCGGGTGCTGGTGTGTCGGTGCGGGAGATGATAAGGGGTCTGTGTTAACTGAGATGGGTGAAAAAGGAGCAACTATTGGATTGGGGTCGGTTGGAATGTGTGAGTTTGTGGTAGGGGTTATGAAAAATCCATACAAATATCACATGGAGGAACAGTAGGAGGTGATGTAAGTGGAGAAGGTGATCATTTTTGTGGCTGGTGTGTAGGACGATAGGAAAAGGAGGGGTCATCAAAAGTTATCAGTTCAAGATTTTCATAAAGTGTGTCATCATTATTACCAAGAAAAGGAAAAACAGTCTCGTTGAACTTTGCATGTCTTGTAATATAGACACGAGATGAAATAGGAACAAGGCATCGATAGCCTTTGTAAGTTGGACTGTAGCCAATAAAAATACATGGTATACTTGGTTGGGAGAGTTTATGCATGGAGTAATCCCGAAGATAGGGGAATACCTGACACCCGAATGCTCGATAAATATTTCGTTAGGTTTTGATGATAAAGAATTTCAAAGGGCGATTTTCCTTGAAGTGTAGGAGTTGGTAGCCGATTGATAATTTAAACTTTGGATGAAAAGGCATCAACCCAAAATGCGGATGGAAGTTTAGCATTGAAGAGCATAGCCAAACCGGTTTCGACAATATGTCGATGTTTACGTTCGACTCGTCCGTTTTGTTGCGGAGTGTACGGGCATGATAAACGATGAAACGTTCCATTTTGTTCAAATAAAGCCCGCACCTTGTGATTCACAAATTCGGCGCCACCGTCACTTTGGAAAGTTTTAATCTTTGTAGAAAGTTGTGTTTCTACAAACTTCATAAATACCTCTAAAACATTGTAGAAATCCGATTTTAATTTTAACGGATATAGCCAACAAAACGTGAGTGATCATCAACAAAAGCAACATAATACTTGTAATTGTCAACAGATAAAACCGGAGACGGTCCCCATAAATCACAATGGACAAGATCAAGGGGTGTGAAGCTCGTTTGTTATTCAACTCAAAAGGCAAACATTGATTTTTGGAGAGTTGGCAAGGTTCACACAAAATGGGTTTAGGCAAAAGAGCTGAAATAGACAAACAACCATGTTTTTGCAAATTTATTATAGTATCAAATGGACATGTCCCAAGTGGGAGTGCCAAACTTCAAAGGAGGCTTTGGGTCGTGAAAAGGCAACAAAAGCGTGATGATCCGAGCGAAGCACATAGAGCCCATTCTCACATTGACCTTGGGCTAGGACCTGTTTGGTGTGGCGGTCCTGAATATATAAATCTATAATACCTTATTAAGTAATCTGAGTTTTTTACCCTTTTGGTAATTTTACTATGTCAACAAGTTTTGAAGCTATATGTATAAATAAATCAAGCCATTTTAGAGGGGGTAAACTTGGACATTATCCAAAGTTTTAAGACACTTTGGCAATCTAGACATTTGATCCATGGAATTAAAGAAAGGGATGAGAAGAGACAAAGGATTCAAGGTTTTTGTTTTTTAATGAAGGTGGATGGTTTTCTGTAAGATGGCATGTGAAAGGTCCAATTCAAATCCTAATTTTTTTTGCCCTTTTCGTTGCTCTACCCTACACAATATTGAAGTATTGAAGAGACTCCTCGCATCACTGAAATGTTGCATGATTGAGCAAATTGATGAATTCGATTTTCAATTCATCAAGAGAAACCGCCCACATCAATTCGTATCCCCACCATCACTTCAATTCAATGTATCTTCCGTTTCAGTTACCCCCTATATACTCCACAATTGATAGTCGGGAGACAACGTTTTGCAGTGCACTTTCCTGATTTCAGGTTGGTTCTATGTTATTTCCGACAATTTTATTTCTAGATTTTAGGGAATTGATCAATGGTTTCTTTTTATTGTGATACAGGGAATTGATACCTGAGTTACCTACTGGATTTGAGGAACGAACCGGGTATATGGTTTAATAACAACACATTTTATGAGCATCTCTTTCTCGTAGCATTACCATCATGTGATTTTTTTACTTTTCATTTCAATGCATGTGTTTGACCATAAATTGTTGAATTTGCAAAGTGTCTTGTCTGAACTTGTACCCGGTTTTGAAAGCATGCATAATACTTGCTCGATAAAATGTCTGTGTGAGAATTGCAAAAGTAGAAAAAGTAGAAAGTCGCTTTTTGCAAGCATCCGAGACTAAAGAATTACGTTACACACTTGCATTATGGCTTCTCTTCGTTTTGCCTTCATATTTGGTGTTAGTTTGGATATATGTGTTGGATATTTATGTCGGGTTCGATAAGTCAACGCTACTGACCGGGTCTTGACCCGTAAGAGTTAAACCGTGGGCAACGAACTTAAATCCACTTAACTAGTTTAACTGGTAAATTACAAACAATACGCGAAACCGATCATAATAATATTTATGATCATTTGCGGGTATTAACTGAGAGACGGGTACATGGACCGGGTGAGACGGGTATACTCATCTCGCCACTTGTCGCGCATGCATAACCCATCCGCCACTTGTCACGCATGCATACCCATCCACCACTTGTCGCACATGCATTTTGCATGGTCGCCACTTGGCATACATGCAAAGATGTCCATGTCCTATAAAAGGGGTTGTTGGGTCTTGCTTTTAAGAGGTGTGGTTGCAAGAACTTAATCACAATACTTTCATAACACCTAAAACTCTAACCAACCACCACCACCACCGGCTAGCCCGCCACCGCGCTGCCGCCGCTCTCCGCTGGTCGCCGCCGCCTGCACCGCCGACCACCACCGCCGATACCCGGCTTACACCCGCGTTTCGCTAGTTCGTGTAACTAGCACTTGTTCGTTGAACCTCGGTGTCTCAACTGGTTTATTACTTGCCGAAGGTATATCTAAACCCCCTATGGTTTGCGTTTATATTTCGTGTTTGCATGTCGGCGACCTTGTTCCATTACGGGTGTTCCTTGGTATATAAAAGTGTTCATATTATTTACATATTGTTACCTATGCTTCCGTTGCCTAAAAATATATGTCTATTTTTTTAAACTAGTTAAAGTTTATTTTTTAACTAACATATATATACATGTACACTTACTAGTCAAAAGTGTTTTGATTAATCTTTGTAGCAAATACATATGTACACATATGAACCGGGTTCATAAAATAAAAGTTAAAATTATACCATGGATTTCCTTCAGTGGTATCAGAGCCGATGCTCATCACATGCAAATCGAAGCCGGTCTTTATTTTTCACCGGAATAATAAATCACAAACTTTAAAAGTCTAAAGTTTTGATTTATTTATTTTATTAGAGGCAATATTTATAAATTTTGGTCATATTTTAAATGTTAATATTTGGATGATCAAAACTTGCCTCAACAAACCTTTGGTTATGTTGAATATGTAAATCGGGCACGACCTTGTGGTTGTTTTTTATGCTTGGTTTTGTCTATGGTTTTGGCCCATTTTGCGGCTCAAAGTTGTAATAGATTAGTTCATGCTTTAAGCCCGTTTTGTGGTTCAAAGTTGTAATAGATAGGGTTTTTGTATATATTATGTTGTTAAATAATGTTGATACGAAGACCCGAAGCAAAACCGAATGCCAAGAGGAGTCTTAGAGTTAGTGGGAGTCGCTCAAGACAACAAGATTCACTTAAGCTACCTTGTGGTTGTTTTGTGTGTTGTGACCGTGACCCCTTGATCTTGCTACTTGGCTCTAGCAAGATCATAACCATGCCCATATGATTTACATATTCATTTTGCTATTATGGTTGACTTTAATAAATGCTATTACACATCAACCTAATACCAATACGCATTCTTAAATTTTTTTTAAGGATGAAATCGAGAAAAAGCAAGTTATAGCAACTTGTAAATTTATATAACCACTAGAGTTTTAAAACATGTTTTTTTCTCACATCTTTAAAACTCATAAGCTTAATAGTCTACGCTATTAACTTTAACTGGTTATTTCAAGTCGCGACAAACTTAGTTTTATAGGTTATCTAAAACTAATTGTCTCGAGAGGTGAAAGGGTCCTTTTGGTATAGTCGCAAATTCAATATCTAAATTAAAACCCGACTATAACGACCCTATTTGGTAAAATTAAAATCAATGGTCTTTGTCATCCTACCACTAGTAACACTTGGGGCATAATGCGAACCATCAGTGTTGGAGCCACAGCACAACACTTGGTGTCTAGTTTATCCTTCCAAGGTGCAAGGGCTTCGTCGACACATCCGACCCT
This sequence comes from Scalesia atractyloides, assembly GCA_947069175.1. Lineage (NCBI taxonomy): Eukaryota > Viridiplantae > Streptophyta > Magnoliopsida > Asterales > Asteraceae > Scalesia > Scalesia atractyloides. Next base: position 85,676,312 of record CAMTDV010000014.1, read on the forward strand.
TCGACATGTGACCGTTTTAGGACGACTATTACTTTTCTTCTCGTGTTACGTGCTACAGCTGTCTCGAGAATAAAAGTGGCATAGATGAGGCCAAACGTATCAATGCAAGGGCAAAAGGTTGTCCTCGCAGCCTCATAAACCCCAGGAGTTATGTTTTTCTCACAATTGACAATCGATGCCAGTCCGCTTGAACTTCTTGCTAATGTTGCGTGCTACAGCTGCCTTTAGAAAGAACTAACTGGATTCTCGTTCCTTATCGTCTCACCTCACTAAATAAGGAAAATACATTAAAAATACTAATTAAATAAATTTTTGCTTAACAAATGTCATCTGAAAACAACTCCTCTTTTGCTCTCAAGTCCATACTTGAGAAAGATAAACTAAATAACACCAATTTTCTTGAGTGGCACCGCAACTTGAGAATCGTTCTCAAAATGGCAAAGAAGCTTTATGTTTTGGAAACCCCGATCCCAACCGCACCTGAAAATGGTACTGTTGCTGCGAAGAAGGCTTTCGATAAACATAAAGAAGATTCCATGGAAGTTGCTTTCCTCATGCAAGCCACCATGTCCCCAGATCTCCAGAAGAATATGGAAGACATGAGTGCCTTCGACATGATTGAGCAACTCAAAGGCATGTTTCAGAAACAAGCCCGCCAGGAACGCTATGACACCATGAAACAACTCATAAGCTGTAGAATGCAAGAGGGTTCCTCAGTTAGTGCTCATGTCCTCAAGATGAAAGGCTACATCGACCAATTAAACAACCTTGGTTATCCTCTCCAAGATGAGATGGTTGTTGACTTCATTCTCAACTCTCTTTCCAGTCATTATGATCAATTTTTTATGAACTTTAACATGAACGACTGGGTAAAGACAGTGCCAGAGCTACATGGGATGCTCAAAACAGCAGAGATGAACATTTCCAACAAAACAAACCAAGTGTTAGTGGTTCGATCTGGTGGTGTTAGGAAGCGCAAAACAAAGAAAAGTCACAACAGCAAAAACAAAGGAAAGGCTCCTGTTGCTGCCAAACCTGCCACCAACAAGAGCAAACAAGCTGTGAAAGCCCCTCCTTTAGAAGAGCGGCAATGCTATGAGTGTAACAAGATGTGGCACTGGAAACATAACTGCCCTGAGTATCTTGCTAAGCTCAAAGCAAAGAAGGCCAATGGGAGAAGGCAGGTATTCTAATATATGTTATTGAGCTTTTCACTGTTTCCAGCAACACATGGGTATTTGATACCGGGTGTGGTTATCACATCGTTAATGTCTTGCAGGAGCCTGAGAAGGGAAGAAACTGAAACCAGGGAACATGGAACTCATTGTTGGCGATGGGAAGAAAGTCCCAGTTCTAGCAACTAGCACATTTAATCTTACATGTCCTTCTGGTCTTGTTGTTGTTTTGAACAATTGTCTTTTTTGCACCTGTTTTGACCAGGAACATCATTTCAGTTTTGTTGCTTTTTGAACAAGGATTTAGATATGCTTTTAATGATGTTGCTATTTCTGCTTATCTAAATGATACTTACTATTTTGAGGCTAAACCTCGAAACGGTATTTATGAAATTGATGTTCAACCTAGCAATAACATCTATCACCTTTCTAAACGTCAGAAAAATGGTACTGGTGATTCATTCCTATGGCATTGTAGACTTGGCCACATAAGCAAGGCACGCATAAAATGGCTCCAATCTGAGGGGATTCTTGAATCCACCGGAGCGGACTCATTTGATGATTGCGAATCATGCTTAGCTGGCAAACTCATCAAGGATCCCTTCACCCATGTTGGTGAACGAGCTAGTGATCTATTAGGACTCATACACTCGGATGTATGGGGTCCTTTTAGAACCATGACTAGGAATCACGAGAGATACTTCGTTACATTCATCGACGATTATAGTCGATATGCGTATGTTTATCTTATGAAGCATAAGCATGAAACCTTTAAAAGTTCAAAGAGTTTCAGAACGAAGTTGAAAACCAACTTAATAGAAAGATTAAAATGCTTCGCTCTGATCGAGGCGGTGAATACCTCAGCTTAGAATTTCTCGATCATCTAAAGGAACGTGGAATAGTTTCACAACCCACTTCACCTGGCACACCCCAACTTAATGGCGTGTGTGAAAGGAGAAATCGAACCCTACTGAATATGATTCGATCGATGATGTGTAGAACAAATTTGCCTCACTCCTTTTGGGGTTTTGCTCTTATGACTGCTGCACTACTCGTAAATCTAGCGTCGACCAAAAAGGTAAATAAAACTCCATATGAGATATGGTATAGGCGTAAGCCAAACCTGAGTTACCTTAGAGTGTGGGGGTGTGATGCTTACATCACAAGTAATTCTGATAACAAGCTCGACCCTCGAGGCGAAAAGGTAGTTTTTGTTGGATATTATAACCAAAGCGGTTATTACTTATACCATCCTGATGCAAATATAATTTCAATCAAAAGGAAGGCTAAAAGATTCCTTGAAGATGAACTTCTTAGTCGAGGAACTAGAAGTAACTTAGTGGATCTTGAAGAAGTTCAAGGATCACAAACAACCATTGGGGAGGTCGGAACATCTGAACCACAACAAATTGTTGACACTGATTCAGACTTGAACACAAGCCTTCGCATGAGCATCAGGACTTGAAAGGAACCCGATAGATACCTTTGGCATATTGAGGGTTCTGAAGTCCTGACATTAGCCGAGTCTGATGACGAGCCTACTAGTTACAAATCTGCTATTTGTAATTCAGATTCTGCAAAATGGCTAGAAGCCATGGAAGCCGAGATGCAATCGATGCGTGACAATTAAGTCTGGGACTTGGTTGAGCTACCCCCGAATCTCGGGCAGTAGGGAGCAAATGGGATTTCAAAAGAAAAACCGACATGCATGGAAATATACAAACCTATAAGGAACGGCTAGTAGCGAAAGGTTTCACTCAAACTCAAGGTGTTGACTATGATGAAACTTTCTCGCCCGTTGCTATGATCAAATCGATCAGGATATTACTTGCCATAGTTGCGTACTATGATTACGAAATTTGGCAAATGGATGTTAAAACCGCCTTTCTTAATGGACATCTTTCTGAAGATGTTTCCCAGTAGGGTATGTAAGCTAAACAAGTCCATTTGTGGACTCAAGCAAGCGTCTCGGAGCTGGAATCTTCGTTTTGACCAGAAAGTCAAAGAGTTTGGTTTTGTCAAGAACGAAGATGAACCTTGTGTTTACAGAAAGGCTAGTGGGAGTGCTATGTCACACCCCAACTGATGGCGGAAACATTGGGATGAGACGAAAACGAGATTGCTCATTGCTCACAACATTAATAAGTGACAATAATTAATTAAACCATATTTCATTTCATAAAAATTGTCAAATACATCAATGTAACAAAAGAAAGAAACAACATAACATTTGCAAAGTCATAACAAAATTGATACATCAACATTAAACCTAACGTCTAATTTGTGTGTATCTAGTCCTTGCTATATTGTTTTCATAGCATCATCTCCTTCAACCTGTAACATGTTTTAAAATAATGTCAATGCGAAAGCAAAGGCGAGTACACAAGTTTAGGCATAGCATACGTATACGAACAAGTTTAAACAATCCTCATTAAAACTAAAGCTATACAAGAGCAATATCAAGGCATGCAATACTAATAATCAATCCCTTAACGCAATCACGATGTTTTAACATGACCTCACGAATAACTCGATGGAGGTGGATGCGTGAATTCCTATAGCGCTATGCAGGTCAAACGAAGGCTAAAAATAGTTAATGACTAAAGCATAGCATAACGAATATCCAAGACAAGCAACAAGTATGTGATTCAAGTATTCATAGGTATAAGATTGTTTGTGTGTTTCATTAAGTTTAAGTGTTCGTGATTTTTGTATAAGTAAAAACATGTTACACCCAAAAGTGTTATAAACGAAAGTGGGTCGAGTGTACTCACGGTTTGTTAGTCTTTTCTACACTTGACAATCCGTGAAGACGTTGGTTCGAGGATGACTATCCTACAAGAGGAAACGAGGCGTATGAGTATAGCGTTTAGACGGGAGATGAGGAGTATTCGAGCATGATTAAAAATAAGTTTGATAAAGTATTATGATACGAAAGTATTCACTAAGATGTAACACTCGTTCTTGACACTATAGTAACTCTTACGAGTTGGATGTAATTTCATAGGTTCGGGACCTATTAGAATCATGACAAGGAATTACATACTTTAGTTGTCACACCCCGACATCCACGTGTTGGGCCCGGTAGGGAGTAGCGTGACGTACAGTTGATATCATCATAACCAAATAAGCATAACACAACGGAAGGCTTGGAATAAATAAACTATTACAACCAATAATGTCTAGTGTCCAAAATAAATATATATACAGACATGGTGGTAACAAGATCCACAGGCGGATCGAAATACATACAAAATGATAACAGATAAACAGGCAATTCCCTAAGGTCGCAACTCCTTGGTTATTCGCCCCGCAGCTACCGGCCTATTCCGTACTTGCAACCTGTAACTTAAGCTTTTGAAAATATGCCAGTTTACACTGGTAAATACGCTCAACCGACTCATTTTGAAAACCTTTTTTGAAAATGGTTTTAGGTGCACAAAGCACATTTTCATAAATAACTTGGGACAGTACAAAAGACCTTGTATACAGATTTACATGCTAGCTTTTACATATGAGGCCCGATACAGAAACCGAGACATGATCGACTGACACACCACTCTGAACTTTCACAAAGAAAGCAGGACAACAATTTCCCAGTGTATGCCTACACGCCATGCTATATTTTCGTGGCCACTACCAATTTAGTGAGCCAAGGATATCCCAGACACGGTCAAGCCCACCCTCAATGTTTTAGTTTCAGTCAAAACAGATCAAAACCGGGTTATGTAAGATTTCAGTTAATTATCACAACTGGATAAAACATTATCCCATACCCGACCAAGCGGTAGTAATCTACCGTATCCCAAGCCCGTATAGGGTTACCTCAATTGAAGTTTGCAAGTAATCCAAATTCAGCCGTATTCCAGAGCAAGTACAGGAGCAACCTACCGGGAGGCGTTCAGTCTGGAGTGATGGTAATTAGTAACCAATATTAGAATGCTAATGGGTCCTTAGTTTAGTTCTAGACTTGGACGCGTTAGTCTTACGCTAAATTGTGATACGATACGATACGTTAGATTAAGCGGTTACCGGAATAGAATGTTAATTGGACCCGACAAGTACATAGACTTGTTTGATATGGGAAGACCAATAACATTCTGGATTTTGATAAGGAAGGACAAAGTTAAACCCGTTTTGGTTTAAATACGTAAACTAGCTACGTATGTTTAACCGAACGCGTATAAGCGAAACCGTGTAACCGTAATAGTCGCATATAAGTTCCATAATGAGATATGTTTAAAATATGTTATAAATCAGTAACATTTGCAAGGATAGGCCCGAGTTATATTTAAAACCGATTTATGCCTTACAAGGGCAATTTGGTCACTTTTAGGCTTATAAAAGATGTTTAAAGTGAATCTGATGTTATGACCTTAAATATTCTGTAAATATATGTATATTATCATGTTATATCAGTAGGATATCAAATATGTGTGTTTGATGATTTTGAAACATACTATGTCCCGCAAGGGCATTTTAATAATTTCACACATAGCTTTGAAGCCGAATTTGGGATTCTGAGTTCCGGACTTGTACTTACTATTGTTATATTAAAAATAAGTTTATAAATCAGTAGGTAACAAGTCTCGGCTCATGGTTATGGTTTTTAAACCATACTTATGCGCCGAAAGGCGTAAAAGTCGCTAAAATGCCATTAAATTGATATTTAATATAAACTGAAGTTAGGACCTGTTTTAAATGGCCAAAAATATTTCCTTTAACTTATAACATCAGTAAGTTAAAGTTTTAATTATAAAAATTTGATTTTCGCTATTTTTCCGTAAAAAAATGTAGTTTAGCCATTTAGCGGCGTTAGCGGTTTTTAAGCATGCATTCAAGTCATAAACCGAACAAACATCCCAAATGGTCCTACTTATCATAACATATCAGTAAGTATATCATCCATATGCTCATATGCGCTAAAAAATCTTATTTTGCACAAAAAGGACTTATTTGCAAAATTTTAAGGATTTTTACGGAACTTATGTAATAACTCAGATTGCTTAGGAATCGAGTCACGAAACTTTAGGAAAATATTATAGACATAATCATGGTCATAAAATGACCAAAACTTAGTATCAAGAATGGCTCAAAACGGGTCAGAACTGAAAGTCAACAGAAAGTCAACTGTTTGAGACTTTCGGTTTTGAACCGAGCCTAGACCAAAAATTGACGAACCGAACCTATTGACATATGTTCAAATACTTATTTTAAGGTCATTAATACTTTAAAACATATTTTTATAACATCCAGATCGTTAGTTATGAATTTTACAAAAATTGCTCAGTTTGACTTTTATTGACTTTTTGGCTGACTCGTCAATTGGCCATGAATCCGTGAAAATCTGAGAATGCCCTCTTGAGGGTTTATTACCTCCATCATTATGAGCACGTAGGAGCTTTCGTTACGCACAATGACGGAGTATACACGGATTTAGAGCAAAGTCAAGGCGTAATTACGACGAGACTTTGTTTTAGGCTAAGAACTATGAGGAATTGACTTAGCATGAGATTGAACACTTACATATGGTCCAAATGATGCTAAGAACAGAAGGGAATGCTCCAAATTCGTCTGGAACTTCTCCAAGGTATGTTGATAAACTCTAAGTGTGAAGAACTTGTTGCATCATAAGAGTGCACTCACAAATGAGTCATTTATAGAGTATAGAGGAGGTGCCAGGTGTTGTGGTATGAATTCAGGTGCCCACAAGTTTCCTAGAGGTGTCAAATGGTGGCAAAATTACGAGCAAGGTGGCACAAGTTCGTGTAAGAAGTGTCCAAGAGCTAGCTGGCAGCAACTTACAAACATTCTGCCCAGATAGGGTCTAGGTGTAGCGCGGAGGTCTCCCCCTGAGCTACGCGCAGCGCGGCGCCCCCTGTGGGTTTGAAAGTTTGGCAAACTTAGTCCCTGCACTTCCCAACTCCATTATACTCTCATAAATTGCAATGTTGGTCCCTTGACTTCATTTCAAGGCATAACGAGGATACGACAAGCGATTCGACAAACTTGGTCCCTCCCGTTTTAGCGTAAAATACACATACGGATTACCGGGACACGTGTCGGAAAAATATTGGACGTAAAAACATGAGGTGTTACATACTCACCCCCTTAAAATAAATCTCGACCCGAGATTTCAATCAAACAATTGTGGGTAATTCTGTCGCATGACAGACTCAACTTCCCAAGTGTATTCGGGACCTCGATGAGCGTCCCATTTAACCTTTACAATAGGCACATGCTTCCTACGAAGCTTCTTAACCTGACGATCCTCGATCGCCACTGGTTGCTCAATAAAACGTAGATTCTTATCAATCTGGACCTCGTCGTGTGGCATAGCCAATGACTCGTCCGCTAAGCACTTCTTCAAGTTGGAGATGTGGAATACATCATGGATTCCACTAAACTTCTCGGGCAAATTGAGCTTGTATGCAACAGCTCCAACTCGTTCGATAATCTCGAATGGTCCAACATACCTTGGACTTAGCTTGCCCTTTTTCCCGAAGCGCATAACGCCTTTCCAAGGCGACACTTTTAATAAGACCTTTTCCCCTACTTGGAATTCGAGGGGTTTGCGTCTTCGATCAGCATAACTTTTCTGCCTATCCCTGGCAGCCTTTAGACGATCACGAATTTGCAAGATCTTATCTGTCGTCTCCAGGACTATCTCAGGTCCTGTCAGTTGAGCTTCCCCAACTTCTGCCCAACAAACGGGCGTCTTACACTCTCTCCCGTATAAAGCTTCAAACGGGGCAGCTTGAATACTTGCATGGTAGCTGTTGTTGTAGGAGAACTCAACAAGTGGCAAGTGGCTATCCCAACTTCCACCTAGATCAATCACACAAGCGCGTAGCATATCTTCTAAGGTCTGTATAGTGCGCTCGCTTTGCCCATCCGTTTGAGGATGACATGCTGTGCTAAAAATTTAATCGAGTGCCCAAGGCTTGTTGAAAGCTTTTCCAGAAATGAGAGGCATATCCTGTGTCTCTATCTGATACAATGGATACTGGCACACCATGCAATGACACAATCTCATCTACATATAGCTTAGCAAGCTTATCCGAGCTATATGTCTCGTTGATGGGTAAGAAATGAGCCGACTTAGTCAGCCTGTCTACAATCACCCATATTGCATCATTCCCCGCTTTGTCTTTGGCAACTTGGTAATAAAATCCATAGTTACGCGTTCCCATTTCCACATGGGAATTTCCAATGGTTGCAATAGACCTGACGGCTTTTGATGTTCGGCTTTAACTTGTGAGCACGTCAAACATTTAGATACATATGTGGCTATCGATTTCTTCAATCCGGACCACCAATAGTCGGGTCTCAAGTCTTTATACATTTTGTCACCGCCCGGGTGAATCAAGTACTTGTGTGCTTCTTGGAGAATCAAATCTCTAAGTCCTCCGAAAACTGGAATCCAAATTCATTCACAAAACCTTAGGATTCCATCATTTCTCGGGGTAAGTTGTTCTACCAACTTTCCCAGTTCTTCCTTTGGTAGATTCGCTTCTAACAAAGCTTGCTTCTGAGCTTCCAAAATCTTATCTTTCATATCATTCTTAACCTGAATGATCTTGGCATTGATCCTTATGGGCTTAACCCCTTCCTTACGGCTCAAGGCATCGGCAACCACATTTGCCTTGCCTGGATGATAATGGATCTGGCAATCATAGTCGTTCTGTGTCTCCATCCACCGACGCTGTCGCATATTTAGATCCTTTTGATTGAATAAATGTTGGAGACTTTTGTGGTCGGTGTATATAACACACTTTGTTCCATATAAATAATGTCTCCACAGTTTGAACGCAAACACCACGGCACCTAGTTCCAAATCATGCGTGGTGTAGTTTCTTTCGTGTATCTTTAATTGCCTTGAAGCGTAGGCAATTACCTTTCCTCTTTACATGAGTACACACCCCATCCCGGTGTGTGAAGCATCACAATATACCACAAAATCTTCAATTCCTTCTGGTAGAGTCAACACAGGAGCATTACTTAATTTCTGCTTTAATACATCAAAGGCTTCCTGCTGTTTCGGACCCCAAACAAATTTAACATCTTTACGGGTCAGGTCGTCAATGGAGTAGCTATCCTTGAAAAGTTTTCTATAAATCTTCTATAATAACCGGCCAAACCCAGAAAACTTTGGATTTCGGATGGTGTCTTGGGGGCTTTCCAGTTCATTACTGCCTCGACTTTGGCAGGATCAACTTGTATCCCAAGTTCACTAACCATGTGGCCTAAGAATTGGACTTCACGCAACCAAAATTCACACTTAGAAAACTTTGCATAAAGTTTTTCGTGTCTCAACAACTCCAAAATACACCGTAGATGTTTCTCGTGGTCCGGCTGACTACGAGAGTATATAAGTATGTCATCTATGAATACGATGACAAACTTATCCAGATAAGGCTTGCAAACTCTATTCATCAAATCCATAAATGCTGCTGGTGCATTAGTGAGTCCAAAAGGCATCACTAAGAACTCATAATGACCATATCTTGTTGTAAACGCCGTCTTTGGAACGTCTTCAGTACAAACTTTGAGTTGATGATAACCTGACCTCAAATCAATCTTTGAGAAGTAGCTTGCTCCCTGAAGCTGGTCAAATAGATCATCGATCCTGGGCAATGGATAGCGATTCTTAATTGTTAACTTATTCAGCTCGCGGTAGTCAATGCACATTCTGATTGAACCATCTTTTTTTCACAAACAGTATTGGAGCTCCCCAAGGCGAAGAGCTTGGCTGAATAAATCCTTTTTCCAACAATTCCTCAAGTTGTGTCTTTAACTCCTTCATTTCTGTAGGTGCAAGTCTGTACGGGGCTCTAGCAACTGGAGCTGCACCAGGTATGATATCAATTCTAAATTCTACTTGCCTATCTGGAGGTAGACCAGGCAAGTCTTCAGGAAATACGTCAGCAAATTCTAAGATAACGGGTAGGTCTTCGATCTTTGGCTTAGCTTCATCAATGGTCATTTGTGCCATGTAAATGACACAATTCTTCTTCAGGCATTTTGAAGTTTTAAGTAACACATCCTTTTCGGACAAACCATAACGTACATCACCTTGGATAGGCAGCAATTCACCTGACGCGGTTTTGATTTCGATGAGCTTCTTGTTACAGGCTATATGGGCATGGTTACTAGACAACCAGTCCATACCAAGAACTACATCAAAACCTGCCAACTTCATTGGCAACAACGAAACATGAATAGATTGATCCTTAATGGAAATAAAACATCCATCAAGAATTGTAGAAGCGGTTTCTCTCGTTCCATCAGCAAGTTCTACATCGTGTGTTATGTCTAGAGTTCTCATGGGCAAGTTTAATAAGGCACTAAACTTATGATCTACAAATGATTTATCAGCCCCTGAATCGAAAAGAATTCTAGAATAAACATCATTAATAAGGAACGTACCTGTTATCACATTGTCATCTTTCACAGCTTCCTTGGCTTTCATCTGGAAAGCACAAGCTTTTCCTTTCTTCGCCCCATCGTCCTTAGCAGTGTCATCCTTCTTGTACTTAGGACAGTTGGGCTTGATATGTCCTTTCTCGCCATAATTAAAACAGGTGGCCTCCTTCAAATCCTTACATTCCAGGGCCTTGTGCCCATGCCTCTTACAAATCCCACACGGCTTTGACTGAAGCTCGTCTCGACACGCACCAAAGTGTCGCTTGTTGCACTTTCTGCATTTAGGCCTATTATCAGACCTTTGATGGTTCTTGTTTGACCCGAACTTCCTGTTCTTGCTAAAGCGGTGAAACCTGTCATCATCTCTCTTCCTCTTCTCGCCACCTTCAGACCTAAGAGACTTCTGTCTCTTCAAATCCTGGGTTAAGTCCATGGAAAGGTCTACAGCAGACCTAAATGTCACGGGCCTAGATGCCCTAACATCACCCTTAATCTCTGGCTCTAATCCGCCAATAAAACGTGAGATACATTTGGATTCTGGAGTAATCAAATACGGTACAAGTCTGGACATAGAGTTGAATTCCGACACATACTTTCCACAATCGAGGTTCTTCATGACTAACCCAATAAATTCTGTTTCAATACTTTCTATCTCATGAGGCGGACAGTAAGCATCCTTCACCAATTCCACAAACTTTTCCCATCTTAGATTATACAGATGAACCTTCCCAGAGGATTGGATCATCGACTTCCACCACGTGAGGGCATCGCCCTTGAATGATTGCGCTACATACTGCACTACGTCTTTTTCAGCGCACCCGCTGATTTCTACAATGGTTTCAATTTCGTCCAACCATCGGAGCGTTTCCACCGCTCCCTTTTCACTAGTGAAATCACGTGGCTCACATGACACAAAATACTTGTAAGAGCACCCTTCCTTAGTAAACTGGGTTTTCTTATGATACTCCTTCCTTTTCTTCTCAATATTTGACGAGTGCTCAGAGTCGTCCTTCTTGTGAGAGGGATGTTCAGATTTCTTTTGCGATGAGTGCTTAGAATGGTGCGAAGATGTATGCCTGGATGTGTGCTTAGAAGTATGCTTGGTATGTGAAGCACTGGATTCATCGTTCTTCTCGTCACGATCCTTAATTGCTTTTTCTACTTCAGTGGCAATTAATGCCTGTAGTTCACCTCTACTAGTTACAATCTGTTCGTTGGCATCTCCATCTCCACGGTGGCTATTTGCTTCATCTGAATTGGCCATCCTTGTACTTTGACGCTGAAGCAATCACGTAGAATTTAATTAGATAGACTTGTTTGATTGATTGATAACGGCACGAACGGCCTTAACAAGGGGGGTGTAAAAATGTGGCACGAAAGGCCTGTCACAAGGACAAATTTAAAGCAGCACTAAGGGCTTGATTTATCAAGATCACTAATGGATCAAATAGCTTCAAGGTTTGAATGTAGTTTTACTACCTCGAGACAGAGAGTCATAGTCACCAATGGACATAACATAGCCCGTGTGCATTACATTACTAATGGATGTTTTAATATGGGCGTAGGCACTACACCACCAATGGGTGTTTAAATAAAGTAATCATCGCACTGATGATTTTCTTATCGAGATCAAAATAGATTATATAGGCTTGGACGTAGTCCTTTGCCTTGACAGCTTGTGTGGTTCCTCAGGTCACACTGCCAGGAGATCAATACCTTGAATATATTAACCTTTTAGAACAGCAATTCCTTGAAATGGTTTAAGTAGCTAGTCCAGATCAGGCGGACTAGCGAAGTTTAGAACGTAGTTCACCACTTCTGGATAGAAGGGACTCCTTATAGGATTTCTCAACCTTAACTATCAGGGTAGAATACCATATTAACTACCATTTTGCCAATATATGTGACCTAGTCACTCGGCAGGTGTAAACCATCAAGGAGATTTCTTGGAAATGTTTAGCAGATCACAAATTTCGAATCAATATCGAGACGTTGGCTTGAACAACTGATATAATAATGTTATATATATAACATTAATCCAAAAGAAATTCCATTAGTTCAAATTACATTTGCCCTAAACGGGTCTTTTACAGGAAAATAAGATAGATTGTCCTCACAGGGACTAAAATAAGAAACATACCCTCGCAGGGGTTTTAAAATTAATACTTGTCCATGCAAGGACTTATTTTAAATTAAACGTAATACATAAAGATAGTAAGGGACTCAGTCCTTTTTCCCCGTCAACTTTTTCACCAATATTTTCAATAGCTTTTGGTTTTTCTTAGCGTCCTTGGCTGATTGCTCTTGTAGCTCCTTTACTCGTACTATTGCTTCGTTCAGGACGTTTATAGTTGGCGGCGGCGGTTGCGGTTGTGGTTGAGGCGGCGCAACCGGTGGTTGATGGCTATGGAAAGAGTATCCACCAGATTGGTAAGGATAAGGGTAGTGAGCATTCATAGCCGCTTCTAGGTAAGGGTCAGGATTAGGTATATGATGGCTATGGCTATTCTCTGGCCAGGTAGAAGGATCAAAAGGATTGTATTCTGGCAATTGTTGGTAGGTAGGTATGGGATTATCAAAACTCGGTGGCGGTGGTGGTTGAAAAGGTTCGCCAAATGGTAAGGGTGGTTGAGGCTTAGGCTCAACAGTAGAAGGCGGTTGCTCGTTGTAAGGCGAGGCATAAGAAGGTCCACCCATTTGTGGATCTTCTGGGATAGTGGGGTAGGATGAAGGCTGGGGAAACAGTGACCCAACCCTGGGTTCCATTCGCACGGACATGCGTGCGTTCCTCTTCCTAGGTGGACGAGGTGGTAGTTGTGGCTGTTCCACCTGTTGTTCTTCAGGTGGAGGGGTATGGTAAAATGGAGTGTGATGGGATAGAGTGCTATGGTAAGATGGGGTGTTGTAGAATATGTATTAATTCATCAGGATAGTGCTGTGGCTTTCCAGCGTACGAGTTGGATCCGCTGGATAGGTAAATGGGATGACCCATTGATCCCATTGCCGGCATTTCTGGGTCGGAGTCTTCTTCCATGGGCTCCGGGGAATCTTCAGGTGGGGTTACAGAAGGTGAGTGGAATTGAATATCGAGGTTATAATTTCCATGAGAAGAATGGGAGCGTGAGTGGTGAGATTGGGTAGGTTCTGGTGGCAGTGAATCTGGCGGTGGAGAATACTCATGGGATATAGAGTGACGATGAGGGTACGGTTCCCACGGTGACGAGGAGTCTCCTGAATCCTTGTAAGGATTGTAGTTATGCGGGTTCGAAGGTTCTTGACCCGCAGCTCCACCTCTCATGGGGCCTTTTCCTTTCGCTCCTCTAGAAAATTTTGGAGGCATCTTCGACAATTCCTGTTACAAAACAAATTAAAAACCAAGCAAATAAAATAACAAAATAAGGGAATAAATAATCCTAGGTCAAAGCCTAGACTCGAGAGTCTAAGGAATGTGTTTTCTTATATCGTTTGAGATCAAACACTAATAGCAAGTGTCGAATCCCCTCAAATGTTGGCTCTGATACCAACCTGTCACACCCCGACATCCCCGTGTCTACCGGTGGGCCCGATGGGGAGTATCGTGACATACAGTTGATATCATCATAACCAAATAAGCATAACACAGCGGAAGGCTTGGAATAAATAAACTATTACAACCGATAATGTCTAGTGTCCAAAATAAATATATACAGACATGGTTGTAACAAGATCCACAGGCGGATCGAAATACATACAAAATGATAACAGACTATAAACAGGCAATTCCCTAAGGTCGCAACTCCTTGGTTATTCGCCCCGCAGCTCCCGGCCTATTCCGTACTTGCAACCTGTAACTTAAGCTTTTGAAAATACGTCAGTTTACACTGGTAAATACGCTCAACCGACTCATTTTGAAAACCTTTTTCGAAAATGGTTTTAGGTGGACAAAGCACATTTTCATAAATTACTTGGGACAGTACAAAAGACCTTGTATACAGATTTACATGCTGGCTTTTACATATGAGGCCCGGTACAGAAACCGAGACATGATCGACTGACACACCACTATGAACTTTCACAAAGAAAGCAGGACAACAATTTCCCAGCGTATGCCTACACGCCATGCTATATTGTCGTGGCTACTACCAATTTAGTGAGCCAAGGATATCCCAGACACGGTCAAGCCCACCCTCAATGTTTTAGTTTCAGTCAAAACAGGTCAAAACCGGGTTATGTAAGATTTCAGTTAATTATCACAACTTGATAAAACATTATCCCATACCCGACCAAGCGGTAGTAATCTACCGTATCCCAAGCCCGTATAGGGAAAATAAGTTAAGAGTATTTACCTGAATTGAAGTTCGCATGTAATCCAAATTCAGCCGTATTCTAGAGCAAGTACAGGAGCAACCTACCAGGAGGCGTTCAGTCTGGAGTGATGGTAATTAGTAACCAATATTAGAATGCTAATGGGTCCTTAATTAAGTTCTAGACTTGGACTGGTTAGTCTTACGCTATATTGTGATACGATACGATACGCTAGATTAAGCGGTGACCGGAATAGAATGTTAATTGGACCCGACAAGTACATAGACTTGTATGATATGGGAAGACCAATAACATTCTGGATTTTGATAAGGAAGGACAAAGTTAAATCCGTTTTGGTTTAAATACGTAAACTAGCTACGTATGTTTAACCGAACGCGTATAAGCGAAACCGGGTAACCGTAAGAGTCGCATATAAGTTCCATAATGAGATATGTTTAAAATATGTTATAAAATCAGTAACTATTGCAAGGATAGGCCCGAGTTATATTTAAAAACGATTTATGCCTTACAAGGGCATTTTGGTCATTTTTAGGCTTATAAAGATTTTTAAAGTGAATCTGTGTTATGACCTTAAATATTCTGTAAATATATGTATATTATCTTGTTATATCAGTAGGATATCAAATATACGTGTGTTTGATGATTTTGAAACATACTATGTCCCGCAAGGGCATTTTAATAATTTCACACATAGCTTTGAAGCCGAATTTGGGATTCTGAGTTCCGGACTTGTACTTACTGTTATATTAAAAATAAGTTTATAAATCAGTAGGTAACAAGTCTCGGCTCATGGTTATGGTTTTTAAACCATACTTATGCGCCGAAAGGCGTAAAAATCGCTAAAATGCCGTTAAATTGATATTTAATATAAACTGAAGTTAGGACCTGTTTTAAATGGCCAAATATATTTCCTTTAACTTATAACATCAATAAGTTAAAGTTTTAATTATAAAAATTTGATTTTCTCTATTTTTCCGTAAAAAAATGTAGTTTAGCCATTTAGCGGCGATTAGCGGTTTTTAAGCATGCATTCAAGTCATAAACCGAACAAACATCCCAAATGGTCCTACTTATCATAACATATCAGTAAGTATATCATCCATATGCTCATATGCGCTAAAAAATCTCATTTTGCACAAATAGGACCTATTTGCAAAATTTAAGGATTTTTATGGAACTTATGTAATAACTCGGATTTCTTAGGAATCAAGTCACGAAACTTTAGGACATTATTATAGACATAATCATGGTCATAAAATGACCAAAACTTAGTATCAAGAATGGCTCAAAACGGGTCAGAACTGAAAGTCAACTGTTTGAGACTTTCGGTTATGAACCGAGCCTAGACCAAAAATTGACGAACCGAACCTATTGACATATGTTCAAATACTTATTTTAAGGTCACTAATGCTTTAAAACATTTTTTATAACATCCAGATCGTTAGTTATGAATTTTACAAAAACTGCTCAGTTTGACTTTTATTGACTTTTTGGTTGACTCGTCAATTGGCCATGAATCCGTGAAAATCTGAGAATGCCCTCTTGAGGGTTTATTACCTCCATCATTATGAGCACGTAGGAGCTTTCGTTATGTACAATGACGGAGTATACACGGATTTAGAGCAAAGTCAAGGCGTAATTACGACGAGACTTTGTTCTAGGCTAAGAATATGAGGAATTGACTTAGCATGAGATTGAACACTTACATATGGTCCAAATGATGCTAAGAAGAGAAGGGAATGCTCCAAATTCGTCTGGAACTTCTCCAAGGTATGTTGATAAACTCTAAGTGTGAAGAACTTATTGCAACATAAGAGTGCACTCACAAATGAGTCATTTATGGAGTATAGAGGAGGTGCCAGGTGTTGTGGTATGAATTCAGGTGCCCACAAGTGTCCTAGAGGTGTCAAATGGTGGCAAAATTACGAGCAAGGTGGCACAAGTTCGTGTAAGAAGTGTCCAAGAGCTAGCTGGCAGCAACTTACAAACATTCTGCCCAGATAGGGGCTAGGTGTAGCGCGGAGGTCTCCCCCCCTGTGCTACGCGCAGCGTGGAGCCCCCCCTGTGGGTTTGAAAGTTTGGCAAACTTAGTCCCTGCACTTCCCAGCTCCATTATACTCTCATAAATTGCAATTTTGGCCCCTTGACTTCATTTCAAGGCATAACGAGGATACGACAAGCGATTCGACAAACTTGGTCCCTCCCGTTTTAGCGTAAATACACATACGGATTACCAGGACACGTGTCGGAAAAATATTGGACGTAAAAACACGAGGTGTTACATTAGTGTTAAACTTAATAACTTGATAGTTGATTATAAGGTCATTATCAAGGTTTCGGTTTTAGGATTATAATATAGTTCCATATAGTTATATAATCATGTAGGAGGTGGGAGGATGAACCATCCACTTTGGAACCTCTTAGTATCATGTAACTCAAGTAGGAGGTGGGAGGATTAACCATCTACTTTGGACCTCATATGATTGTTCACCACTTCACGAGTCACCAAAGGTAACAAGGAGGGTCTTAGAACAAGATAATAACATACAAGAAAGTAAATAACATGAATGTAAAGATGTGTCACCATGATACCAAGTAGCCAAGTGAAATACAACCTGGTGAGCACACTTTGACACACGTCAAAGGCTAGACAGGGTTGTGACACTTTCAAGCTAGCAAACTAACTTGGGATAATGATGAAAATCATCAAGTGATGTGTGGTCTTAGAGTTAGGGTAGCCCAAGCTAACCAAGGTAGACACACATGAACAAGTTCAAGACTTGCATCACTTGTGAGCTTAAAGCTCCATGAAAACAGAAAGTTTATAAGGATAAATACTCTAAATTTGAATTTCACATCCTTGTTTTTAAGCCCAACTAACCATACAAGTGATTATGAGCATTAGGACATACGAATGTGTGAAGAAAACATGAGTTTTCTGCCAAAACATGAAGAATCAAAAAGATGAAAATGAGCAGAATTTTAGGTGCACTTTGGACCTCAAAAATGGTGAGGTTTCACCTTAGTTTGCCCAAACAAACTTGTGAGAACCTTCCTAGAGGTTGTACAAGTGTTATAGAAGAAGAAACAAGAAGAAAATTGAAGTAGAAGTGAGTTAAAACTCACTTTTTATGGCTGGAACTCTAAAAAACGTGACTGAAACTCAGTTGAGTTTGGGAGAGTTTTTGAAGTGTTTGGAGGCTTGTAAAAGTGGAATAAGGAGTGGGGAAGTGTTTATTATATAGGGAAGGGATTAGGGTTTAAGGGGGTTGGGCTTTGGACAAGATTTGGGGGAGTTTAGACTTGAAACTAGTCCACTAAACCCAGCCCAAAGCTGAAAAATAGGGGCTGCCATTTTTTATTTATTTTTCTTATTTTTTGTTATTTAATGTTATATATTAGGTTAATAGATGTTATGTATTATGTACATAACATGTATTATCATGTGACAAGTTATTTCGGGAGTATGAACCTCATAAGTTAGAGTTTTATTAGCGAAAAGAGCGGGTTTTAAAGTTTTAAAAATTCCTAAGATGGTTACAAGTGTAGATTTCATAATTATACTTTTTGCGATCGAATAATCAAGTGTCTCGTGTGAATTAAGTGTGTACGCATTACGAATACACGATAAGGATTTACGATTTAATTCATGTTTAGAAATCATGTAATGAATGTATGCATGAATCAGTGTATATATAATGTCTATCTCGCATAAAATAATAATTTCATTACAATCAAGTCTCGGATTTACAACGATTCGAAAATGAGATACAATTATAAGACGACAAATTTCCGAAAATAGGATTCTGATTCGTCCTTTCTAAAAACAAAAAGTTGCGAAAGGCGAAGCGTTACATGCTATATCATTTCTCATCTTGTATGTAGATGATATATTGATCATTGGAAACAACATCCCATGCTTAAGGAAGTTAAACATTGGTTGGGATCTTGTTTCGCAATGAAGGATTTTGAAGAAGCCGCTTACATTCTGAGAATCAAGATCTATAGGAATAGATCTAAGCGACTTCTTGGGCTAACCCAGAGCACATACATAGATCAAGTGATAAGACGCTTTAAGATGGAAAACTCCAAGAAAGGAGGTGTTCCAATGACTAAAGGAACCGTCTTGAACAAATCAGAATCTCCCTCTGAGGACCGTGAGATAAAGCAAATGGAAGCAGTTCCATATGCTTCCGCGATTGGTTCTATCATGTATGCTATGGTATGTACTCGACCGGACGTTTCGTATGCTTTGAGCATGACAAGCCGTTACCAGTAGAGCCCTGGGATTGCCCACTGGACTGCAGTTAAGAACATCCTTAAGTACTTGAGAAGGACAAAGGATACATTCTTGATATTTGGAGGAGTCAATGAGGAGCTCACTGTAAAATGTTACACTGATGCTAGTTTTCAAACTGACCGAGATACCTCTCGCTCATAAACGGGTTTCGTGTTCACTCTCAACGGAGGAGCTGTCTCATGGAAAAGCTCCAAGCAGAGTGTTGTGGCTGATTCCACCACGGAATCTGAGTACATTGCCGCATCGGATGCCGCAAAGGAAGCTGCTTGGATGAAGAAGTTCATAAGCGATCTCGATGTGGTTCCAAGTATCATGAAACCCATCCAGATATTTTGTGATAACACAAGTGCTATTGCTCAAGCCAAGGAGCCTAGATCTCATCACAAAGCCAAGCACATTTTGAGAAAGTTCCACTACATACGTGAAATTGTGGAACGTGGAGACATCGTTATAAGCAAAATTGACACAGATCAAAACCTAGCTGACCCATTTACTAAGCCAATGACTCAAGAAAAACATGATCGTCACATGGACTCTATTGGGCTTAGATTAGCTAATGATATGTTTTGATTTAGTATTTGGATGTACGAACATCAAATAGTTGTACTCTTGCATTCATTTTGATTGTTAAATGCAATTCTTGAATCCTACAACTGTGTTCGAATTTGATACGTTTGATCCATGAATCTTGTATTCTAAATTATCCGTAGTCGGCGTGGGAACGATTCTGAATTAAGACTATTCTGACTTTGGACTCAAGGAGTTGACTTCCAAACTCACAGACCTCATTACAAATGACGTCGGATGTAACTCGCATTAAATCATCTTCATGGATCTTGGTCATAAGATGTATTTGATTTTGGTATACTCATTTAGTATTCTTTGACCTGAGATACATACTAGAACTTTCGTTTACTAAAGGCTATTCTTTGATCAGTGTCAACCGCTGTCGCATAACTGCCAGTCATAAAGGCATTGGTTGGGAGTATTTTTGAAGTTCAGTAGGAGTTGTATGTAATCAAGATGGGATTATGTACTCTTACATTGAATGTAACAGTTAGACATCTGGGCGCCCTCGTTGATTCAAACTGGTGAAGTGTAAGGCCTTACCCAAACTTACTGTGTGTTTGATTGGACCACTTTGATTCTTGAACGAGAATGATAATGATTGAACACCATGTGAGACTGAACCTGATCCATGTCTCATTGTTCAATCGATGTCTTTTGCAGAAAGGATAGATGACAACGATTACCATAAGTCTATTGTCTTCAAGTAGCAAGCTGTTGCTAAAGGGAAGATACCTTGGTTAGTGACTTTAAAGTGTCATGACCTGTTGGGGGCAGCTATGTGTAGCTAGAGCACTGTTGGCTGTCTGCGTTGAGATCTTATCAGAGACCGTCCAAGTGGTAGCTGTTGGATATTTATGTCTGGTTCGATAAGTCAACGCTACTGACCGGGTCTTGACCCGTAAGAGTTACACCGTGGGCAACGAACTTAAATCCACTTAACTAGTTTAACTGGTAAATTACGAACAATATGCAAAACAGATCATAATTATATTTATGATCATTTGCGGGTATTAACTGAGAGACGGGTACATGGACCGGGTGAGACGGGTATACTCATCTCACCACTTGTCGCGCATGCATAACCCATCTGCCACTTGTCACGCATGCATACCCATCCACCACTTGTCGCACATGCATTTTGCATGGTCGCCACTTGGCATACATGCAAAGATGTCCATGTTCTATAAAATGGGTTGTTGGGTCTTGCTTTTAAGAGGTGTGGTTGCAAGAACTTAATCACAATACTCTCATAACACCCAAAACTCTAACCGGCCACCACCACCGCCGGCTAACCCGCCACCGCGTTGCCGCCGATGTCCGCGGGTCGCCGCCGCCTGCACCGCCGGCCACCACCGCCGATACCCGGCTCACACACCCGTTTCGCTAGTTCGTGTAACTAGCACTTGTTCGTTTAACCTCGGTGTCTCAACCGGTTTATTACTTTCCAAAGGTATATCTAAACCCCCTATGGTTTGCGTTTATATTTCGTGTTTGCAGTCAGTGACCTTGTTCCCTTACGGGTGTTCCTTGGTATATAAAAGTGTTCATATTATTTACATATTGTTACCTATGCTTCCGTTGCCTAAAAATATATGTGTATATTTTTCAACTAGTTAAAGTTTGTTTTTTAACTAACATATATATACATGTACACTTACTAGTCAAAAATGTTTTGATTAATCTTTGTAACAAATACATATGTACACATATGAACCGGGTTCATAAAATAAAAGTTAAAATTATACCATTGCTTTCCTTCAATATTTATCCTCCATTGTTTTGAAGTTATAGAAAATACTGGCTAATTCTTAACTCATCAAGTTCAATCTATTTTTCTAATGTTGCTGCAGGAATCCGTTTTGCAGCCACACGTAAAGTAGTCCCTGCAGGCTTACTATTCCACTGGTTTAACAGCATTGACCTATTCAGCTTATCTACAAGATAGGGTCTTGATGTAAGATGTAATCACTTCAATTTGCAACTCATATGCATGTCTTAAGTGCTACCCTGTTGATGTTTTTCTTCAATGTGAGAATGACAACTAGGAGTTCAAATGAGCCGGGCTACCTACGAGCTACACAAGCTCGGCTCGAAAAAACCTTGAAACGAGCCGAGCTTAATCGAACTCGACCCCGAGCATAAAAACAAGCTTGTTTAGGAAACTAGCCTGAGCCCGAGCCAGCTCACAAGCCTAAACGAGCCCACAAATTTATAACATTTAGTTAATATATTAAATACACATTAAAATAATAATAAATAATTTTATAATGTTATGATAAATAAGTAAATCATCTATAAATAATGACAATAGTTAATATGAATTAATTAATACATTTTAAAACCAGCCGAGCCTGAGTGGAGCTTAAAAAATTATCTACAAGCCGAGCTCGAGCTTTAATAAAAATAAAAGCTCGAATTGAGCCGAGGTTGAGCTCGAACCTTTGTAAATTAAACAAACTCGTGCTCCAACTCGGCTCGGCTCGGCTCGTTTGCACCCTACTCCTATTTAGTTGTGATTGATTTTGCAAAAGAAAAATAAATACCGTAGGGTCTGCCTTGTTTCTCAAAAGCAGAAATTAGTGGAGTCAGAAGTGTTGTTTCATACATACCAAATAAGGACATTTTTCCTTTTCTTTTGGCTGAATATGATCAAAGACTTGTTTTTTTTTTTTTTTACAAATGTGAAACCATGTCGTAATTCAAATGATGAACTGAAATCAGATGTTGCATATTCTATGCTTCTTTTGGCTGCATATGCAGGGGCGGACCTAGTGTCCACCGTGGGTGGACGGACGCCCCCTTTAAAGAAAATTTTTTTAGTGTTAAATGAGTTCGAAAATCCCGAACGCCCCCTATAAAATCTTTGAATCGCCCCCTTGAAATCGTCAGATCCGTGTGAACTCGCTGGATTTAAAGAAAGAAAGTGGAAAAAAAACAGATCGGAAAAAACTTATTGTCGGACGGTGAGGATGATTCTGGTTTTGCTTGTGTAAACTCTAAACAAAGAAACGAAGAGAAGCTCAATACCCAACCAAACTTATGATTGGTTAATTTAATAAAAAATCAACTAAAAGAAAAAGTTGATTTAACTAACAGCTAAGGGCTATGGAAATATGTAGACTATAGGCCTTGAATATTTAAATCGTAAACAAATGTTTTGTAATTTTTTTTGATAGATTGTTTGTTTTAAAAAATGTAATGAAAAGATGCAAGGTTTATATATCTTAATAATTAAATGGTAACCGTAAGTTTCACAATTTTTTGATAAATTATTAGCTTTAGGAAAGGATATAAGGTTTATACTTTTTGTTATAAGTTTATATTATTATTTACTACCATGATTCATTTTTTTGTTATCATATACAGCATATTGTTATTATGTATAGAGGGTTTGAATTGTAGACGCTACAATAGCTAGATAGAAAAAAATATTATTTAGCCATAGAATATCATAAAAAAATGCTAATTATGTAAAATTCCGTTTGCTTATAATTTTTTTATATGACCGACCCGATCCGACCCGAATTGGACCTAAAAAAATATTATTATATTATGATATACAAACTACCTCTAAAATTTTCCGCACCCCATAAAAAGAAATTTTAGGTCCGCCAATGTGCATATGATTAAAGAAAGAACAAGATCATAGGTAGAGAAGAAAGTGATAGGTTGAAATGAATGGTTTAGACTTTACGTTCTATTCCTGAGTTAACTTAACAAGGGAAAAGAATAGAAACTCTGGAATTCATCATTTTTTATTTTCCATTCTTTCCCTTCCTTAAATAAAACTCTGGAATACAAAATATTTTTACTTTCTTTTCCTTTCTTTCCATTAGTAAACTCTGGAACACGAGGCTAAGATAGTATGGAAGTTTTGTCAGCTAAAATTCAATAGAGTTGGAATATGAGTTTCATGCCAAACCTGTTTGGTTTGCAAAATTAATCGAATCGGCAATGGAATGATTTCCGTCAACTTCCTTCATTAAAGGAATTCAGCCAAACAATATAGAATCTTGACTCTATGTCACCATCTACTCTTTGGCGGTGACCGACATCTGGCGAAGGCAGTGGTAGCTTCAACTTTCAGATTGTAATTCATGACTCTCAAGTGCCCTTGTGTTGACCATTCATCAGCGACCGGCATGGTATGTGTGTGTATATATATTTGGATTAATATAATCATATCCTGTTAATCAATGGGTGGGAAGCAGGATCATCCATACTCCCGTCACATGCACCTCTGCTGTTGGTAACCACTCGTTTATAAAACTTTTTATTATTATTATTATTATTATTATTATTATTATTATTATTATTATTATTATTATTATTATTATTATTATTATTATTATTAAGATAGAGGAACTTGATCCTTTATTTTCCTTTCTATAAATTTTATCATCGAACAATTTATTTATATATTTACAATTAATTAGAAGGTAACAAGGTTGAAGTGAGCCTTGGCTTCATCAGAAGCGACACTTTAACTTGCGTAGACAGATGCAATTTCATATGAAAATTTATCCACGTTGGCAACATTGACTCTTTGCTTGAACTTTATATATATATATATATAGGGTAATTATAGAAAGATAACTTATATTAGTTTAAAAAACTAAAAATCCCAAATGAATTGACATCATTTTGCTATGTGTTACATCTTTTTGCAGACTGTGTTATGTGTAATAACCAGAGGTTGCCATGTATTACGTGTAACTATATTTCTTGCTTGCATTTGTTGGTTGGTTGGTTGGTTATTAGGTGGTGCCAACTACCTAAGCTTATGCCAAGTGAAACCTTTATCGACATGAAATTGATCTAAACCCTCCTTGTTAATATTTTGGACTTTGTAATCAAGTTTATTTTTGTAACTTATCTAAACATGTGTTTGGGCTAGGTGTATCAACCTGAAGAACCTGCCAACTCAAACACAACATAACACTTTTGGTTAATAATGTTAATGTCATAAAAAGAGCTATGTGTCAAATTTGTTTAAAATATTACAATCCATTGGATGTTTCATACATAATGCCGATGTACCAGACATGCCCGAGGCATGTGCTAATAATTTGTTAAATACATGAATATCCAATGCTAAAGGATGTACTATACAATATATCATAGGATGATTGATAAACTAATAGAAATGAAGCCCATGTTACTAATTGTCACCGGCGTAGCATTGTGCGAGTTTCATATTTATTCGTTTTCAAATTTTAAGAAATTGCATTTACGACTTGCTTCATACTTACTTCACATCACCACAACAAAAAAAAACCCAAACATCATAGTCACGCCAAACCCCAAGAACAACTATGGGCCAGCAAAATAGACTCATTCGCTGCAATACGCGGGCATTCCCACTAGTGAGGAAAAGATAAGAGAACATCAACATGATTGTCCTTAGTGAGTTTACTGATAGACAATAAATTCTTTGTGATATTAGGAACAACCAATACATCATTTAATTTAATTTAATATTTTTAGAGATTGTCGAGTGACCTGTATGTGTGATGGGGAGAGTATGACCATTACCAAACATAACAAATTTGTTACATGTGGTGGCAGTTGGGTTGTTCACATTTTGGGTGGAGGGAGTTATATGATTCGTGGCCCTGGAGTCAGAGGTCCAATCAGGAGTGTTAACATTACATTGGGCAATAAAAGCATTAGCCAAACTTGCATCAGTGGGTATGGCATTAGATGCAAAGGAGGCAAGACTAAGGCAAGAGCTAGCATAATGACCATCATTTCTACATAGTTGACAATGTGGTGGTCGACGCCTGCGACCACGACCACCCGAGTAGGAACCACGGCCACCACGAGGAGAAGAGAACGGTCTAGGAGTTTGAGCCGTAAAAGCAACAGGTGGGGTGGTTGAGCCATGAATAGCACGAGAAAATAGCTCATGACTTTCTGTGCGTGCAAGTAAGTCGGTGAAGGATGGGGCAGGTCTAGTGGAGCGAATAGTGGTGGAAAGTTTATCAAAAGATGGTCCAAGACCGCAAAGAAACCAATGTAGTTGATCCGCCGGATGTCCAATGGCGGATAGTTGATCACATAGATTCTTGAAGGCACGACCAAAATCAGCAGCAAATTTGGAACCTTTCTGAAGAAGACGAAGTTGGTCTCGCAAATTATGGACCCGCTAAATGGAGGAGTTGCCATATGCCGCCTCTACAGCAAGCCAAACTTGGCAAGCAGTGGGTAGTCCGAGAACCATGGTGCCATCTTCTTCGGATAAAGAGGCATTCATAATGATGATGGTCCACTGGTCAGCCATGAGCCAGGAAGCATAAGGAGGGTTATCGACAATTTTGTCATTGCTGGCGATAGTAGCGGAAGGCGGTTCGGTGCCGTCAACATGGGACATAAGGCCGTGATATTTCAGAATTGGTTCCATTTGGTAGACCCATGCAAGATAATTTGAGGAACATAGCTTAACAGTGATAAGATGGGGGAAGAGAATCGGTTTTGGAGGAGCAGGAAGCCATGGATGGAGGAGAGAACCGAAAGGACAGAGAAAGATGAAGGGAGATGAGAGTTATGGGAGGGTCTTTAGGCTTGATACCATATGAATGATCAATTCATAGTCTCACCTCTTGGGAGGAATACAACATAAATAGGAAAGGCAAAGACTAAACAATGAATGAAAATAAATGAAATAAATAAATACAAGAATTATCTAGAGATAATTAGGTAATTAAGTGAGTGGTATGTTAATATATGGATTGGAGGGACCTTGTTGCGATTTAGGTTAATATCAAGGGGTTAAGTTGAAATTTATACGAGTACACGCTAACACGGGTAGGGGTATGGAAAACTTGGTATGTAACGGCATGACCGAAGAACTGAACTAGAATCGGACTGACTCGTTTGTGTTTAGTTGGGTATAGTTCAAGATTTTCAAAGTGATGGCTTTGGTTTTGTTACTAAACTAGAATCGACTAAACCGATTATGTTAAACAGGATGAAGAGCAAATTTCATGTCAAAAATTATTTTTAGATCAATTGACTATAACTACAAGAACTTTGCTCTAGTATCGATTGTGTGGATTGTGATCAAGCTAAAACTTAGCTTATAGTATGTTTGTTAGTTTGTTGCGAAATAGTTAAAAAATTCAGGTATCATTGTTTCCTCGGGGTGTAAGGGATGCATGCCTAATCAAATTAGGCAAACTTCGCCCCCCCCCCCCCCCAATCATCTTGTGCCATGTTATTTTTCCCTCTTGCCAAAAAACATAAGGGGTACATGCCTAAAATGAGATTAGGCAAACTAATTTAAAAAAAACATGTGATTGGTTGAGAAGTAATGGGCCCCACCTTTATTCCCTCTCCTCATCTTTGCTGCATGCGGCATAGTTTCCCCGAAAATCATGTCCCCGATCGCAAGTTAATGTTGGCGGTGGACATGTCATGCGGCAAGGGGGTTGCCGAAGGGGGTTGCCTAACCCACCCCGCACACCCTCTTAATCAATTCACAATTTGAACAAACAAAAACAATAATTGAAGACCAATTGTTTAACCATTTGACAATCTAATGTTTCAATATATTATGTAAAATGAGTTTATACAACTGAAGGTGCAATGAATACTACAGTGAACACACTCTAGCTATGAAACAAGGTGACTTGCAAGTTTCCTTTGACACATGCACACACAAGTTTATGCCCAGTGAATCGCATGACATTGTAAAGTCAGTAGTCAAACATAATGGAAGTCGGTGTGAAATTGGTGTTTTGTTGGTCAATGAAATGAAATTACCCATTCCATAAAGCAATCCATTCCCTCAAAATCATTCTATCCACCCCATGTTTTTTTTCATTCCATCACCTCTCGCACCATTCATCAACAACACCACAACCCACCACCTTCGCCGCCACCACCCATCACCACCACCACCCACCACCGACGCCATCGCCGCCTCCACCCGCAACCCGTCACCGCCTCCGCCGCCACCCCGACAACCACCGCCGCTGCAGCCACGACCCGCCACCGTTGCCACCCGCTATCGCCACCAACCATCGCCGCAGCCGCCACTCGCTGCCACCACCCACCACCACTGTCGATGCCACAACCACCGCCACCACCAACCACCATTGTCGTGGTCGCCACTCACCGCCACCTCCGCCGCCACCAACCACCACCGATGGTCGCCGCTGCCACCTCCGTCACTAGCACCCGTCGTCGTCGCCTCCACCGCCACCCGACAGCCACCACCGCCGCAGCCATGACCCGCCACCGTTGCCACCAACCACCGCTGCCGCCGCCACTAGCTGCCTCCACCCACCACTACTGTCGACGCCACAAACCAACGCCACCACCAACCACCATTACCGTCGCTCCCACCGCCACCTCCACCGCCACCAACCACCGATGGCCGCCGCTTCCACCTCTGTCACCACCACCCGTCGTCGCCGCCTCCACCGCCACCCGACAGCCACCACCGCCGCAGCCATGACCGCCACCGTTGCCACTAACCACCACCGTCGCCGCCACTCGCTGCCGCCGCCCACCACTACCATCGACACCACAACCACCGCCACCACCAACCACCATCGTCGCCGCCACCCACCGCCACCACCAACCACCGCCGATGGCTGCCGCCACCTCCGTGACCACCACCCGCCACCTCCACGCCACTAGCCGGCGTCGCCACCACCCACCACCGCCACCTATATCCACCCACAATCAATGCACAATAATAATTCATTCCATTCCCACATGGTAACCAAACAAGACATGGAATTGTAATGATCCATTGCATTCCCTCGTCCATTTCATTACCCCGTCCATTCCATTCCCTCGTCTATTCCATTACCCATACCAAACAAATAGAGTCTCACTTTGTTTACCTTATTAATTGACCTTCGTAACTGTTGATTTTAAACTAAAATTAAAATGATACGATCGTATAACAATTATAGAAGGATCATAAACCAAAAATGCGAGTACCAACCTATTTGAAAAATGATGTTGCTTTTGGAAATATTACAATTGAAATTTGAAGAGACAAGTACCAACTTTTTATAGAGTCGGAAGTCAGGTAAATTATAAAAAGATTTGGAAGAGAAAAATTAGATTGAGCTAGTTATATAATTTAGTTTAAAGAAAATCCTTTGTACATATAATATAAGTAAATTAATGAAGCAACCTCTTTTAGAGTTGGAAACAACATCATTTTTTTAATTTAATAAGATATACTACTGGGCCTAGATTTTTAATTTGATCTTTAAAAGAAATCCTAAATAGCCTTAAGGTAAATTCTTTTTCAATGAAGCAACGATAAAAAAAAATATAACAGTTCTAAAGTTTCGAACTCAGAGTCTTCAAGGTGAAACTATAGAGAAGTTGTCAGCAAACCACAAAAGAATCATGTTTAAAACCAATCAAAGTTATCCTTTATTATCAAATTATATAATACATAATTAAACAAATGAGGCCTTAAACTTTTGGAGGTCCAAAGCGGTTGCCTAGGTTTAGCATGAAGATGGGTCGGCCTTGGGTATATTAAAAACACTTAAAAACATGCCTAGTCAGCTATCATATAAAAAAACACTCATTCTTAAAAAACATTAAAAACTCACCTAATAAAGAAATCCAAAAATGTTACCACATCACCATCACTTTTAAAGAAAAACAAAAACAGACAAGAGACACGGGGTCCTGTCCCTTGGGCACGGGCCATAGTCAACTTTCAAATTTGCGAATCTTTGATAGTACAACAAGTACAATGGCTACGGGGTCGTGCCGTTAACACACGGGTCCGTGTAGCAGGCTGATATGACATATTCATTAAATAAAGATAGAGAAGAAGGGTGGTATGTAATAATGACTTTAATAACTATTTTTTTATATTGAAAGTGAATTTTATTCTATCATCCTTCATGTTTCGTTCGTGTCTTTACGGTCTATATAAAGCACGTTGACGGCCTGGAAGGGGATTAGAAGGGTGGTATGGGTAAAGTTCTTGCCTCGTTCAGTGTATGGATCCTGCGAGAACTTGGTTCAAGCTTATTTTGACTTCCCTTGAGGCAGATAGTATCAAATTGAGGGAAATAAGAACGACTTGAATCCCTTATAAATAAATTACTATTAAAACCTTTAACCGACCTTGCGGGACTGTATCCCTGCTGACTCCGACCAATATGGTCGAGGGTAGCGTTGCCTCCAAAAGAGGGACATGCCACATTTGTCACTAATAACTTACTTAATATCTTTCAATATTCCGGCCTTGCGGGACTGTATCCTTGCTGACTCGGACCAGTATAGTTGAGGGTAACGTTGCCTCTAAAAGAGGGACATGCCACTTTAACTAAGATAATCTCTTAAAAAACTCAAAACGTAGAAATCATCAAAGGATACATAAATAATGAGTCGGAACCAAGTGATTCTATCTTGTCTATTTATTTCTTTTATTATTATTTAGTTCATTTTTACGTTTACTTATTAAAAATCTTATCTAAAAAAATTTGAGTAGATTAGACGTCGACGATATTCCGGTATTAAAAACTTTTATGTCCTTGGACGACCTCGGTATCTTACCATCACTGTACTACGCCAACGATGGGTGCACTTGCCCTAGCGTGCTGTAGAGAGTGATAATTATATATGGTGTTTTTATAAATTTAAAGCTTGAATAAACGAGTCAAAAGTACTTAAAATATATCTAAAAATATACCCAAACTCGCATCACGTCAAGTTTTTGGCGCCATTGTCGGGGACACAAGGACTTTAAGAAAGTTTTAAATCGACGGCCTAATCATTTTTAATCTTCGAGAAAATTGTCATTTTAGTCCCTGAGGTTTATCTAAAAGTGTCACTTTAGTCTAAATAGTTTTTTTCTCCTCTGAGTCCCTGAGTTTTTCAATAATTTGTCATTTTAGTCCAACTCACTAACTTCGTTAAAAAATGTTAATTAACTCACACTAAATAATTTGGTAGTTGCCTTTTTCATCCATAAACAATTTTTTTTCTTTTATTAAGTTATATATATAAAAATAATAATTAAAAACCCTTAAACTAAAAAAATTACATATTAATATATAAAAAACCCTTTCATTTTTTAAAAACAAAAATTAATATATTTAAAAAAACCTTTAATTTTTTGAAAAATATTTTTATATATAAGAAAAATCCACCAATCCCCAACCCCTCCACCCCCCCCCCCCCCCCCCGCTCTCTCTCTCTCTCTCCACAAGTCCACAACCGTCACCACCTCCGTCACCCATCACCACCCACCGCCGCCACACACCATAACTAACCTCCACCACCCATCACCTCCCACCTTGCACGTGTAAAACAATCATGGATTTGTGGATTTTTATTTCATATATAAATATTTTTAAAATTTTAATATGTATTAATTAATATTCTATTTTAAAAAATTAAGGGTTTTTTATATATATTAAAATGTATTTTTATTTTTTTTAGTTTAAGGGTTTTTTAATTGAAGTTTTTGTTATATTTATAACTGGATTGAAGAAAAAAAATGGTTTTTGGATGAAAATGGCAACTGCCAAACTATTTAGTGTGAGTTAACTGACCTTTTTTAACGAAGTTAGTGGGTTTGGCAAAAAAAATGGAAAACCCAGAGACCCAGAGGAGAAAGAAACTATTTGGACTAAAATGGCAATTCGGGACAAGCCTCAGGGACTAAAATGACAATTTACTCTTAATCTTCTTTTTTTTCTTTTTAGGTTTTTTTTTCTTCTTTTTCTAAATTTTCTCTACTTTCTGAAAGTTCAGCACGGTGCCGTGCTTGAACAACATGTGGCCATGTCTAACTTACTGTAGCTGAAAATCAACAAAAACTTCTTCACATAAGGCTCACATGGGGCCGTGCTACATCTGACACTAGGTCGTGTTAAAATCGCCCGGTATCAGATAAATCACAGTCCTGAGCACAGGGCCGTGCCTAATCAACTAGGGTCGTGCTAAAAAAAAAAAAATCCCAAGAGTCGTAATCTTCTGGGTACTGTCCAAACAATGGATTATTACATGGGAGATTATGACTACTACTATGACGATTATGAGGAACCATATTGTACCATATGTGGTGAATCCCATTCGGTACAAAATTGTTACATTTTTTAACAATCAACCTCATACACAACATATGAGGAACCAAGGTTTGAGCTTCCAAAATCAAGCTTTGATTGGGACAACCCACCATTTGAAACATACAAGACACCACCTACCATCGTCCCCGAAGGAGAAAGCCTCATACAAAGTCTCGAGAACTTAGAATTCTTGATCAAGCAATCTGGTGCAAACGAAGAGGCTAATTGCACAAATAGGTAAAACCTCAAGAGCCAAAGAAAAAGGAACCACTCAAAGAAAACTCAATACATGAAGATGAAAAAACTGAACCAAGTCACATGGAAGGTAACTCTACAAAGGTAAATTTCGAAGAGGAACAACAAGACCTCCAAGAAATACATATTTCACAACCTTCCTTTGAAAATCATAGTTTGGTGCCATCTCATGCTCAGTTTTTAAAAGAGTTAAACATTAATCCTAACATCAAAGAAATGACAAGTGTTAATTTAACTAAAAATCAAACTTCACTAAAACAAGATGAACAAATTTAATTAAACATAAAACTGGTAACATGTTTTATTCAAAACATCTATATTAGTAACATTTCAGTAGACAGAGATCTTTGTGTTAATATAATGCCTAGCTATGTATTTGAAAGATTAGGTATTGGTGAGTTCTTTCCGATCAAAATTCCTATCCTCTTGGCTAATCGAAAAACTAAAAATGCTACGGGAGTGGTTGAAGACGTTCTCATTCAAACGCAACAAACGGTTGTACCAATCGACTTCATCATCTTAGATAAGGCTCCCCTCGTGTTGGGACAACCATTCATAAAAACCAATCAAGCTTTACTCAAACAAAAACACAAAAATCTTCTCGCTAAACTTGGGGCCAACAAACGAAGCTTTAATCTCGATATGAAATATCCAATAAGCAATAACGACCCCTTGTTGGAAGATAAGCCAGAACCACCCGATACTTTGGGTCTAGCCAATGACCCTTATAAACGTGGCGCACCATGGAGGCATTCCATGGACTATCCAATAGCTTAGTAGTTTAGATTTTAGTGTAATCTTTAATTTAATGTTCTTTTAAGTTATTTCTTTTAGAAATATATTGCACTCAAAGGGAGGATGAAAATGGCAAAAGGGACATCAAACCAGCACCCCATGCAAGTAAACAGACACTTCCCAAAGCAAAATCTTCAAAAAAGTAAGTGCAGCACGGGGACTTGCTAGGTAAGCACGCCCTCGTGCCTCAAGTCTGCAGAAAAATTTTCGATTTGAATCATTGACACAGGGCCGTGTCCCATAGACATGCCCCCGTGCCTGGCTTCTGTAAAATTTTCGTTACCGTCACTTTTGACACGGGGTTGTGTCCCCCAAACATGCCCCCGTGTCCAGTGTTCTGAAAATTTTCTCAAGAATCTGGTACTGGCACTTTTGACACGGGGCCATGTCCCCCAACCACGCCCCCGTTTCTAGTTTTTGAAAAAAAGTTGTTGTTTTTAACCCACGTTCATACATTAAATCAACTTTAACCAATTTTGGACACATTGAGGACAATGTGTAATTTAAGTGTGGGGGGAAAGCTTAACTTGAAATTGTTGTCTTAAAAACAAGCCTTACACAAAACTCTAACTTGGAACCGCTAAAACACCCCAAATCTTTTAAAAAAAATATTTTTTTTTATTTTATCTTGTTTATAGTTTAATTTAGAAACCAAGTTCTAAAAAAATTGTTTTTTATAAAATATACCACCGATAGCGCCATGATAAAAAGAACCATATAAGAAAAATTCATAAAAAGCATGACAATTCTTTGTAAAATTTGATTGTATTTATAATTTCACATTTTTACCCTTTCTCCCACAAAAATGTGAGTTTTGAGCCTTTATCGAGCATCCAAATTTATATCTTTACTAAAAGCTCATTTTCATTTCTTGTGTAAATAGCCGAATGGTTCTTACGAATCTAGTACTTGACAAGTCAATACATTCTCGGTCCTTACCAACTAATCTAAGTAAGTGTAGCACATCGTTTTTCACAGCTTTCCGTTTTTAGAAAGATTATATCATATTTCTATTTTTGGAAACTCTTTCCTTTGTAATCGTATCTCATCTTGAATCATTGTAAATTCGAGACTTCGATCGCAATGAAATTAATCTTTATGTGGAATATACATTACTTATACATGTTTATACATCGATTCATACACACGATTATTAACATACTTCGTATCATAAATTAACTCGTAAACAATTCTCGGGTAATCGTAATTCTTAAACCATTTCATTCATTCAAGATACTTGGTTATTCGATCGCGGAAATTATAATCATTCAATCGCGAGACTTACACTTTATTTGACACTTCGTTATGTGTTACAAACTTGTTAAGTGTTAGTCTATATTAATCTTTTCAAAACATGTTATTTTTGCTTATAAACCTTAGGTAATCACCAAACATTAGGAATATCATGCCACACCTTATTACAAGTTCATAACCCATTAAAAGGTAACAAATTAACCAATTAATAACCTTTAATTAGCAAAAAATAAATAAATGGCAGCCCACTTTTAAGGGTGTGTTTGGGCTTATTTAAAACCTTAATGCCCACTAACCTTATCCAAAACCCAACCCATTGAAACCCTAATCCCTTCCATATATAATAAACACTTCCCCACTCCTTATTCCACTTTTTCAAGCCTCCAAACACTTCAAAAACCCTCCCAAACTCAGCTGAGTTTCAGCCACGTTTTTTAGAGTTCCAGCCATAAAAAGTGAGTTTTAACTCACTTCCACTTCAATTTTCTTCTTGTCTTCTTCTACAACACTTGGATAACCTCTAGGAAGGTTCTCACAAGTTTGCTTGGGCAAACTAAGGTGAAACTCGCCATTTTTGAGGTCCAAAGTGCACCTAACTTCTGCTCATTTTTATCTTCATGTTATGGAAGAAAACTCATGTTTTTCTTCATACATTCCTATGTCCTTATGCCACTAATCAAGACTATGATTATGTGTGCTTAAAACAAGGTTGTGACATTCAAATCCAGAGGTTAAATCCTCACAAACTTTCTATTTTACATGAGCTTTAAGCTCACAAGTGATGCCAAGTCTTGATTTTGATGATAGTGTGACTACAAGGTTAGCTTGGGCTATCCTACATACAAGTCCACACATCACTTGATGATTTCTCATCACTATCCCAATGTAGTTTGCTAGTTGAAAGTAACACAACCTCGTTAAGCCTTCAACTTGTGTCGACGTCGGCTCATCGGGGTTGTAGATTACTTGGCTATTTGGTATAGTGATAACATGTAATTTCATTCCTTTATTATTCTTGTTCTTGACCCTCCTTGTTCTCTATGACAACTTGTGTAGTGGTGAACTTACATGAGGTTCCTAAATGGATGGTTATACCACCTACCTCCTACATGACTTCCATGATATTATTGTTAGTAAGACTTATGATAAATATATCTGGACTATATAATATACTAAAAACCGAAACCATGATAATGACTAAATAATCATATGTCAAGTTACTAAGTTTAATCACCAAAGTGTTTAGTTCCTCATTACGATTCTAATAGGTGTTAACCTATGAAATCATATAAACCCTAAAGGGTTCCCATAATGTCGAAACGAGTGCTAGACCTTAGTGAATATTTTCGTATGCATAATTTTGTTATGCTTTGTTCCAAATTCCGAATCCTCCATTATCATCCAATACTCACACCTACGTTTTTCTCTTGTAGGATAACTCGGTGTTCCTCTCGCAACCAAACAACTCTTCACGGAATCGTCAAGTTGGAAAGCTTTCAAAACTGTGAGTACACTCGACCCATTTTCTTTTATATCACTTTGGGTGTAACATGTTTACCTTGTACAAAAATCACTAAACTTATACTTTATGAAATGCACGAGACAATCCAATATACATGAACACTTTGATACATTACTTGATGCTTATATTTGGACCATTCTTATGTAATACAATAGTCATTAGCTTTATACGAGCCTCCATTTGACATGTATAGCGCTATAGGAGTAACGCACCACCCGTGAACGAGAGGACATGTTAAATTATCTTTATTGTGCGTAAGCAAGAGGGTTGACTAGAAATATTGCATGCCATGTATAATGCTCATGTATAAACTTAGTTGCCATGTGGATTCGTTTTAAACCTTATTCTTATACGTATGCTTAAACCTAAACTTGTGTACTCGCCTTTGCTTTTGCATTGAATTTTATTTTAAACATGTTACAGGTTGAGGAAGATGATGATATGAAATTGAAGTAGCGTTGATGCTAGATACACATATAGACGCCTTAGGTTTATTTATGTTGTATCAAATTTTGTCTTTTGCTTATTTTTATTTGAAATTACTTGTATTGCAATGACGATTTATTTATGAAATGAAATTCGGATTCAATTAATTATTGTCACCACTAGTGTTGTGAGCAATGGAGCAATCTTTTTCGTCCCGCCTTGATGTTTCCGCCATCGGTTGGGGTGTGACAGTAAGTATATGATGGAGGCATTAGGATTTTTATTTTTCAAACTTTATTTCGCTCCACCAAAAACAAAAACAAAATCTCCCCCAGTTAACCCCTTTGAGCCTAAACCTATCGTTACAAAACCTGCAAAATGCCATTTTGCCCAAATCACCTGTCACCCCAAACCAATTTTTATCTTTTACACTGCTTTGTTTTAGTAAAATGCGGTTCTTTTGAAAATTTTTATAAAAAGAAGTGACTTAGTTTTATGTTATAAAAATTTCTCTAGTTACCTAAAATAAATAAGCAAAATTATTGCTTATAAACATGTAGTTTATAACTAAGTCACAAATAAATAAATTTTCAAAAAGAAACCGACATTTTTACGTTTTAGCCATTTTTCAATAAAACTATCCTAACCCTAGCCAACACCCTACCCTTTTCAAAGTCCTCTTGATATTTACAAAGATTTTGCTAAAAAAGAGAAGGTTTAATTACTTATCAAGCATATGGTAGGAGTAAGTCTCATACCGGTATCAAGCGTTTCACTTATACATTTTCGGCCGAGTGTTGAGTGATCACTTGTGAGGTATGTGAAGTTGTATATAGCTAAATGAAATTTTATAAAGGCATGTTATACCCAAAAATATTTATTTTTCTTAAAAAGTGTTCTGAATAAATCATGTCGAATTTGATTGTAAATAGAATAAAAACAAGAATAAAAAGAACTTGGATTCCCGACACTCTACAAACAAGACCCAAAAAAAGCTTCTTCTCTACCTATTCCATTTGGGTGTTTAAGCAATTATTAAATAGTTTTCCTTGAGGACAGGCAAATATTCAAGTGTGGGGGTATTTGATATGCGTCAAATGCAACATATAAATTGTATCAAATACGATATAAAATAAACCCTTTTTAGTACTAATGTTGGAAAAAAGTGCGTTTCTTTGTATACTTTTGATTTCAAGGATTAAAAGAGCTTAAACGTACAAAAGGAACAAATTAACGACAAAAACCAGCATAAGTATAGAAGATGGGAAAATAACACATTATACCAATCCTCCAAGCTTCACCCCAACGACAAAGACAACAAATCAGAAGTATGGCACAGGGTCGTGCCTTGTCGGCATTAAGTTGTGCCCCTTCAAGATTCCCGATTAGATAAAGACAAACATAAGCAGACAAGAGACACGGGGTCGTTGTGACACTCAGCAAAAATCTCGGTAATTCCGTACAACCTGAACAACTATTATAATATACATTTACGCGTTTCCGACTTGAATCTATTTAAATGAGTCTTAAATGTTTAGGATTACCTAAAATCATAGATTGGTATAATAAGAAATCCGCCACAACTGAAAACAAATAAAACTATGTCTTAAACTGGTGGCAGGAACGCGAACAAACAATATTGGTCGGTACTGATCGCGGTACAATCTGACACGACAAAAACGAGAAATGAGACATGTCTGGATGGATATTTCATGAAAACATCGTCTAAAAACATATGTGCCCTATACATTTAGGAAATTCTATTTAAATCATGAATTGTCCATGTCCATGAACAATGCAGTGATCCTACGGAAGTGTATAACATTTCGCAGAACGAAACAGAAACTGTCCGAAAAAACAAAACCAATATTATTTTTTATAAATAATATAACGGGTATTAAAAACGACTCAAAATCCATATTCGAATCTTATTGCAAAAAGCTGCATAACTAGTTCAGTAAACTACCCGACAACAGAGCCGGTACCGGAACTGTGTCAGAAATAATAAAATTCTTATCCAAAATTTTGGATTGATAAATTGGATAATAAAACATGTGCAAAATAAAATTTATTTATAAAATTATATAAGTTATGCACAATACCAGTTTTCAACCCGGTATAGGATCTGAACCAACTTTTTCAACTAAACAACAAACTGACAATTTTATGGGTTAGTTGGACCTAGTGTCACATTATTTTAAAATGTTAAGCCTTCAATATTTATAGAATATTTTTATAAATTATTAAATATCATGAAAGTTTATATAAATTATCAAGTTAAAAAAAAGGAAAAATACCCCCACCCTCCATATATACACGGTTATGGGGAGGTTGGGTCCCACCAAATCTTGAGCTATGAGTTGGAGGCTTGCATGCTTGGATTAGCGGAAGATTATATCAACTTATACACATAAACACACAATCTTTTTCATATCTCCAATTTACAAGAAAAACCATCCAATGTTGGTGCATATGTCTGTTGCCTTCGTCATTACACTAGAACAATTATGGAATAAACGAGAGTTTCTGAAGACCGAACAAGACAAAGTAGATATCCAAGAGGGAGTCTATTGGTGCATAATGTCTATAGAATAGTCTTGTATCGAGTCTGTATAGTTAGGTGAAACGAGGCGTATTTATGTGTATTTCAGGACAAGTTCGCTCGAAGGTGTTGATGAGAAGTCAAGTTCGGCCGAACTTGACTAGGTCAAGTTCGGGCGAACTTCTATCCATCTCAAACGAACTTCGTTGCCTATAAATACCTAGCTTGCCCAATTCATTTGTAACTTTGTCAAATCAGAGGTGAAGCTCTGTCGGATCTGGATCTCGAATGTATTGAACTTTAGATCAATGAAAACAACTATTAAATGAGTAATTCTTGTTATTTGGTTAACTTGACATTAGTTTCTGCCTAATCGGACAATAGATAACAAATTTAGGTTCCCGTGCTAATCGTGGACGTTCCTACAAGTGGTATCAGAGCCTGGATACCTGAATTTGTTGAAATCAAGACAAGAATCTCTCTATTTCATCTTCATTCTTCTATTTTTCTTAACTTTTGATCAAAAACAAAGAATTCACGGACAAATTCTGTTCAATTTTGAATATGTCATGTAAAACACACTAATAACAAACCCCTGAGAGTTTGGACATCAAATTCAAACGTTTTGACATCAAAAAGTTGCAAAAACCATGTTTTTGAAACAAGCCATGGCCGAACTTAACATCAAGTTCGACCGAACTTGATTAAAATCTTACTGATTTTCATCAAGTTCGACCGAACTTGATAGGATTTTCAAGATTTTTCAAGAAGTTCAACCGAACTTGAGAGGTATTTCAGCATTTTTTACGCAAGTTCGACCAAACTTGAGTAAATTGTTTGTTTTTCTCACACAAGTTTGCCCGAACTTGATAGTCATCTTGAAAGTTCGCCTAAGTTCGACCGAACTTATCTGTTTCTTGATAAGTTTTCACAAGTTCGCTCAAAATCAAAATCTTTATCCAAGTTAGACCGAACTTGGATTAAAACTGAAAATTTTCATCCTTCAACTACAAGTTCGACCGAACTTCTAGTTAGTTCTAATATTTTTCAAATTTTCAAGTGTTTTCAGCGTACGTGTCTCGATTTTCAAAATGGAAGATTTCCATAACGCGTTTGCAGCTGGAGTAGCACAAGCCTCAACGTCAAATTCAATTGCGGTTAACCAGATGAACCTCGATAATGAAATGGGTACTACTCAGAAACCGCCGAAGTTGATGAGTATGGACGGGTTCGAGGGATTGAAAGAAAAGTTTGTTAATTGGATTCAAGCGAATCAATTCAACAGCTGGGGCGCGATTGAAGATGGTTATACATGGCCCAAAGATGAACGGGATCAAGATCTTCCACTGAACAAGTTTTCAGTGATTGACAAAGAGAAGTATGTTGCTGAAAAGAAGATGATCAGCTTGATACAACAATCTGTCAAAGAAGATATCTGATATTATTACCAGAATATGATACTTCTCAAGAATTATGGAATTCTCTTTGCGAAAAATTCAAAGGAAGTGATGAAATGATCAAAAGCAAAAAGGCTTTGATAAAGAAAGAATTTGAGATCTTCAAGATGATCAAAGGAGAGACAATGAAGCAAATGATTGATAGATATTGTCACCTCATGGTCCAGATGCGAAGACATGATATCAAGAGAACTAACGAAGAGCAAATTGAAAAGCTGGCCGATGCACTTCCAGAAGGAGAATGGACAAAGTATCTGATGATTTTAAAGAATAGTCCATCTTGGAGACATTTTAAGTTGTCATCTTTCATTGTGTCACACCCCGACCCGCAGCGGAATAAGAGTCGGGGCATAATTGGGTTATCACCAAAGCTCATGATATTACTAATATGTTTCATATTTATTTAAATCAAAATTACATCCTCAATATTCCAAACATGTTCATACAAATACAAAGAAAATAATCAACTAAACAATCCAAGCTCTAAACCAGTTTATTCTTCTAAGCCAATCCTATGTGTTTCTTGCTGTAGCTGGATCACCTGTATCATGTGTAAAAATGGGGGTTTTTGGGTCAACATAAGTTGGCGAGTGAACCTTGTTAGTTAAACATTTATTATTGATTTCTTGTTATCATTATTAAGGAAAAATTGTGCAATAGTCATATGTGAGCAAATGTAAATAATCATACAATAACAATAACAACCACAAACAATAACATATAATAACATACAATAACATACAATAACATATCAACTTGCATAAATATATAACATGAATGAAACTGTATATGTTGGCAACGTCACGTTCACGCTCATAACGTAATGGGGAACGGACGGCCTATGATGAATGTCTGTGCGATCAAGGCTCAATCAAACGGAGCCGATCGTATGTTGGCAACGCCCGGTTCACGCTCATAATGTAATGGGGAACAGCTCAACGCTCATAATGTAATGGGGAGCGGCGGCCTATGATATTGCATGTACTGAAAACAATAAATTAAATCTAAACAATAACCACACAAACAGTTGATACAAGTTGAATACACATTTGTTCATGAATATGATGTATGCACAATGATTAAATATAATAAATGGTAAGACACGTGATACACCCCAAAAACGTGATTAAAACGGGGAATTTGTAGAGATTCACTCACACTGGGTGCGTTCGGTTGAAGATGATGAAATGCGCACGAGTTTGGAGGATTGATGGACGAGAAACTAACTAACCTAAATAATAACGGAAAGTATGGTAAATGAGTGGATTTTATTATTAATTTTTTAACAGGATTTTTAGATATATTTTTGTGAGTTTAAGGCTATTTTCTATCTTTAAAAACGTTATTTTTAAGTATTTTCAATTGATTTTTAAATTAAATAAATAGATAAAAATATAAAAAAATGTTGACTTTCGCGTTGACCATTGACCGGGACTGTTGACTGTTTGACCGGTTCGCTGGTGTATAAGTGTGCGCCGGGTAAGGCTCGAACCCGAGACCTCCCGTACGCGTGCACGCAGCTCTACCAACTGAGCTACGTGTCTAACCCGAAATATTTCTGTTTTTAATTATATTTATATACTGTTTTAATTTATTCAAAATTCATTTACTTTTAAAAAGGATTTTAATTATCGAACCGGTGCCGTCAACAGGTCTCGAACCCGGGACCTTTGATTTAATGTTGCACACAGTCCACCACTGGACTGTGTGTCTAACTTGGTTAATATACTGATTTTTATTATACTTAACATCTAATTGCGAATGGATCCAGTTCAGTTTAAAAAGGAACATTTTAATTACAGAGAATGTGTGTGTGTCAAGGATTGAACTCGGGACGTAAGCGTATTGTTTGCACATAGTCCACCGCTGGACTGTGTGTCTAACCCGTTTATAATACCGATTTTAATTAATCTTATAATCATAATAGACTTCATCTTCTTCGTTAAATTCACAGACAATGATTAATCAACTGTTTCTTTCTTAATTCGATTAACAGACGTACTAATGATTTATATGTAACGGATAGGAAAAGTTTTGGGAATGAACATACCGGAATGATGATCTTTCTCAGAACTCCGGCGAAGTTGTCGGCTCTGTTTTTATGAACTTCGACTGAGCGAACAAATAAATAGTTTTGATTAGCTAATTGTGGAATTGAAGTACTTAACAATAGTTATCAGAAGGTTTGAATGACTATACCGTTTCACAGCGGAAAATAGGAATTTTCAGAAGTTTTCCGGCGAGAGTTGATTATCCGATAACGTCGCCTGGGATTGATTCTGGGTGATGGATTGATGTTAGTAATGGTCTATCAATGGAATGGAACAGAAAGAGTCGAGTTATTTACCGTTTTGAGGTGAGTCTCGGTTTTCCGGCGACTTGCAGAGAATTCCGGCGATGATCAGAAAGTAATTCCGACGACCAGAAAAATAGAGTAAACGCGAGAATAGAAGTTCTGAGAATGTAATTGAGTCGCGAAATGAAGCTTTTGTTGAAGTAATTCCAGAAGTGAATGTTTTCGGTTATAAAAACCAAACATCACCTGAATTCAAGTTCATTAACGACTAAATTGATTTAAGATGTCGGTTTATTGGTTATGATCAAGATTCCGCGAGCACTCAACCGTCTTGGACGGTTTGTAAGCCGATATCGGTTTCAGTTGGCGCAACAGGTTGATTCTCGGTTATAGATATGATTTAATTGTTTCCTAGAATTCACAGAAAACATCAAGTGGCGGAGTGGTTATATGTGTGCGTGTTAAGTCTTTAGACTCACCCGGCTGACCCGGGTTCGAATCCCGGCAGCCGGTTTTCTTTTTTATTTATTTTTTTTCACTTTTTATTAATTATAGTTTTTAAATTCTAATTTGTTAATTAATTATGCATCGTTTAAAATTAAAATAAGCA
Organism: Scalesia atractyloides; assembly: GCA_947069175.1. Lineage (NCBI taxonomy): Eukaryota > Viridiplantae > Streptophyta > Magnoliopsida > Asterales > Asteraceae > Scalesia > Scalesia atractyloides. The sequence continues at coordinate 85,719,307 of CAMTDV010000014.1, forward strand.
TAAATACGCAACGAAAAATTTATAACTTGATATTCGATTACAAACGAAGCGGGTTTGGAAAACCCGTTTTTGACAAATGTTACACATTGACAAACTTGAAGGTCATGAAATGGAATTGATGAAGATTGCAAAATCCAAAAACACTAATGTTGTTCAGGACGTCGGAGTTTATTATAAAGGAGGTGTTCCAGATACTCCGATTCAAAGTCCAAAAATCCAAACGACATTTAGTGCAAACATGAATACATCAGATCAGTCGTCACAAAATCAGTACTCTCCAAACACTGGTTATTCATATGCTCGTTCAAGTTCTTCTTCTCAAAGTCAATCTCATCAGACAAGCCAATCCACAACTAATTCAAATGTTTTCCAATGCAACATAGCAATTGATTTAAAGAATGTGTTTCCTCAAAAATTTGCGAAACAGCACATAGCACTTCTTGCTACAGTTCTGGAATCGTATGAAAGTCTTGTTGCTGGAAAGATCAGAAATCCTGAAATGACAGCTGAGGATTACGATCAGGTAGATGAGGAAGAGTTGGAACTGATGGACATCAAATGGTCCTTAGCATCAATTATCCAGAGAGTTTCAAAGTTTGTAGCACTCACTGGAAGAGATATTGGTAACTCAAGCAATAAACTTGGTTTCGACAAAACGAAAGTTACTTGTTTCAAATGTCGACATAAAGGGCACTTCAAACGTGAATGCCATAACCAAGAAGCTAGTGGAAACCAGAACCCTTTTGGAACTGGTAACGAATATTACAAGAAAGCGCTGCAATGCAAATCATATCCGAATAGAACACAAGTTGAAGTTGAAGATAAACCTGCAAAGAAAGCCGAACAAGCTCTTGTTGCCAATCATGAGGACGATGGTTTTGATTGGAACAAATACATCGGAAAGAAGACTGGTGTTGCTATGATGGCAGAGGTTGTGAATGAATCTGAGACATCATTTGTGGAAGCTGCTATCAAAAATGCTATTCAAGAAGCATTAATGCAGAGAGCTGAGGAAGAAGCTGTCTTGGAGGATGCAGTTCTGGAAAGATACATGCAACAAACAGAGGAAGAAGGAATAGCTTACCTTGAGACACAAAGCAAGAAGAGTTGAAAGCAGAAGCCGAAAAGGTAAAAGCTGAGATAAACATGTCTGAAAAGGAAGTTGTGAAAGTTATGGAGGTTGAAAAACCTTGCACAAAGTGCGCAAGTCCTTGTGAACCCTGTCTGGATAGAGTCAAAGTCATAAGAGAATTGACTGAACATAACGAAAACTTTCGTTATGATTACAGAACCATAAAAGAAGCTTATGACAAAATATCAGGCAAATATAAACATGTTGAAAGAGCTAACAGTGAACTCAACGCTAATGTCACCATGTTAAATGCCACAGTTATTGAAAAACAAAAAGCAATTAACATGTACATTAATACAATTGCTGAAACAAAGCGTGAGTTTCATGAAATGAAAATTGAAATAGAAAGAGTCAGACAATTATTAAAGAGTTACACCACAAACGCATATGTCATTGATCACATTCTTCCTACGATCAAGTCGGAGGAAAATGTTGATAATTCAAAGCGTAAAGTGTATGGAAATGTTCCTCCACCATTTCTTGCAAGTTACTGCTGCAAGAAAGATGATGATATTGAAAAGGCATTTAATCTCTTCTTTCAGAAAAAAAAGATAAATTGTCTGAGAACATTGACGTAGACTTTACAAAACCAAATGATGACAATGAAGCGGTGGTAAAAGATGTGGTAAAAATGTTTTGGGAAATGATTCTGATGACGGCAGCTTTAAAAGCGTCAACTCGAGTTCAAATAGTTCTGGTTCACAATCTGAAAGTGACGATACATCATCAGAAAATGATCTAAGTGATGATCCTAATGTTGTCATGTACAAGGTTAAGGAATCTGATAGATTATATTTCAATGATAGCTTTCCAGTTCAGAATGTGAAAGAAGATCAAATCGATAAACTGTTTAAACTTGTGGAAGTTTCATCAGATGATCTCGAGAAAAATGAAAAGAAGTTTCATTCTAAACCGAAACGGAATTTTAACAATTACCGTAGAAACGGTGGTGATTTTCCTGAAAACAGGAGAGCAGGTTTAGGTTTGGAAGAAGCTGAAGATGAACCGAAGAAGAATCAGAAGTCAACGTTCTAGGAGTACAAAGGGAAGAACGTAAAGTTTGTATACGGAATGAGCACGGTTCAGGAGGAAAGCTTGATAGGTAAGAAGTTAAACGATGATTTCAATAAAGAAAAGGAACTTCGGGACAAAGATAAGTCCGCAAGTGGAGTAAAACCCACAAGTGGACAAGTTCATGACACTCAGACTTGCTTTAAATGCAATGAAGTTGGTCACATTGCTCGCAAGTGTCCGAAGTCTAAGCCTGTGTATCCCCGAAGAAAATAAGTTTCAAAAGAGGAAAAACAAAAGCAATCTGATAATGGTTAAATCAGAATTTTTAAAAGAAATGTTGATTTAAAGGAAATGAAACGTAATGTTAAATCCAATCTTGAAATAAAACCTAAAAATGAATCTAAATTTGAAAATTCAAATTTTCAAAAAGGAGAGACTTCAAAGTCAAACAATGATTCTAGGTTTTATATCAAAAAAGCTAGAGTTAATTCTCAAGCTTGGATTGCTAAAAAGAAATCACCTGAAAAAGTGATGGTTGTTTGTGATAAAACCGAAAATGTCAAATCAATCAAGAAAGATAAAAGTAAAGTTGATTGTGAGTTTGAAGGTTGTGATGTTGAACATGCTTATCAAAGAGCATACGAAAGTGATTACGAAGAGGTGTATGAGGAGTTATATCCAAAACCCAAGACCAAGAAGGCTTGGGTTGAACTTTTTAACTAAATCCTTTCATGTGTAGGAGTTCCAAGATCCAGCTTATCAAAGTTGATTTGAGATTGAGGAGCTTCATAATATTTAACTTATCTAGAATGTTAAAATCTTTGTCATTTTGAGGGAGAGTAGTTAAGAAGAAAATTTTTGAAAAAAAGTCAAAATTTTGAAAATCCACACTGTTAAACAGAAAAACTGATTTCAGAGTTACATGATTCAAACTGCTTTTACAAGTGGTAAATGAGTCTAATGATTGTTTGTTAAACAATTGCATATACAGGATTGAGAAAAAGGATCGGACGACGAGGTCACGGGATCCACATTGGTTTGTTACATTTTTAGAAGATTTTCTTTAAATCTAAAATCCAAAATTATGTTTAAAGTTCAAAAAGTTCAAAAACATGAAAAAGACAAAAAGAATTTGTTGTCAAAAAGGAAATGATTGTACATCAGTGGACTATCACAGTATGCTAAAGAATTGTAATGTTTAAAAGTGATAAACAAGTCTTACTGTGGATGTGTCGATAAACTTTACACGTTCAGTAAATTTTTTCCGGGATATAAACTAAATTTACAATTGTTTAATCTTGTGGATTAACACATATTGGATATATTGACTTAGTACTCCGAAATTTCGATTGCAGGGTTGCCTGATTCTGAGATACGAGGTCTTTATAGATGATTGATATCTTGGGTATTATACAAGTTCTTCTGATTTTGCGGAAGCTATAGCCTAGAACTTCTATAATATTTTTGCTAAAAACCCCAAAATAGCATGCAAACTTGAAAAAATCAAAAGATCTAATCATTTGCAATGCTGAAAAGATTCCTTTAGTGGAACACACCTGAAAGACAAGCCTTCATCTCTTTGTCTGTACGGTAGTACTAACCTGAGCTCTCAAGGCCTCGCACAACCCAAATACAGATATCAATTATGCTATACTCACCTGTAAGATGAAATCTAGGGAATCTGGATTCGGGAGTATATTCAAGAGGTGGGAACCATAGTTAAGTTAAGTTTCATAATTCCTATCTAACATATCTTAGAACAATCGAGAAACGTGATAAAGTTTAAGAGGACAAATATATCGACAATCTAGGTAAACGAGTTTAGAAAAAGTCTCAAAAAGGTCGATGGTACTGATGATATGTCTCAATCAAACTGATATGATCCTTAGACACGAATTCACAAAAAATATGTCTGTAAATATGTTTGTACATAGTTTACTTTACTTGTTAAAAGTTATGTAAATACTTTACTTACTTTTTAAATCCAAAAAGATTTTCAACGAGCCAATGTTGGAGAACGGATCATCAAAGTCTGGTAAGAAAAAGTTCATTAATTTGAATCTTTAAAATTGAAGATAATATCAGTTGTTCACAACGGGTTTAGCCAAGGTCATTAATTTGGACTTGGTTGACATATTTGGTTAATCAAGGTCATTAACTTGGACTTGAACAACTAAGTGGATTTTCACAAGTCAAATGATAAAAATGTGAAAGTTGAAGGTTTTAAATGTAAAATGTTTCAAGGTCATTAATTTGAACTTGAAATAAGTAAAAAATGAAGATTAAAATTTGAAGTACTTGTATAGGTGGAATGGAATACAATAGATACAAAATTTCAAAGTTTGAATCTAAAATGTTTATTTGACTTCCCAAGTACTTTGAAACAGGAAGTAAAGTTTTAGGGGGAGCAAGATGAAACATGGTTGAAGATAAAGCTCAAAGCTAGGGGGAGCATAGCTCACAGCAAGGGGGAGCTTGGAGATTAAAGTTTTATCAAGTTAAATTGAAGAAAAGAGAAAGTTTGAAGATCATAAAGTTTAAAGCTTATTCAAGGATAAAGATAAAGACTCGGGAACTTATTTGAAGTCTGATGTTTACAAGGCGTTCAAAGAAAACTATGACACTTGAAGATTGACGAGGATGATTATTGTCAAAGATGTCTATGAAAGTGGATGACTGCGGCAACATCCAAGGGGGAGTCTGTTGGTGCATATGTCTGTTGCCTTCGTCATTACACTAGAACAAGTCTGGAAAAAACGAGAGTTTCTGAAGACCGAACAAGACAAAGTAGATATCCAAGAGGGAGTCTATTGGTGCATAATATCTATAGAATAGTATTGTATAGAGTCTGTATAGAATAGGTGAAACGAGGCGTATTTATGTGTATTTCAGGACAAGTTCGCTCGAAGGTGTTGATGAGAAGTCAAGTTCGGCCGAACTTGACTAGGTCAAGTTCGGGCGAACTTCTATCCATCTCAAACGAACTTCGTTGCCTATAAATACCTAGCTTGCCTAATTCATTTGTAACTTTGTCAAATCAGAGGTGAAGCTCTGTCGGATCTGGATCTCGAATGTATTGAACTTTAGATCAATGAAAACAACTATTAAATGAGTAATTCTTGTTATTTGGTTAACTTGTCATTAGTTTCCGCCTAATCGGACAATAGATAACAAATTTAGGTTCCCGTGCTAATCGTGGACGTTCCTACATCCAACTTCTCACACTCTCTTTCCTAATTTCAGCCACCAAGATCCCCCATCACCTTCATCTTCAAAAGTTTAAAACTTCATACATTCTAGCTTCCATGGATGATTCAAAATGTTGGTGAAGCTTGGAGGTGAACTTGAAGCATTCTAGCAAACCTTGAAGTTCTTGGAGCATCATCATCTTCTTCATATCTTCATCTCATTATTCTAGTAAAGTTGTAAGAATCATAAACCCACTTCTACATTCTTAACATTTTTTATTTTCTTAAAACTCAAGTTCATCTTGAATCCATCACACTAAACCCACTTGAAAAATAACAAGAAAACAAGAATCATACTTATGAACATAATATTTTTAGATGATTTTTGATGAACTTAGTTTAGTGTCATGAGTATAAACTTGAATCTTGCATTTTATGAACACAAGAGTATGATCTAAACACATGCATGTTTAGATTTAGCAAGATTCACCAACAAAATGTCATGAGCATGGGTTTTGATCTTAAAATGGTTACATTCAACTTGTGAAACATGAAGGATTATTTAACACCCAAAAACTTGAATTTTCATTTAAATGGGTAAATAAAGTTTCCATATATGGAAAGATCATGAACATGAAAATTTGTTACTAGAAGGTTTTTAAGCACATGTTCATCTTTAAAATGACATCTTATAACATTTAAAATATGGTTTTTAAATATAAGTGTGATTTACAATTTTTTGACAAAAAACATGAATCAAGTTTCCTTTTCAGGAAAGTTTAGACTATAAACTTGGTTCATGACATTTTTGTTGGAAATATTGTATGACATTGATACTTGATGATGTTGGAATTTAGAAATAGTATAAAACAAGTTTTTATAAACTTGGGAAACGTCCATAGTTCAGGGGAAACTAAGGAGAAATTTTCAAATTCGGTTATGGTATTAAAAGTGATAAACGGGAGATTTGACAACCATGAACACTTGGAATTTATAAACAAGACTAAACAGATTTTTGGACAAGAATGAGTAAGAGCATATTTTACTAAACTAAAAAGTTGTAAAGTATATATTTAGAAAAATATATACTTTAAATGATCATCAAGTATCATGACATACTTTGAGATATATTTTATATATAGATCAAGTAGGATTTAATATAAAAATTTATGGTTACACAAAACTTCACAATACATGTTAACCTTTGACAAGCGGAAGTTGAAAACATAAAGTGTCCATCCTTGGACATACACAAGCAAAACGGACGATTCGGACACTTTGGACAATTCGTACAAAATAGATAAATGCATATATAGCGCAAAACAAATCGGACAACGAAAATCAAACCAAACCGACATTAAATAAATGGTCACTTCAAAAATATTAGTCGTGTCACACACTAAGAAAACGAGTGGTTACGAAAATTTGAAACATATTCTTATAAAAACTAGATTTTATAAAAATAAATACAAGTACTATTTTTTGGACTAAGCCTATTCTAATATTTGGACTTACGAATTGGGCCGAAAATCTCTTTGAGGTTGCATTGGGCTCAAGATCCACTTTTATAAACAAGCCCACTTTATACAAAATTGTTTTGGGCTAAGCCCACTCTTATAAAACTATCATGGACCAAGCCCACTTTTATAAAAGAATACATTTGGGCTAAGTCTACCATTTCATGGACTACCTTTGGGCTAGGCCCACTTTTGTATAAATCAACATTGGGTTAGGCCCATACACATCAAATAGCTTGCGCTAGGCCCACTCTTACAAAGCAATTTGGGCTTGACCCACTAAGAACAAAACTATTTGGGCTAGGCCCACTCAATTAAGGCAAATTGCGCTAGGCCCACACAAGCTTAAGATATAGGGCTAGGCCCATACTAATTAAACCAACTTGAGCTAGGACCACACATATAATCCAACTTGGGCTAGGCCCATACTAATTAAACCAACTTGGGCTAGGCCAACACATATAATCCAACTTGGGCAAGGCCCACACTAATTAAAGATATTGGGCTAGGCCCACACATATAAACCAACTTTGGCTAGGCCCACACAAGTTAAAGATAATGGACTAGGCCCACACCAACTAAACAAACTGGGCTAGGCCCACACGCATGAAAGCAATTGGGCTAGGCCCATTTATACAAAGTCAATTGGGCTAGGCCCATATACCCTAAACCATGTATTAGGTTCACAAATAACATATGGGCTAGGCTCATTCAAACATAAAAAAACAAAGGATATGTATATATATGGAAGATATATATATATGTGTAAATAAACGAAACAAACAAATATAAGTATGGATTCAAGATGAGATACTTGAACAATAAACGCAAATAAACCTAAGTGTCTAATAAGATTAGAACACTTGTAGGTTGTGAAATAAACGAAGAAATCGAATTGAAACGAGTTTTGCTTGGAACGCAAACTAGTGAGTTCATGTTTTCCCCTTTTACTTAAACGTTTTATGGTTTTAAACGCTCGGGGATGTATACATGTTGTGAATTGTATAGCTGGGAGAAAATGGAACCAACTAGATCATATGCGAATATGTGTTTAAAATCAAAGGGGCCATTAATCAATAACAGTGCCGAGGAACAATTGGATAGATCTATTAGGTGTTGACGAGCCCCACTCTGAATAAAACTTTCTTCGTTCAGAGTGCTTTTGTGTCTAAAACTAGTGTCGATGACACGTAAAACAACAAACCATGGCGGAAACGTCGGGGAGTGTTGTAACAAAATTATTGTTTCAATAACCATGGCATAACAAGTTAAGTTTTGTTTAACATAAATTGTTTACATTGTCTGGAAATTTAAACATAAAACATAAAATAGGTTAAATTGTCTTCAAGTTTTAAGCTACTAAAGCCCAAAGTCCGTCCTATGTGACGCATGATCAACCTTAAGCATTTGCTCCTGAAACATATGTGAAAATAAAGTACATCAGCATAAAAATGCCTGTGAGTAACATAGGTTTTGTGCTGTTGTTTCATGGCTTTGATTATCGTAAGGAAATGTTTGAATTTATACAAAAGTAGCCATGAATCATAAAAAGTTTTGTTTATAAAGATCTTATGAAAATCGATACAAAACCAAGAAGTAATGCAAGGTCGAATAGATAACTAAGCTAATTCTTGTATTTGTTTTAATGATTTAGATAACGCCACAATATGTAAGATAATAGAAGAACTTATATATAGGAAGTACCATCGGCGTATCCACCATGCTTTATTATATTACATATGTCACATTATTTAGATCACTCGTCATAAACCAACCATCATCGAAAAGTCTTGTTTAAACCAAAGCAAATGCAAACCCAAGTCATGTAAACTAAAGTCATATATAAACATGTCTTGTGTAACCAAAAGTTAAGTATAAACCAAATTTCTTGTATAAACAAAGTCTTGTATAAACCAAATGTCAAGTATAACCCAAATGTCTTGTAATAAAACACGTCTTTGAAATAATCAAAAGATATATTTTATAAACCATTGCTTTTATTGTTAAACATGTATTCAGATTGTTGGCAAACACATTCAAGCCTTGTAACAGTCAAATAGACCCCTATCAGTCAAAGGTCTATCCATTTCATCGGATTCTGTCATTCCCTAAACAAACTTCCAAAAAACCTAGGAAGCGGGAACGGGATTTCTCAAGTCCTATGGTACCATAACTTACTACCGGTCAGCGTGATCAATTTTAATGAATGTATTAGTCAATCTCCAACGCATCAAAATGTCATGAACAATGTAGCAAAAATGTCTTTGAAAACCAATGTACTAGTATGCTCAGTCAACATACATAGCAAGAAATGTCTTTGAAAACCAATGTACTAGTATGCTCAGTTAACATACATAGCAAGAAATGTCTTTGAAAACCAATGTACTAGTATGCTCAGTCAACATACATAGCAAGAAAATGTCTTTGAAAACCAATGTACTAGTATGCTCAGTCAACATACATAGCAAGAAAATGTCTTTGAAAACCAATGTACTAGTATGCTCAGTCAACATACATAGCAAAATGCAATGGAAATCATGTAATATATGTACTAAGTAATCAAGCATGTATAATGTCATGAAAACACGAAAGTAATCATAGGCACAATATGTTTCACCCAAAAACATTTGAAAACGTGAAAGAGGGGACTATGTACTCACATGAAACTGCAAATAAGTCCTTGTTCAAGAAATTAATAAAAGCTCAAGAATCCGAGATTTCAGGCATGACCTGAAAATGGATAACTATGTAAATATTGGAACTTGAAATCGGAGGATTTGGATAGAATGAGGCCCTATAAACCATATGAGTATTGGAACTCATATGTAATGGTTTATAAAGTTAACATTCTGAGTTGGAAGGATTTATAAGTGCTTTGTACCCGTTATGACCCGTTAAGGTAGTTTAAGCTACTTTAACACGTCATTTGCGTAACTACGCATTCGGATGGTTAGATACGTGTCATGCTAAGTTTTAAATGCTTAAACATGTTTAAAATGTCATTTGATTAGATTATATGTCAAATTTTATGTTTCACATGTGTTTAATTGGTTCTCTTGCGAAAAGGGCATTTTGGTCATTTTTAAGGGATATTATCATTGATTAACGTAACACTATCCGAAAGATATGACCATAAGGTATAACCTCAGAGGGTTATTCCCTATATATTTATGGTCAAAAATATGTATTTGATCGGATCTAAAGATTGGCCAAACGGGTCAGATTTGAAAGTCAAAGCGGTGGTCAAACCGCTAGACTTTTGATTCCAAATGAGCACTTTAACAAAGGTGATGAATTTGACATGTCTTGACATGTTTAAATAAGTTTATAAAAGCATTTTGGCATCAAAACAACCTGTTTTGATACCTGAAAACAGGTCCGATGTAAAATGCGCAAAAATCGCATTTGACCGAAACTTTGACTTGTCAAATTAACTAGACACGGTGGAAATCAGTAGGTATGATTTTTAGGGATCATAACCACCTTGATTACCATCATAATGCATGTTTCAATTGAGCTTTATCTTGATCAACTCATGATCAAAACTAAAATTTAAACATAAGTCAAACTATTTGATTTTTAGTCAAATTAAGCTATAATAATTGAACATAGCAAGAGTGGAACACTTACAAACACAAGGAAAGATCAAGAACACCAGAGAAAAAGCTCCAAGATGCTTGAATTTCGGATTAATGGCAGGGTGTTGCAAGAAGTGATCAAAAAGTTCATGTTTTGCCAAGAACTTGGTATTTATAATGGTCGTGGACTCACCAAAACTTGATAAGTGTTTGGACATGTGTTTAGGCTTAGATTAGTGTCATAATAGGTGTCAAATGCAGAGGAGGAGAGATCATGTTCGAATGCTTAGTGTCCTAAAACAAACAGGCTGTTAACAGCTGTTTCTGTGAGCTGGGAAGGTCCTTACAGACCGTATGGTGTTATGGCTTACGGTTCGTAAGCCTGTGACCTGGCAAAGTTTCATAAAATGGAAGAACAGGCCCCTGCATCATTTCGTCGCGTTTCGGGCACTTCTAACACTCGTTTACCTGATTTCAAAGCTCCATACGGACAAAAGTATATGGAACTTGAAATATGTTGGAAAATGTTCCAGAGGTCAGTTCGTTTAGTCGTACAGTCGCGGTTTTCGGTTAATTACGATGAAAATCGATACGAACGCGTGTGTGACCGTAAATGCGCAACGAACGACATTTTTGCATTCCAGTCATTAAAGTATGATATATTGATGATTAGAAAAATAGTTTGGATGTCGGTACATGTTTCAGATAGTGGTTTACGCAGAAAGGAATACTTTCGCAAAGTTTGCAAAATAGCCCCTGAAGTTGCAAAAGTGTGATTTTGCCATACCGAAGCCCTCGAAACTCATTTCTAAGTTATGTCAAGGGTATTTAAGGTATGTTAAGCTTGTGTGAATGTTCTGGAATGTACGTCGCTACGAGAATCGGCAGACTTTCGCAGTTTATCATATTTAGTCCCTGTGATCGAATAAGCTTGTTTTTGGCTCCCAAGCCCTTCAAAACTTATTTCGAAGTTATGTAAAGGATATTTAGGGTATGTTTAGCTTATGTCATCATCCCAGGACATACTTTGCGTTTAACGGATTTCCTTTCGCGATTACGCTTCCAGAAAGTGTTTAAAAGATCCGATTTGAACAAGGATTGTAATTACGCAATAGTCATAAAATAAATATGCCAAAATCATAAATGTAATACAAAATTTTCATTATTATAATATTGTTGGATAACAGTATAACGATTAGAAAGCACAGATGTCACATTAGTGTCCTTGCAAAACACTAATGATTACACGGATTTCATTTTTAAGCTATACAAACAAAACTTACGCTTGCAAATATTTTTTTAAGATTCATTTTGCATTAAAACTAATAACATGAATTCACTTAACCTTTGTTGACGTTTTCAAAACTAACATGTATTACAGGAAACTAGTGGACGGCGTAAGGAAAAGCGTGACCGTGGAATAACAAGAGAAGCTGTGAAAATGTTGTCTGGTTTTTGGTTGTTATGTTTAAACTATGTATTTTGGAAACTATGTTTTGAAAGTATGTCGTAATGTGTGGTACTTTTCAAACCAACTTATGGTTGTAACAAATGGTTAAATAAATGTATATATGGAAAAACTCGTTATGTTTTACATGGTTTGTTTACTTGATTAAATGCTATGAATATCGCTCTGGCCACACCTCGCGACGCTTCCCCTAAACCGAAAGCCAGGGTGTGACAGTCGTGCCCCTTGGGCACGGGCCGTGGTCAACTTCCAGATTTGCGAATCTTGGATAGATTCACCGATCTCATTCCAACAGACAGGTGAATGGCATTTTCGACCATAAAGAGCTTCGAAAGGTGCCATATCAATGCTGGAGTGATAACTGTTATTGTAGGATAACTCGATCAATGGTAGATGTGAATCCTAACTACCACCAAAGTTAATCACACTATGCTCTTAGCATATCCTCCAATGTTTGGATCCTCCTTTCAGATTGTCCATCCGTTTGAGGATGATAAGCAGTACTCAGATTAAGTTTGGATCCCATGGCAGACTGCATGGTTCTCTAAAAATGAGACATGAATCGAGCATCACGATCAGATATAATATCCAAAGGGACACCATGACGAGACACTATTTCATCCACATAAATCTTAGCAAGTTTATCAGCAGAGAAATCCTCACGAATAGCTATAAAATGTGTTGACTTCGTTAGTCGATCAATGACTACCCAAATGGCATCATGTCCTCTAGGTGTAAGCGGTAATTTGGTAATGAGATCCATGGCAATGCTTTCCAATTTCCAAACCGTAATCTCTGGTTGTTCAAGTAAACCAGAAGGACACTGATGTTCGGCTTTTACCTTAAGACAAGTAAGGCATTTAGAAACATACAAAGCTATGTCTTTCTTCATACTCGGCCACCAATACTGAGTACGAAGATCTTTGTATATTTTGTCTGCACCCGGATGAATTGAATAACGAGACTTATGAGCTTCGTCCATCACAAGGTGCGAAGATTGTCTAGACTTGGAACCCACAAATGGTTCAGATAATAAGATATTCCATTGTCTTTCGATTCAAGCTGAAGCTCAAGATGATGTGGTAATTCATTCCCCATCATGCCCTGTGTAATACAAGTACGTTGAGCTTTAAGAATGTGTGCCTTGATATCATATTGAACTTGAACACAATGCAGCTTGACACATTCCTTACGACTTAATGCATCGGCTACGACATTCGCCTTACCAGGATTGTAACGAATTTCGCAGTCATAGTCGTTCAGAAGCTCGACCCGACGTCGTTGTCTCATGTTTAGTTCTTTCTTATTGAAAATATGTTGGAGACTTTTGTGGTCCGTGAAAACCACACATTTCGTACCGTATAGGTAATGTCTCCAAATCTTAAGAGCGAACACAACAGCACCTAACTCAAGATCATGAGTGGTGTAATTCTTTTCGTGAACCTTCAACTGTCTTGATGCATAGGATATAACCTTGTCTCTTTGCATGAGAACAAAACCGAGACCTAAGTTTGATGCATCACAGTATACGACAAAATCATCGTTACCCTCGGGTAAATATAGCATAGGAGCATCACAAAGCTTCTGCTTCAGAGTCTGAAAAGCTTCTTCCTGTTTGGGTCCCCACTCAAAAGGTTTATTCTTTTGAGTTAAAGCAGTGAGGGGAACCACAATCTTGGAAAAATTAGCAATGAAACGGCGGTAATAACCCGCGAGACCCAAGAATGAACGAACTTCAGTAGGAGTGGTAGGTGTACTCCAATCCCTGATTGCACTGATCTTGGCGGGATCTACGTGTATACCTTGTTCGTTGACAATGTGTCCCAAAAACTGAACTTCCTTAAACCAAAATTCACACTTGGAGAATTTGGCGTAAAGTTGTTCTTTCTTTAGGAGTTTCATTGTTAAACGAAGATGTTGTTCGTGATCGGCTCGTGTCTTGGAATAAATCAAGATGTCATCAATGAAAACAATGAGGAACTTGTCCAAATAAGGCTTACAAACCCTATTCATCAAGTCCATGGAAAAAGCAGGAGCATTCGTTAACCCAAAAAGCATAACAGTGAACTCATAATGACCGTAACGAGTGTGGAAGGCTGTCTTGGGAATATCCTCCTCGAGTACACGAAGCTGATGATACCCAGAATGTAGATCAATCTTTGAAAAGCAAGTTGCACCCTGTAGTTGGTCAAAAAGATCGTTAATGCGAGGTAGGGGATATCGATTCTTGATTGTGAGCTTGTTGAGCTCACGGCAATCGATACACATACGAAAAGACCCATCCTTCTTTTTCACAAATAGCACAGGAGCACCCCACGGTGAAAAGCTTGGACGAATAAATCCTTTGTCTGAAATATCCTGAAGCTGTTTTGATAATTCTTGCATCTCAGACGGTGCAAGATGGTAGGGGGATTTGGCTATTGGGTTGGCACCAGGTACAAGATCTATGCGAAACTCAACCTGACGTGCTGGGGGTAAACCAGGTAACTCTTCAGGAAATACCTCAGGATAATCCCGAACCACGGGGATATCTTGAATAGTTTTACCTTTGCCTTTCTCCTCTACTATACGGGCCAAGAATGCAACATAATTCTTTCGTAGGTATTTATGGGCTTGGGTACAAGTCATGAGTTTGAGGCCACTACCTGGTTTTTCTCCATGAATCTCCAAAATTTCACCAGATGAAAGAGGTATACGAATAATCTTATCAAAACAAACCACCTCGGCATGATGTTTGGTTAACCAATCCATTCCCACTATAATGTCAAAGCTCCCAAGTTGCATTGGTATGAGGTCAATAGGAAAAAGATGGTTATTAAGGTTCAATAGACAACCAGGAATGACAGAATCGAGTATAAGAGGTTCACCACTGACTATTTCTACTGTCAAGGGCTTTCGTAGTTTGGTTCTTGGTTTCGCAAGTAAAGGCTCAAATGTTAAGGACACAAAACTTCTATCAGCACCCGAATCAAATAGTATAGAAGCGGGGTGGTTGTTAACAAAGAACGTACCATTTACTACCTTGTTATCTGCCCGTGCCTCGTTCGCATTAATATTGAAAGCTCGTCCACGAGCCTGGTTCGCATTTGCCAATCTCGGGCAATTGTTACGGTAGTGTGTGAGATCCCCACAGTTGTAGCAAGATCCTGGTGGGTAATGTGGTCGCACAGGATTGGCTGACTGCTGAACAGGGTTTTGTGCGGCTTGGTTCCGAGCAGGAGGACATCGACAAGTGTTGGCCAGATGGCCAGACCACCCACAATTTGTACAAACACGACATGGTAACTGAGGTTGATGGTGACCGTTGCATCTGTTGCACAAAGGTGCAGTGCCGACACACTGTTTCTTCATAGGAGGTGGAGCAGGCTGATTAGGAGCGGTTGGATTGGGCTGAGTAGTGACAACAAAGTTCTTAGAAGCCTTACGCTTCCTAGATTTCTTCGACCCTTCGGATTTCTTACCCTTTTGTTTCTCAGACTTGTCAGATGATTTCTTGTCACCCTTACGATGGAGCTTACCCTTTTTAATCTGCGATTCAGTCAATGTCGCAGATAGCTCAATGGCTTGCCTGGCAGTAGTGGGGTTGCTGCCAGTGACAATATCCTGAACCGGGTCAGGAAGACCATCTATGTATTTCTCGATTGCCTTATCCAAAGGCGTCACCATCTCAGGGCACAACAAGCTCAACTCCTCATACATGTCAGTACATGCATGGTGCTCACCACTGTCTTGCTTCAGATCATGAAACTCATTTTCGAGTGCCCGCTTTTCATGATGGGGGCAGAATTCTTTCATCATCAAAGCCCTGAGTTCCTCCCAAGTTTGACCCATAGCAACATCAACACCCCTATCTCTCATCACTCCGTTCCACCACGTGAGCGCTCTCTTTTCAAACACGCTAGAAGCAAACTCAACTTTCTGCTCATTTGGACATTGAACATGGCGAAATGTATTCTCAAGACTCTCAAACCACTGTAGGAGCCCAGTTGCTCCCTCAGAACCACTAAACTTGAGCGGTTTAGCCGAATTGAACTGTTTAAAGTTGCACGCGGCTGGTGCATTGTTGTTGTTATTAGCTTGGTTTATCTGAGTTATGAGATTTGGAAGCACAGCAGCAAACTGCTGAGCGATTAGAGCCACCATGTCGGCGTCCGTATTTACGTTTCGTCGAGGAGGCATTCTATATGAGAGAAAAACATGAGAGAAAACGAGTGAAATGAATGTTGAATAATCAAAAATGAGATAAATATCGACAAATGTAAGGATGGTGGTCATTCATTCGTTATTCAAAAAAAACAAATGACACACAATGACTAATCAAAGTAAATGGGTCCTTATAATGTATCGCGAAGACATGCTTTAGCCTATAAGTGGACACTCACCCCAAGAGTTCCCAGGTAAGAGTGACTAGTCCGACTAAGTGGATTTGTACGAACACTCTAGCCTTAGACAGAAAACTCAGGGTACAGGCACCCACCCTTCCAGATTGCACGTATTCACATTAATAAGACCCAAACTCTGACGAGATTTTGAAAACATACAAGGCTTAATGCCAAAAACAAATCACCCAAGAGTAGATGATTGATTTAAAAACTCATTTTGGAAATTGTGTTTATGTTTTGGTATTCACCTAAGGATAGGTGACGGTATTGTTTTAAGAATCTAAACACAAGATACTTGTGTTAGGGTCCTAGAAAGGTTATAGTCTAGGTCAAAGCATTACTAATAACCTAATTCCCTATAACCATTGGCTCTGATACCAATCTTTCTGTCACAACCCGACCACGTAAAACAACAAACCGTGGCGGAAACGTCGGGGAGTGTTGTAACAAAATTATTGTTTCAATAACCATGGCATAACAAGTTAAGTTTTGTTTAATAGAAATTGTTTACATTATCTGGAAATTTAAACATAAAACATAACATAGGTTAAATTGTCTTCAAGTTTTAAGCTACTAAAGCCCAAAGTCCGTCCTATGTGACGCATGATCAACCTTAAGCATTTGCTCCTGAAACATATGTGAAAATAAAGTACATCAGCATAAAAATGCCTGTAAGTAACATAGGTTTTGTGCTGTTGTTTCATGGCTTTGATTATTGTAAGGAAATGTTTGAATTTATACAAAAGTAGCCATGAATCATAAAAAGTTTCGTTTATAAAGATCTTATGAAAATCGATACAAAACCAAG
The DNA here is from genome assembly GCA_947069175.1 of Scalesia atractyloides. NCBI lineage: Eukaryota > Viridiplantae > Streptophyta > Magnoliopsida > Asterales > Asteraceae > Scalesia > Scalesia atractyloides. The sequence continues at coordinate 85,736,394 of CAMTDV010000014.1, forward strand.
AAGTAATGCAAGGTCTAATAGATAACTAAGCTAATTCTTGTATTTGTTTGAAATGATTTAGATAACGCCACAATATGTAAGATAATAGAAGAACTTATATATAGGAAGTACCATCGGCGTATCCACCATGCTTTATTATATTACATACGTCACATTATTTAGATCACTCGTCATAAACCAACCATCATCGAAAAGTCTTGTTTAAACCAAAGCAAATGCAAACCCAAGTCATGTAAACTAAAGTCATATATAAACATGTCTTGTGTAACCAAAAGTTAAGTATAAACCAAATTTCTTGTATAAACAAAGTCTTGTATAAACCAAATGTCAAGTATAACCCAAATGTCTTGTAATAAAACACGTCTTTGAAATAATCAAAAGATATATTCTATAAACCATTGCTTTTATTGTTAAACATGTATTTAGATTGTTGGCAAACACATTCAAGCCTTGTAACAGTCAAATAGACCCCTATCAGTCAAAGGTCTATCCATTTCATCGGATTCTGTCATTCCCTAAACAAACTTCCAAAAAAACTTAGGAAGCGGGAACGGGATTTCTCAAGTCCTATGGTACCATAACTTACTACCGGTCGGCGTGATCAATGTTAATGAATGTATTAAGTCAATCTCCAACGCATCAAAATGTCATGAACAATGTAGCAAAAATGTCTTTGAAACCAATGTACTAGTATGCTCAGTTAAAATACATAGCAAGAAATGTCTTTGAAAACCAATGTACTAGTATGCTCAGTCAACATACATAGCAAGAAAATGTCTTTGAAAACCAATGTACTAGTATGCTCAGTCAACATACATAGCAAGAAAATGTCTTTGAAAACCAATGTACTAGTATACTCAGTCAACATACATAGCAAGAAAATGTCTTTGAAAACAATTACTAGTATGCTCAGTCAACATACATAGCAAAATGCAATGGAAATCATGTAATATATGTACTAAGTAATCAAGCATGTACAATGTCATGAAAACACGAAAGTAATCATAGGCACAATATGTTTCACCCCAAAACATTTGAAAACGTAAAAGAGGGGACTATGTACTCACATGAAACTGCAAATAAGTCCTTGTTCAAGAAATTAATAAAAGCTCAAGAGTCCGAGATTTCAGGCATGACCTGAAAATGGATAACTATGTAAATATCGGTACTTGAAATCGGAGGATTTGGATAGAATGAGGCCCTATAAACCATATGAGTATTGGAACTCATATGAAATGGTTTATAAAGTTAACATTCTGAGTTGGAAGGATTTATAAGTGTTTTTTACCCATTATGACCCGTTAAGGTAGTTTAAGCTACTTTAACACGTCATTTGCGTAACTATGCATTCGGATGGTTAGATAGGTGTCATGCTAAGTTTTAAATGCTTAAACATGATTAAAATGTCATTTGATCAGATTATATGTCAAAATTTATGTTTCACATGTGTTTAATTGGTTCTCTGGCGAAAAGGGCATTTTGGTCATTTTTAAGGGATATTATCATTGATTAACATAACACTATCCAAAAGATATGACCATAAGGTATAACCTCAGAGGGTTATTCCCTATATATTTATGGTCAAAAATATGTATTTGGTCGGATCTAAAGATTGGCCAAACGGGTCAGATTTGAAAGTCAAAGCGGTGGTCAAACCGCTAGACTTTTGATTCCAAATGAGCACTTTAACATAGGTGATGAATTTGACATGTCTTGACATGTTTTAATAAGTTTATAAAAGCATTTTGGCATCAAAACAAAGGTGAATAATTTGACATGTCTTGAATTTCGGATTAATGGCAGGGTGTTGCAAGAAGTGATCAAAAAGTTCATGTTTTGCAAGAACTTGGTATTTATAATGGTCATGGACTCACCACAACTTGACAAGTGTTTGGACATGTGTTTAGGCTTAGATTAGTGTCATAATAGGTGTCAAATGCAAATGAGGAGAGATCATGTTCGAATGCTTAGTGTCCTAAAACAAACATGCTGTTAACAGCTGTTTCTGTGAGCTGGCAAGTCCTTACGGACCGTATGGTGTTATGGCTTATGGTCCGTAAGCCTGTGAACTGGGCAAAGTTTCATAAAATGGCATAACAGGCCCCTACATCGTTTCGTCGCGTTTCAGGCACTTCTAACACCCGTTTACCTGATTTCAAAGCTCCATAAGGACAAAAAAGTATAGGGAACTTGAAATATGTTGAAAATGTTCCAGAGGTCAGTTCGTTTAGTCGTACAGTCGCGGTTTTCGGGTTAATTACAACGAAAATCGATACGAACGCGTGTGTGACCGTAAATGCGCAACGAACGATATTTTTGCATTCCAGTCATTAAAATATGATATATTGATGATTTGAAAAATATTTTGGATGTCGGTACATGTTTCGGATAGTGGTTTACGCAGAAAGGCATAGTTTCGTAAAGTTTGCAAAATAGCCCCTGAAGTTGCAAAAGTGTGATTTTGCCATACCGAAGCCCTCGAAACTCATTTCTAAGTTATGTTAAGGGTATTTAAGGTATGTTAAGCTTGTGTGAATGTTCTGGAATGTACGTAGCTACGAGAATCGGCAGACTTTCACAGTTTGTCATATTTAGTCCCTATGATCGAATAAGCTTGTTTTTGGCCTCCCAAGCCCTTCAAAACTTATTTCTAAGTTATGTAAAGGATATTTAGGGTATGTTTAGCTTATGTCATCATCCCAGGACATACGTTGCGTTTAACGGATTTCGTTTCGCAATTACGCTTCCAGAAAGTGTTTAAAAGATCCGATTTGAACAAGGATTGTAATTACGCAATAGTCATAAAATAAATATACCAAAATCATAAATGTAATACAAAATTTTAATTATTATAATATTTTTGGATAACAGTATAACGATTAGAAAGCACAGATGTCACATTAGTGTCCTTGCAAAACACTAATGATTACACAGATTTCATTTTTAAGCTTTACAAACAAAACTTACGCTTGCAAATATTTTTTTTAAGATTCATTTTGCATTAAAACTAATAACATGAATTCATTCAACCTTTGTTGACGTTTTCAAAACTAAAATGTATTACAGGAAACTAGTGGACGGCGTAAGGAAAAGCGTGACCGTGGAATAACAAGAGAAGCTGTGAAAATGTTGTCTGGTTTTTGATTGTTATGTTTAAAACTATGTATTTTGGAAACTATGTTTTGAAAGTATGTCGTAATGTGTGGTACTTTTCAAACCAACTTATGGTTGTAACAAATGGTTAAATAAATGTATATATGGAAAAACTCATTTATGTTTTACATGGTTTGTTTACTTGATTGAATGCTATGAATATCACTCTGGCCACACCTCGCGACGCTTCCGCTAAACCGAAATTCAGGGTGTGACAGTCGTGCCCCGTGGGCACGGGCCGTGGTCAACTTCCAGATTTGTGAATCTTGGATAGTATAGCAAGTACAATGGCCACGGGGCAGTGTAGCAGGCTGATCTGACATATTCAATAAATGAAGACAGATAAGAAGGAAGACACGGGGCCGTGTGAAGGGACTGTTTCCAGCAATAAAAAGGGATGCTTGGTTTCATTTCTAGTCATCCCTTGGCAAACCACTTCTCTCACACCAGTCACCACTCCACCCCCATCATCCACCACATTCATCCATCATCCACCTTAGAGTGTGTGTAGAAGTCTCGGGATCCAAGATTGATCGTAAAAGTTTTCGTCAATCAAAGGCCATGCTTGCTAATCTTTTACATCACTTAGTGAAGACAGGTTATTTATGTATTACTTTTGATTTCCTAGCTTTGGTAAACTTTTTAATTTAGTATGTATTAATGACTTTAATAACTAGTTTTTTATATTGAAAGTGAATTTTACTTTATCATCCTTCTTGTTTTGTTGATTCACTCATTCGTGTCTTTACGGTCTATATAAAGCACACTAACTGTCTGGAAGGGGATTAGAAGGGTGGCGTGGGTAAAGTTCTTGTCTCGTTCAGTGTATAGATCCTGCGAGGACTTAGTTCAAGCTTATTTGGACTTCCCTTGAGGCAGATAGCATCAAATTGGGGGAAATAAGAACGGCTTGAATCCCTTATAAATAAATTACTATTAAAACTTTTAACCGACCTTGCAGGACTGTATCCCTACTGACTCAGACCAATATGGCCGAGGGTAGCGTTGCCTCCAAAAGAGGGACATGCCACATTTTGCATAAATAACTTACTTAATTATCTTTCAATATTCCGTCATTGCGGGACTGTATCCCTGCTGACTTGGACCAATATGGTTGAGGGTAACGTTGCCTCCAAAGGAGGGACATCCACTTTAACAAAGATAATCTCTTAAAAACCCAAAGCGTGGAAATCATCAAAGGATACGTAAATAATGAGTCAGAACCAAGTGATTCTATATTTTCTATTTGTTTCTTTTATTATTATTTAGTTCATTTTTATGTTTACTTATTAAGAATCTTTTCTATTTTTTTTAGTTGATTAGATGTCGGCGATATTCCGATATTAAAAGCTCTTGTGTCCTTGGACGACCTCGGCATCTTACCCTCACTGTACTACGCCAACGATGGGTGCACTTGCCCTAGCGTGTTGTAGAGAGTGATTGTTACATATCGTGTTTTTATAAATTTAAAGCTTGAATAAACGAGTGAAAAGTACTTAAAATATATCTAAAAATATACTCACGCTCGCATCACGTTAGTTATTTTGAAAACATTTCATTGGAAATTTCATTAGGACTGTGAGTTATGAAAAATATCAGAGTTTAGAAATACTGGAATTTTATTAATGGGAATAAAACACATGTTTTACAAAAGTAGCTTTAACAGGGGATAAACCCGAATATATAAAACAAAGTTTCTTTATTTAATTGATAAAATAAGTCACTTCTTTAAGCTTTTTGGTGGCGTATCACAACTCTTATTCAGATCTAACGTAATCACCTGAAACATGTTTAAAAACACTTTATCAGCATGAAATACTAGTGAGATCATTCATTGGCATAAAAAGACATGATGTTATAATTACAACATTAAGGGTTTTTAAATTTATTTATATCTTACAACCACCCAAAGGTATTTGTCACTTGACAGTTCCTGTGACTATGGTCATATCACTATTTGGCTATCCCATTGTCCAGATAGAAAAGTATAGCAAGTAATGTATTCAAAACCCACATACTGACAATAGTTTTCTCGTAAGAATATAAAGACTTAATCACTATAATATAAGTAACAATTGGAAAACATTTAGGGTTTTGAAAGCATTTGACAAAAGAGAATGACTCACTATCGTGTGTGAAAAAAAAGAACGACTCACCTTGTAAATCTATAGTTCTAATTTAATAGGCCTCCTGATTCTAAGCATTCTGATATTAAGCCTCTTGATCAACAATAGGTTTATAGTTCCGAGTCTTATGATAATTAAGCATCTACTTTATCAGTGAATTTATAGTTTTAAGCCTTCTGATTCTAACCCCTAATTTCACAGAATGTAATCTGTATTACTGTATAAACCCAACTCAAACTTTAACGATAATCACAAGTTCAAAACCTCAACGTAAGTTAACAAAGTATAGCCTTATCTAGGCAGCACTTTGGCATTCGTTCATTGGTTATCGATCAATCGAACAGGGTATCGTTTTAATGATTAGGGTTTAATACACGCAAATATAGAGAAACAGAGTTATGAGAGATCAGAGGATCGATTTCAGAAGTTGATGGTTCAAATAAACAAGTCCCTGTCACCCCCTTATATAGTTCAGGTTGGTATCTCGGAAACGTCGCCCGGGAGACCATTGTATCTGGTGAGACACGCACGGGCAACCTATATGGCATAGGCTTGCCTTGTCACCTAGGTAGGTTTGACACTGGCGCCTTGACGTGACACGTGTCCTTAGCCGTCTTTTTCGTCCACACCGAAAATCCACTAAACTCTATTGTACTTTCGGTGTATCCTTGCAATTCAATAAATGTCAACACACTGATTTTCCTCATGTCATGATTCGGTAGTTGACAAATCATTTTCATGCTTCTATTTCATTTGAGCTTATTAATTTTGAGTCTTCCTCAGTTGACAATCAAAGTAAGTTTTCTTTTGACAATGAATTCTATTGATTTTAAAAGTCATCACAACTTGTAAACATTCACCTCTATTGATCATAAATCTCTTTTGGCTTGAACCTAGTCACCTTGAAAATTATATCATTTCATCTCTTTCGTTTGACATCGATTTCTAAATCTAATTCAGTTAAACCATTGATTTCTAAATTGTTATATGATACCCTCGTACTCATTTGAACATATCTTGAGTCTGTATTATTTACCTTCATAACTTTTCTTATTAAGACATAACATAACTCTAGAGGAGATATCATAGCCCAAATCTCGAAGACGATATTTAAAACAAGGTGGGGAGGATGTAACAACCCTCAAAAATATTCCCAACAACAACCCGTAATCAAAATCAGAAGTGCGCACGATGAAACTTGTATACTCAATCAGAAAACTTAGCGGTTAAGAAAACTCAACGGTTATTGCACCAACCCGCACAAAACAACCCATATTAGATTCACAATTAAAAACCGAACTAAGTGGGATCAAGACCCGAGCATACGTGACAAGAACCAACACTAAAATCGAGGAAAACACCCGATTGAACGAAAAAGGCGGCCAGGGACACGCGTCAGACGTTGCGGCACGTGTCAAGCCTACGTGGACACGTGGCGGTCGAAGCCAGGCCGACCCTCCCCGCGCCACGCGAGAGAAACAGGGTCAGCCGGCGGGACGCGCGGGAGAGTCCAAATTGGACTATAAAAGGAGCAGCGTGGGACTGAAGTTTGTGCACCTGTTTGATCAATTTTCGACGAATATACTCTCTTGTATCCCCGTTTTCTTATACTACACCCCTTAAACCCATAAACCTGCGAAGCTCTGCCATGTTGGACTCGAAAGTAGCACCAAGAAGCTCTTAGTGTAAACATTAAAAGTATAATGTGAGTCATTCTACTTTTCTCAAATTCTTTTACAAAACAATGTAACCTTTCCATTTTATATATTGAAATAAAGTTTATAAAACTTATATTATTAAACGGGTAGACTACAGGTAAGTTGACTGTTAGAAATATAAAGTACCTAGACGGGCCTAGGAACCGTTTAATAATTTAATTATAAAAATACATTATATTTGAACTTACTCCGTTTTAATGTAATTTAGGTCAAAATGTAGATAAAAATATTCTCGTTCTAATGGCATATTCATCGTTTTATAAAACGTCATATTTTAGAAGTTATAAGCGATAAATGAGTGAAGCAGCTCAATTAATTATAGTATATAAATAATAAAATAATAAAAACCAACATTAGTAGAATGTGTGTACGTGTATTTTTTTATTAAATGTGGGTGTGTACGTGGACATGGAAAGCGTGAGCTCCAAGATGTATAATTCACTATAAATAGGAAGCAGCAACCTTTCTTTCCCTCTGCTTCTCTTTCACATATATATATATACCTCATTTTCTTTTAGTATCACGCTTGTAATACTTTAAAGCGCTGCCCTGTTTTAAGTGTTTTAACTCCTAATTACTAATTCATTACCCTATTTAATTGATTTAAAACTCACTAACGCATGTCAACGCTCTGCTCGACTAAATTCGTTGGGGTTTTGTCTCGTATTGTATGGCTAAAGTGACTTGGGTTATTATATTTAACACGAGTGCATTATATATTTTATTAAGAGGTCAGGAATTATACCAAAGATTATACCAGGAGTCTTTTAGTTGAACCTTAAAGTTACAAAGTGAGTCATTCTTCTTTTATCACCTTTTTTGTGATACATTTATATTTAAAAATGATTTAAAAAATCCTAAATGTTTATCAGTTATACTTACAGTGATTAAATTTTTGTATTCTGTAATTACTATTGGTATGTGAGGTTTTAACTGGGTTCAAGATTGAAAGGGGTTAAAGTTAAAACACACATATTATTAATATATTTCTATAAAGATTGGTTGTGAATATATTTAGAACCTCTTATGTTATAATATTCGACTTCTCATTGTAATTAATAATAATGTATTATTAATAGATTATTAATATATTAGTAGTATAATATAAATGTGCAAAATTATACAGTAATTCACAGTCATATCAACATAGTATGATGTTGTAATGGTAATATTATAACATAATTATAACTTAGTATAATGCTAAAATCTTATATTATATTTAATAAGATTATAACTACTAGTTTGACAGAAAATGATATATTCCATTTTCTGGGCTAATTGGTATTGTTCCATAGAAAATATATATGACAAAGTAATGTCATGGGACACTACTAAGATCAAAGTCACTAGTTGAGAGAATGATCAACAGTGATATGACCAGAGTCACTAGTTGAAAGAACGATCAACAGTGATACGACCACAATCACTAGTTGAAAGAATGATCAACAGTGATATGATCACCGTCACGGGAATCGCCTAGTGACAGATACCTTTGACTAATAGTAAGATATAATATATATATATATATATATATATATATATATATTACTTGATAATCTTCATTATTGGACGAAAGTAAACCAATGCGTGATATGACCACCGTCACATCAGAACTGCCACCATGTGACAAATAATGATCGGGTTTTGGGTAAATATAAACAAATATAAAAACCCTTAATATTGTAAAGTATAACAATATATATTTTTATAAAAATGGAATGAACTCGCATGTATTTGTTACTGATAAAATGTTTTCAAAATGCGTTTCAGGTAATTTGCTGTAAAGATAATAGAATCCAGCTATGGGGCACTGAAGGCTTAAATAAAGTGGCTACAAATACCTGAATAAAATAAGAAATTATGTTTTATTTATTTGGGGTTTATCCTTATAAAAACAATCGAATTGAATATGGGTTTTAGCCCATTTATTTAATATTAAGAGTTGGTGTTTTTATAAACTCTGAAATTATTTCCTAATTACGATCCTGATGAAAAATTTTTCCGCTGCGCATTCAATAAACACTGATACCACTTGACGGGTTCACGACTCCCGCTCCCAGTGTGGGGTCGGGGGTTGTGACATTGGTTCATCAACTGCCAAGTTTTCTTAACGCTAAGTTTTCTGATTTATTATTACAAGTTTTGTCGCCTGCACTTGGGGTTTTGATTACGGGTTTATTCGAGATATTTTTGAGGGTTGTTACAGTAAGTACAACCTTTTCATTGTTTCTCCATCTACACATAATCATGAGATTAATTTTCACCATCTAGTCTCATCTAGTCTCATATGTATGTTACGCAATCATTCACTTTTCATTATTTTGTTTGGGATTATAACATTTTTATCATTGATCTTAAAGGCTTCACCAGTACCCATAAGGATGTTATCAAAAGTCTTATCCAAGTCACTTAGTGACCCCATATATTATCGACATGATTTGTCATGGTAGGGCACGATGACCATTATGTCGAGACATTGTTAGTTAGATTGATACTCAACAACATGACTCCACTGAGGTTGCTTTACAAAATGCATAAATTCCTTTTTGTGTTGCTTTGACACTAAGCTAGTTTGGAATGCTCTCTAAATGAAGACTAAATCCTCCTTTAGCTCAAGCAACATTAACTGATGACAGACGCATCTACTTGCCCTCCATCACTTATAATTAACTCGCAAAATTAACAAATGCCGTTTACTATAACTAACAAATGTCGTTTACTATAACATATGTTTCTTTTGTATTATAAAGTGTCACTTATTTTCTTGTTATTGTGTATTGCAATTCAATACACTTACCACGTTCACTCTGATTCTCTCATCATGTGGTTAGATTGATGCTCAACAATGTCTCGACATTTGATGTGTGATTTGTGCAAATCTCTTCTTGTACTACTTGTTTAAAATTATATTCTTCTAAAACACATGATATATAATTCGTAGAGCAATGTTTTCATGCAATGTTTATTTTGCATACACCACATCTATTATTAATTTATTTATTATTTGTACAAAGGCATGAGTTATTCAAAGATGTTGAACACAAAAAACCCTTGATTTCAGTCAAATAATTAATCAAATGAGAATACTAATTTTGTGTACATTCGATTTCAGTCAAATAATTAATCAAATGAGAATACTAATTTTGTTTACATACGGATTAAATTATTCTAAGAAATGCATAATAGAAAATTATATAGGGTATGAATAATACACAAATATGCTTAAGGCTAAGGGGTACGTGGACATAGGTTATGAATTGCCACTAGGACGGTAGATGATTTACTACACCACCCACTTAGGAAACCATCATGAATGTAATGGATTAAACCATGACAACAATACACTTCAATTTCCTTAATTAGTTAAATATATTTTACATAAATAAATTTTTAAAAGAATGGGGATAGTAGTCTTGGTCATGACCATACCATATAGATGGTGAATGAGAGTGGAGTGACATGACACTCTCATGGAGAGTAATGGTGATGTTAAGGGTCATGACCACACCCTATATCCTAAAAAAAGAAAACAAATTATCTTATATACATATTTTAAAACAATAAAATGATATTATTCTAAGTACATAATCGGGGAAACAAGTATATGTTATCGGGTAAACAAAAATGATATATAACTAAATCTCATACCTGTTTCAAATCCGTGAAAACAAAAAAATATCTCATACCCGGTTCCGTACCCGATTACCCAACCTAATTTTATCATATATACATATCTAAAAAAGATATATCATTTTAGGTATATAATCAGGTAAACAGACATACATTATCAGATAACCGGGATAGGTAAATGAGTATATAAATAAAATAGGATATCCATCCTAAACTTGTGACAATAAAAGAACAATTCTATATCCGGCTCGAAACCAACTACTCGACCCTATATGGCTATATCCATCTTGAATGTGTTAGATTTCGAGTTTGACCATCGGTAGGGGTGTTCATCGGGTCGGTTTATGGTTTATTCGGTTTTCAAAATTTTGTACTCCAAACCAAACCAAATAAGAAATATGCAAACCGATCCAAACCAAACCAAATTCAATTCGGTTTGGTTTACTTTCGGTTAGAAACCAAATAAACAAAATCTAACCAAATTGTACCTACGTATTTTTTTTCCTAATTTATATTTATGTTTGTGTTCCAACTTTGGAATATCGCAACTAATTTACACCTAACAATATATGAATACAAGCGAAGACGACGGCGAAGCCTTGGGTGCATGCATGCCCGAGTGAATTCTTTTGTAATCATTGAATATTTCAATCAATGCATCTTCACACATTTTACAAACCTTGTCGTTGGTATCAATTCGATATATACCACGAAGATTGATTTTAAGATACTCTAGTTTTGTCATTGAATAAAAAAGAGAAGCAATAAACACCAATAAATTAAATTTTTTGATATCACCCCAATACTTCTTAAATTTCTTGGGCTAATAAATTGTATATGATTTATAAAATATTATTATTTTTATTTAATAATTAATCAAGTTAAACGGTTTATTCGGTTATCCAAATAAACCAAATAAAATAAAATATGAATCCATAAACCCAACCAAAAACCATATTCATAATTCAGTTTCGGTTAGAAACCAAACCAAAAACCGAATTCGTTATTCAGACCGGTTTATTTAATTACAGTTATGATTTGATTAACGGTTTTTATTTGGTTACGGTTTTTTCAAAACACACCTAACCATCAGGTTTGGTTTTGATTATATAAAAAACACTTTTTGTAACTAATCACATAGAAACAAATTATTGTCGTAACAAAATTGGAAAATCTTCCCCCCAAATACTATAAACCCTCTCACTTTCCTTCATTTCTGAGCTCCAGTTCTCTACTCCAATGGCGGCACCGAACCTCTTCATCTTCCTCTACATACCCCTAATTCTCTTCACTTCCGTATCTTCACAAACTCTTCACGAAAAACAACAACAATCGGACGATTCGTCTCTCCAAATCAAGCACCAACACCTCCTCTCAAAGATCCTCAATTTAGGTCTCGATCTTTTTCTCAATTTTGTGTTTTTTTTTTGCTTTTGTGAATTCTGTTTAATTTGAGCTTGTTCAAGGACTGTTGATCGCATGTGTCATATATGATGAATGTATAGATGCTGTTGTTATAATCTTATTTCTAGGGTTTTGTTTGTGTAATTGTGTGTTTGTTGACTTTAGGGTTTATTCATTTATGTTTTGTTTGCTTTAATAATTACAATTTTATGTAATTTATTTTTGAAATTAGTCACAGTCCTTTGCAATGTGGTGTAGAATTTTGAATTATTATGAAATTTCTGGAGTGAGTAGGTTATGCTTAGTGTACTAATAGGCGCAAGGTGCAAAGGGTGAGCCTTGGGCCTCAGTGCAAGGCGCTTAAAACGAGAGGATTTTTTAAGGCGAGGGGAATGGTAGAAAAATACATTTGTTAGGGGTTTTAGACATGTTTAAGGTTTTTAAAGGCTAGTTTTAGGTTCATTTAAGGTTTGTTCAGGGTTGGTATAATTGCTTTAGACCTGTTAAAACCTATTCAGACAATTTTTGGCCGGATTTTCGTCGGAACTTGTGAAGCGAAGCGAGAAAGTGATCTGCATTGGGCCTGAAAAGTGGGCCTAGGCGCATGCCTGGTTAATTTTGACAACAAAGCTGTTATGTGTTTTTCTTGCTCATAACTACTAAGAAGATTTGTTTCTAAAGTAACTATTTACAATATAAAATTCTTGTATCTGAATAGGGGAAGTATCTTGAGTTTTTAAACCACTGTTTGTAACTGAAATTCTGTTAAAATATGTTGATTTCTTAGTTCATTTCATAATAAAAATGATTCTAAATTCGTTTCCATCGGGTTGGAACTCAATTCCTTTTTAGGATATATTTATTTTTTTTCTACTATATTTGAATTTAGACATTTAGTTGGTAACTTCTTCACAAAATTGCTCACCTTAATTTTTGTTTTCAGAGTCAAGCATTGATGAGAGGAGCCGTGAAATTAATATCAAAGATGAAAGAATTAAACAGTTGGAGATGATTGTTCTTGAGAAATCAAATAGTTTGACCGCCTTGCATAGTGAAGTTCAATCTCTCCAGGTCAGCTTTTGCTTACGTGTACTTTTCCTAATTAAATTTTACGTTGTGACAATTTAAGTTGACTTTGTTTTAGTATATTATCGGGATTGACAAATAACAACGCTCAATTATGAAATCAAAACATTTGTGGTTGAATGAGTTGTGAATGATTTTTTACTTTCACACTCAGAAGTCGTGATTTTTTTATTGGTAGAAAAAGGAATCCGTTTATGCCAAGGAAGTAGAGGGCGAGGCACATGCACGAGCTAGTGAACTCGCAAAACAGGTGATTTCGTAAAATTAGTGATAAGTATATTCTTGTAATCTCGTTAACAGATATATTTAACGAAGTGCTTTTTGATAGGTTGATAATCTTAAAGCGGAAATATCAAAGCAAAACACAAAAAAGGAAGCATTGGAAGCTCGAATAAATGTCGCTGAGAAAAGTATTGCTGAATTGAATGTAAAGCTTGAAAAGGTAAACTTGAATTATTATATGGTTATTTGTTAAAAATCATATAAAACTGGTTTTTTATATGTCATTACTGGCTTATTAGGCTCAACTTTAGTTTTGGACATGATGCATTAATAATCTATCGAAGAATTGTAACATTAAACTAGGGGTGCTAAACGGATCGTGTCCGCGGGTCCAACCCGACCCGAACTCGAAAGTTTTACTTGAACCGGAACTCGAAATTCATGTCATACATGTCAACCCGAACACGAACCGAATATCGCCGGTTGACCCGAACACGACCCATTCAACCCGAATTCTTTTATTTTTATTTTTTTTGAAAATTAATATATTAAAGTTAAGTTTTACTACAAAAAACACAAATGTATATATTACAATTACATTTTAATTGTATAATCTTATGTCATTTTCCCTTTCAAATTATAATTATGGCATAAAATTCTCAACAAATTTAGTTTATGACATATAATATATTGTAAAAAAAATAAATAATTAAACGGGTCAACCCGCCAGGGTCGACACGAACCCAACCCGTTTTGACTAATTCCAAACCTACAAATTTCATGTTAGGTTTGTGTCGTGTCAGAAATTCACACCCCTACGTTAAACACTGGAAATCTTTTTTTATTTTTTTAAATTCTGATTATTTCTCTGGTTCAAGCTCCAGAAGGTAAATGAAGAACAGAAGATTAGAATCCGTAATACAGAAAACGCTCTACAAAAGGCCGAGGTTTGTTGGCTCCAAATGTAACAAAAAGGTTACCTTTGTTTTGATAATTTAAATGACTCCAATGTTTCTACAGGAAGAAAGAATCAGACTCCGACCTAATGCTGCTCGCTACTCTAAAGAATTGGAAGAGGTATATAACATTCTGTTGTTGGTAATATTTGTTTTCAACTAGCATACCTTCAGTTATACATGATTTGTTTACTCTCTTGTTTTTATATCGATCATTGCATCAGGTCCATGATTCATGGCTTCCATCTTGGTTCGCAGTTCCTTTATTTCACTATCAGGTATATTTTTCATTTGTTCTGTTTATAAGATTATTGTGCCATGTTTCTCTTAAAGGTCACGAAATGTGGTGTTGGTGCAGTGGGTTGGATAACGGGGCAAAATGGGTTCAGGCTAAAACGGGTAGTTTCTGCTTGGGGGTTTGAGTCGATTCGAAACACTTTAATTTTTTAACGGACGATTCATGTGTTAAATATGAGTGCATTTATATATGTGTATTAATGAAGTAGTTGTTTGAGGTTTACACTTAACTGTAATGTTCTATCTGTTCATGCGTATTTTCTTATTGCAGTCTGTTTTGGTAACTCATTGGAATGTGTACGGAAGACCAGCTCTGGATATTACAGTTCAAAAGGTTTTCCAGTTATTTTGATGTAACTAGTGTGTTACGGATTATAATGCTTAAATCTTATAGGCTAAAATTAATTTTCATTGACATCCCCATAAACTGTTAGGCATTTAGTTTAGCTAAAATTAATATATGTTCTTAAATATTTATAGGCACTGGAAACACAAGCTAAAGTTCGAAAGTGGCCCGACCTCACATTGATGACTTTCACACTGTAAGTGGGTCCCATAAAGCTATACTCAATGGGTGTTTGAATAAAGTGATTCTGATTAATGATTATCTGATTATTTCATGTAAAAAAAGTCAGTTTGGATAGGGCTGCAAACAAACCGAACGTTCAGCGAACAGTTCGTGAACCGTTCGGCGGGAAGTTCGTTTGTTTAATAAATGAACGAACACGAACAAGAACTTCCGTTCGTATAGTTAAATGAACGAACATGAACAGAGACCTCGTTCGTTCATCTATGTTCATGAACGTTCGGTAACATGTTCGTTTACGTTTGATAGTTCATTAGTGTTTTTAGTTTTTATATTTTATTTAAATACCTCAAAATTTCGACAAATAAAATATTTAATAAGTAGCAGTGTATTATATATAATGTCTATGAACCCCTGTTTGTTTTCATATGTGTTCATGCACATTAGTTGTGTTTGTTTGTGTTCATGAACGTTTGTTGGCGCTTGTTACCTGAAATTAACAAACGAACATGTTCATTTCCTTAATGAACGAACACGAACAGAAAATCTTGTTTGGCAAGTGTTCATGAACAGTTTGTGAACACATGTATTTCCTTAACAAACACTTGTTCGTGTCCGTTCGGTTCCTTTGCAGCCCTAGTTTTGGATAATTTGTTTCATATGTGCTGTAGCAAAACTGATCTTTCTAAGAAGTGTCAAGATTAATTATTTGTTCTTTTGCTCACATTTTTATTAGAGTTAAATGTTTGGTTGGTCCCTGTGGTTTGCAAATATTGCAGACTTGGTCCCAGTGGTTCACTAATTACACGCTTGGTCCTAATAGTTGTAATTTTTGTACTCGGGTGGTCCTTACCACTAACCTATGTTAAGTTTTTCAGTTAAATACATGCAAAATTACTAACTTACCCCTAAACAAATAAGAAAAAAAAAGAAAGAACTGAACCTGCCCCTTTATCTTCTTCATCCTCTCCCCTCTCTCTCTAAAACCCACCACCCACCTCCACCGTCAGCCCACCACCACCGCCACCTTCAACCCACCACCACCGCCACCTTCAACCCACCACCACCTCCTCCACCGCCTCCTTCAACCCATCACCACCACCTCCACCGTCAATCTTGTATAGGGTCTCTTATGCAGTCACCTACTCTAAAACTTGTATAGGGACTATTATGCAGTCACCTTCTCTAACAACTTTAAATCTTTTTCTTGCCTTTTCCCAAATTCATCTATCAATTCACCAAAAATCAGAGGAGATCGTCACTCTTCGAGTCTTCTTCGGTAAGAATCACCGGCAAGATCCACATATTCGGAGAGAATCACCGTCACATGCAGCTTTAACGACGACACACGCTCACTCTAATCCGTCGGCATCTCCGACAACATACTCACCGGAGGTCCGATCATCTCCTCCTGACTGTCTCCGCACTCATCGGTTCCGGTAGTTCGAAACAAATCGGAAAAAACAGGGCAGAATTTTGATGAAATCGTAGTGAAAATTGATGAGGTACTGCTTTTGTAATTGAAACTGAAAGTTTAAGTGCTTCTGGTTGTTTAGTTTTTTGATATCTTGTTCCAGTGAGTTTCTGATCCTCTGTATATGAAAATGTTTGTTGTTATATTTAGATTTCATTGATTTAGGGGGGGGGGGGGGGGGGGGGTACAGGCGGACTGGAGGTTCACACACATTTATGCAAGGTATGTTTATGTTAAAGTTCCCATGCATAAATCTAGTTTAGGGGTAAGTTAGTAATTTTGCATGTATTTAACTGAAAAACTTAACATAGGTTAGTGGTAAGGACCACCCGAGTGCAAAAATTACAACTATTAGGACCAAGCGTGTAATTAGTGAACCACTGGGACCAAGTCTGCAATATTTGCAAACCACAGGGACCAACCAAGCATTTAACTCTTTTTATTATTAATGATACTATTAAAACACATGTTTTTACGTATTACACGTTTCAAATTTTATAGAGCTTTTTCACACATGTTCTTTTCTGTAGAAGTGATTTCATTTGACCCTTTATGTTTTACGGTTTTCTCCCTTATTAATATTTGAGTGAGTACACGGATGGTCCTGTGGTTCATCACAATTTTGGATTTGGTTCCTAGCTTTCCATTAGTACACGGATGGTCCCTGTGGTTTGCACTTTGTAACGCATTTAGTCTCCAACTTTGCCAAAAGTCACATGGATGTTCCTTGTGGTTTGCACTTTGTAACGCATTTAGTCCTTAACTTGGACCTGCTGAAATCGTTAGATTTGTTGGCTGGGGACTAAATGTGTTACAAAGTGCAAACCATAGGGACCATTCGTGTACTTTTGGAAATCTAGGGACCAAATCCAAAATTTTGGTAAACCACATGGACCATCCTTGTACTTTAATATTTTGTTTTCTTGATTGGTCTTTTATGGCAATTTCTAATATCGTCTCCTATATTTGCAGAAATGGATTCCTTCCATCAAGGATCAGTGGCTTACGTTTGTGACAAATACAGAACCATATGTGCAACTACTCACCTCAAAGACCGTTGAAATGTACAAGGAAACTAAGAAAACCTTAAGGCCTCACGTTACCAACATACAAACTCTTTTGGATCCGTACATTAAGGTCTTGTTGGTTTTAGCTGATAATTACATTTACATATAAAAGTTTGAATGCTTTGAACTTTTTATCATTTTATCCTTTGCCATATCTTTTGTAGGAAGCTAAGAAGTTCACAAATCCCTACATCAATCAGCTTTCGAAGACACTAGGACCGCGTATTAATAAAATACGCATTTTCCTCAAACCCTATACGAAGAAAATACTCCGTGGTTATAGAAGGTTTTCTAAGACAACCGTAAAATACCATCGCCAGGTAAACTTCTATCTTTACTGTGCTGAAAATTAGGGGTGTGCACGGTTTGGTTTGGTTTGGTTTGGTTCGGTTCAGTTTTATGGTAGAACTGAAACCGTAACCGAAATGCTCGGTTTTTGGTTAGTGAAAACCGGTCGGTTTCAGTTTTTTTGGGTTTGAGCAATGGTTTGGTTCCGTTTTTCGGTTTTTGGAACAAAATTAGGTAAGATTCAAAAATAAAAAGTAAACATCCAAGATTTAATAATCTTTCTTAGATGTTTACTTTTAAGTTATTATGTTCAGCCTGTTTAATTAATAACGTTCACATAAACCTAACTTCTAATCGATTTTTATGTTTCTCCAAAGTTTTATTAAGACGTTTTCTTTTATTATACTTTGAAAATCATTTAGATTTATTGTTAAATTTTGTTATTTCTTGTGGGCAATGAATAAATCATTTCAAAGATATATATAAACATGTTTCTTTTTTTATAAATACTTAACATTCAAGAATTAAAAGAATAATTCCCAAATCATATATAACAAACATAAAAAATGTTTTTTAGGTTATTTGGTTTGGTTCAGTTTTCACAAAATGCAAAACCATAACCAAAAATTTCGGTATTTTGTACGGTTCGGTTTTCTGCTCACCCCTACTGAAAATATAAAGGCTAGAAAGTTATTTTTTTAAAACAATTAGTTTGTTTTGTTTAATAACACTTTGGTAAACTGCTGATTTTGTTTTTATTTTGGTAAGGTTCATGCTAACATTCATCAAGTACTGAAGGAAAATGAATTTACACGCCCCTTTGCAAGTTATGAGTTAGCGTGGCTTCTGGTATGTGCCCTTTGTTATGCATTTAGTTTTGATAAGACGTGTTGGTTTCGACCCGTTTACTTATGAGTGGTCAATGCGAGTAATGTTTATCTTTTGGTTTATATGGTTGTATAATCAACAAGATGGTTTTGTAGGCTTCTGCGGTTATGGTTTTTCCTGTGATGGTTCTGTTTTCATGGCTGTCAGCTTTATTCAGGTTTGTTTCATATATAAACTCATTCTAAGACTTAAGTTGTTTCGTTTCTACTACAATACTAAAAAAATTACCGTTAAATTCGGGTTTCACAGTAAAAAACCAAGAAGGCGTACTCGTTCTTCTCATACAAGTCATTCACGACGTAGGACAAAACGTGTGCATCCAGACAAGGCTAGCGCATCGAGATAGTCCTACACCACCAGGTTAAGTTTGTTTACATATTGATCTTAATCAGACCAACTGGTTCTAACCGGGGCTTTGTTTCATTAATGAACAGATACAATCTAGAGCCACTAGCAGCAGCTGCCATCAACATATTCCGAGTCATAGTTTACATTCAGAATGGAAGACCTGCTCGTGGTGGAAGGGGAATCTAGCTTTGTCATACAAATCCGGAATCACTAGTGTATTAATTCTACTTGATAAACTTTAATATTTAGAAATACAAAAGATATGGAAAACAATATCCTGGTAACTAATATAAGTCGCATTTTGCCTTCCTAAATGTGTGTTTACGAGTATGTTTGATTGTCAGCGACGGGGAAGTGTGAAGAAGAGCTAAACGGAAGGTAGAGCATATACTGTTGTGGACCGAAACCGAACATTCTGTGTGCCACAGCCCTCTTATTCATAAGCCCCCAAACTTAAATAAACCCACAATTTTTTTGTTGTTGGGTCGATAATAAATAGACCAAAGTTAAGGAAATAGGCATCAATTTACTAGTTTCTTATGTGCCAGAAAGCACTAGTCAAACAAAACTAAGAATCTGGAATCAATCAATATAAAAGAAAAATAGGTAAAAATATATTATGGAATCGTTTAATTTCTATATAAGTTTTTAGAGGAAACTTCCATTTTACTCTCCGTGCTTTAGTTGCTTTAACGGTTTTGCTCCAATCCTTTAAAAATAGTCATTTTACTCCTTGATTTATGAAGCCCATCACGATTTCACTCCCCGGCATCCATTTTAAACGTTAAAATTGTCACGTGCATAACACATGATGGGCAATAATGACCATAACTAGACCAAAACCGAGACTGAAACCTGACAGTTTTTAACATTTAAAATGGATGCTGTTTGGGGCCAGGAGTGAAATCGTTATGGGCTTCATAAATCAGGTAGTAAAATGACTATTTTTAAAGGATCGGGGCAAATCCGTTAAAACGACCAAACCATATGGAGTAAAATGGAAGTTTACTCAAGTTTTTATTAACAGTGGGCATTTTATTTGCCAGATTAATATGTCGGCTTAAGATCTCAGACCCAGTCATAAATTACACCGAATAAAACCAAACAAAAGTAAAAAACAATACATAAAAATATTTAGGGGACAACCGGCAGGTTAGGTACCGTCCCTGTAATTTGGTGATCATTTGACTATGCAAAGCAATAATTGAGCAATAATAGAACGTTGACCATAACTAAACATCTCTTTAATCTTCACTCTCAAAGTCTTCACCACAATCATCTACAATCTCACCAAAGCCAATGGCTGAACTCATGCTTTCTTCATTCCTCAATGTGCTATGTGACAAGCTGGTTTCTGCCAGCATTGCCACCTTGGAAAAGCATGCTCCCTACAACGAAATCGATTGATAGAGAAATTGCAAAGCTCATTAATCCAGATCCAAGATTTGCTTGTTGACGCTTCTCGGAAGGAGATAACCAATCATTCTGTTAAAAGAAGGTTGAATAATCTCCAACATCTAGCTTACGACATAGATGACATATTCGATGACTTAGCAACCGAAGCCATGCACCGTGAATTCATTGAAGAAGTAAGAGCACACACAAGCAAGGTAAGAAAGTTGTTCTCCAATCCTTTCTCAAAGCATTCATTATGGACTAAGATGATGAAGGAAAAGATAAATGATCTTAACTCCAAGTTACAAGATGTGGTAGGGGATAAAGCCACTCTTGGGTTGATTGAGAAATTGGGAACTAGGACCAAAAATAAAAATAGAAAACTAGAAACCTCATTTGTCGATGTTTTTAGTATTGTTGGACGGCAGGATGAGAAAAAGGCATTGGTCCAGCAGTTATTGTTATCGGGGGACGAACCGTGTCATCGAAATTTTAGCATTGTTCCCATAGTTGGTATGGGTGGGGTTGGTAAAACTACCCTGGCTAGACTTTTGTACAACGACAAACAAGTCAAGGATCACTTTGAACTAAAGACGTGGGTTTGTGTTTCAGATGAGTTTGATAGCTTTGCTATAAGCAAAAGTATCTTTCAATCTGTATCAGGGGTAAGCAAGGAATTTGCAGACTTAAATCTACTTCAAGAAGATCTTGTAAATCACTTAAGGGGCAAAAGATTTCTATTGGTGTTAGATGATGTATGGAGTGAGAGTTATGAGGATCGGAAAATCTTGGTCAGCCCATTTCATGCATGTGCTTTTGGAAGTAAAATCATCATAACAACGCGGAAGAATCAGTTGCTCAAACAATTGGTTCACAATCCTCTAAACAAGCAGTTGCATAGCCTCTTAAACAACGATGCTCTATCTTTACTTGCTCGACATGCATTAGGTGTAATTAACTTTTCTTCATGTTTGTCACTCAAACCATATGCTGAAGGTATTGTGAAAAAATGTGGTGGCTTACCTTTGGCTTTGGTTGCACTCGGTAGATTGTTGAGAACAAAAAAAGATGATGTAGAGCACTGGAAGGAATTGTCAAATAGTGAGATATGGAGATTAAAAGACGAGGGTGGAATTCTCCCGGCCCTTATATTAAGCTACCATGATCTTTCAGCAACTTTGAAGCAGTTGTTTGTATATTGCTCCTTGTTTCCAAAGGACTTCCTATTTGACAAGGAAGAACTAGTGTTATTATGGATGGCAGAAGGGTTCTTGCACCAGCCAACTTCAAGTGATTCAACGGAAGAACGCTTGGGTCACGAATTCTTTGATGAATTGTTGTCAAGGTCATTTTTTCAACATGCACCTAATAATGAATCATTATTTGTGATGCATGACCTCATGAATGACTTGGCGACATCTGTTGCTGCTGAGTTTTCTTTAAGGTTAGAGAATGTATCCGAGAAGAATACTAGGAAGGAGATATTGGAAAAGTACCGTCATATGTCATTTGTTCGTGAGAGTTATATTGCTTACAAGAAGTTCGAGGCATTTGAAAGAGCCAAAAGTTTGAGAACATTCCTAGTAACAAGTGTTGGGGAGGTGGAAAGTTTATCCAGTAAGGTTCTCACTGACTTGCTTCCTAAGTTACCAAAGTTAAGGGTTTTGTATTTGAGTCACTTTTATATGCGCGAGGTACCAGAGTCCATTGGTGCTTTGAGACACTTAAGATATCTTAATCTATCTCGATCTTGTATCACACATTTACCTGAAGAAGTTTGCAATCTCTATAATTTACAAACATTGATCCTATTTGGTTGTGATCGAATAACTAACTTACCCAAAAACTTCCTACAGCTTGCGAAACTACGACATCTTGACGTTAGGGATACCCCGCTTTTGTTTCAGATGTTGTTAGGGATTCGCAAGTTGAAAAGGCTACAAATCACTCTCTCAAAAATAGATATCGTAAGCGGGAGCGGATTTGAAATAGCCAAACTTAAAGACTTCAAGAATATATGCGGGAATATTTCCATTGTAGGTTTGGAAAAAGTGAAAAATGCAATTCATGCACATGAGGCGAACTTTTCACAAAAGAGGCTTAGTAAGTTAGAGCTTGTATGGAGCGATGAGCTATATGATTCACGTAATGAGATACTTGAAAACGAGGTCCTAAATGAGCTTAAGCCTCGTAATGATAAGTTAATACAACTCAAAATAAAATCCTATGGGGGATTTGAGTTTCCAAACTGGGTTGGGGATCCCTCGTTTCTTTATTTGAGGCATGTATCAATAAGTGGTTGAAAGAGATGTACATCTCTCCCGCCACTTGTGCGGCTACCATCACTTAAGGAGTTGTTTATTGAAGGCTTATACGCCGTGGAAGTTGTGGTTTTTGAGTTATTAGGGACTGGTTGCCTATTTCCTTCACTGGAAATTCTGAGCTTTAGAGATATGCGTGGATGGAATAAATGGTCAGGGGTTGTGTTTCCTGCTTGCAAAAGCTTAAATTGATGATTGTCCTAATTTGGTTGAAGTCGCACTTGAAGCCCTGCCTTCATTGAGTGTTCTAGAAATAAATAAAGGTAACAGTGGTGTGTTGAGAAAATTGGTTCAGGTAGCTTCATCAATCATCAAGTTGGAAATAAAATGTATTTCAGGTCTTAATGATGTGGTGTGGAGAGGTGTTATAGAGTATCTTGGGGTAGTTGAAGAATCAGATATACGGGGGTGTAATGAAATAAGATACCTGATGAAATCAGATTCAGTTGCAAGAAAGATTCTTGTGAAGTTAAGAAAATTGGTAGTGCGGAGGTGTGATAATTTGGTGAGTTTAGGAGAGAAAGAGGAGGAGGATGTTAGTTGTTGGATCAACCTCCTAACATCTCTTAGGATTTTGAACGTATTCGGTTGTGCCAATCTGGAGCACTGCAGTTGTCCAAATGGCGTCGAGGAATTGAGTGTCATTTGTTGTAGTTCACTTACAGTTGTCTCCTTTCCAAAAGGAGGACAGGAGAAGCTCAGGTCACTTGAATTCGATCATTGCATGAAATTATTGGAACAAGGGTGGGGAGGACAAAAGATCAACAAGACCGGAAGTAACATGCCAATGCTTGAATGTGTACGGATAAGTGATTGGCCAAATCTAATATCATTCATTGAACCAAATTACTTGGTTCACCTCACCATATTGTTTTACACAATTGTGAACGTCTCGAGTCATTTCCTGACAATTTGACATCATTAAAGAAACTAAGTATAATTAATTGTCCAAGTATGGATGCTTCTTCTCCTAGTGGGTTTGGCCTCTTGGTTTGTGTTCGTTAAGAATAGGGAAGTTGAAGAAGTCGATCTCAGAGTGGGGCCCACAAAATTTTCCAACGTCACTTGTTCAGCTAATCTTACTTGGTGGTGAAGAGAGTAGTTGTAGTCAATTTTCTCATCTTCTTCCTTCATCTCTTACATCATTTAGTATACATGAATTTGAGAACTTAGAATCAGTTTCAATGGGATTCCAACACCTCACCTCCCTCCAATATCTCTCTTTTCGCGATTGCCCTAATATGAAGAATGTGTCGTTTCCCCAACACCTCACATCCCTCCACCATCTCTTTTTTAGAAAGTGCCCAAACATGACAAATTTACCAGAATTGTTGTTGCCCTCACTATTGAGCTTGAACACATGGGATTGCCCAAGTCTGAAAGAAAGATGCAGTAAAGGAGGCTATTACTGGCCCCTCATCTCCCATATCCCAAGTATCAATATATAACATGAAGGTCTCATCCTCTACCTTTAATGTCTTAAAGTTAACCAACTTATGCTTCTTTTTAAACAAATTCTTTTAAATGTAATCTCAAATATATGGTTTAGCATTTTCTCTTTGTGAGAATTGTATATTAAAAGGTCTAACATGAAATTATGTTGTATGTTTCATTTGCATAGAATACTATCTTCAATTAGTTTTATTAGTCCAATTAGGCTTGTATCTAATATTATACCATATTGGTGTGTGGTTGATACAAAAAAAAACTTGAAAGTGGCATAAAAAAGGTAACATGTAACATCTTTTCAAGCCTTGTGTTGATTATTGGCGTTAAATTGAGTTGTTTAGGAGTCCATTTCGGATAAAAAAAGGAAGACGTAACATGTGTTTCTTGAGTTTATGTGATTGCCTTTACTCATCTGAACTCATTTATTTTGACAATCTATTCTTTTATCTAATGAACAAATTATTGAATTATCATTTAGTTATATATTCCAGCTTGTGACTCAAAATTGCAGAGTTCCATATATATTTTGCAGCTCGTATTTTGTTGGTAACGGATCAGATTGCTGATTGTATTTTGTGTTTATACCTATTACTCTATTTAGATTGGTGTCGATTTCAACCTTCTAGTACAAAAGCGGGCTGACTCAGATTTTGTTTTTATTTTGGTAGGTTCATGCTAACATTCGGAAAATGAATTTACACACCCCGTTGCAAGTTATGAGGTGGCGTGGCTGATGGTACGTGCCCTTTTTAATGCATTTAGTTTTGATAAGTGGCGTCAGTTTCGACTCATTTACTTATGAGTGATCAAATCAAGCCATGTTTATCTTTAACGGCTCGAATGGTTAAAACTAAGATAAATCAACTTAAAAGGAAACGAGTTCTTGAAGCATTTCAACAATAACATAGATCATTATTGACAAGATAATATAATTACCTGCATGGTTTATATGGTTGTATAGTTAACAAGATAGTTTTCTAGGCCTCTGCGGTTGTGGTTTTTCCTGTGATGGTTCTGTTTTCATGGCTATCGGCTTTATTCAGGTTTGTTTTGTTTATAAACTCATTCTAAGACGTTAAGTTGTTTTGTTTTAACCAGAATATTAAAAGTAATTACAGTTTGCATTGAATGCGGTGTTTTAATGTGGGTTTCGCAGTAAAAAACCTAGAAGGCGTACCCGTTCTCATACAAGCCATTCACGACGTAGGGCAAAATGGGTGCATCCAGACAAGACAAGCGCATTGAATTAGTCCTGCACCAATACTTCTCTGTATCATGTATCGTCTCAGTTTTATGAGATGATGTCCCTAAAGGAAGCGCTCTTGTCTTAATTTATGTGATGTACTTTTTTACACCCAAAATCAAAAGTATGCACATGAAAGCCATGAAACCACAACAATACAAAATGGCTGGAGTTTTAAATCCAATAAACTTCTTAACCAAAAACATAAAAAGTTCTACTTTTACTCCAATCTTCATCAACTTCAATGAATATAATGGTTTTCAAAAAAGAATGGAGTTGGCACTTGGCCATGTTATAACTATATTCGGGTGTAATGGGCCATGGTAATGCAATGAGTCACACTTGTAATGGGCCCTTACAGTGATCAACTTAAAAAAGAATGGAGTGCGCCATGTTATAGCTATTTGGTTCGGTTATTTTCTGTTATGAACACTGACATAACAGAAACCGAACCGAAATTTCTTTTAATAGTCTCTATTTGATATCGCATGATGTGCACACAGCCAACCGTATTAAAGTAGAGACGGCTCAACCATTTTTAAAGTTTAAACTGAAGAAAATTTTAAGATCCTTTTCTAATCGTATTTGTTTGCCTAGCCTAGGCCTAATACGGTTATAGATTAAAATTTGGTGATGGTTTTATATGGAAGTCTTGATTTAGCTACAACTCATAGAATTATAGGTTTTCATTGTGATTAGATTTATCTAAACCGGATAAAACGATGAAAACAATCAATGCATATATGATTAAAGGATAGACCCATATTTGTCTCTTGTAACTTGTGAGTGAGGTTTGTCTCAATTGTTCTCAATTCATTCCACCTTCAAAAAAAAGTGGAGCCAGTGATGATGACCCACTCAATATTGGCCGGCGATGAAATTTATTTATTTATTTTTTTAAATATGTTATGAATTTTGTAATTATTACAGTCTAAAAGTTCATTTACCACTATTTGATATAATTCTTTTTTACTTGATAGTTTCCACCCGAATTGATTCTTTGATTCTTATCGTTGGTTTTCATGTTCCATTAAGACCATCTGTAATGGTTTCACTAGAAGTGGTGTCATGTAGGCAAAGTAGTTGCGCTTTTCACACTCACTAAATGTGTAATGGTCTAAGTAGAGTTCATCTGTTTTTATTATACTTTTAAAATGGCTAGTTTAAATGTTTAGATTTACTTCTAAATGTGTAATGGTCTCAGTAGAGTTCATCTGTTTTTATTTTACTTTTAAAATGGCTAGTTTAAATGTTTAGATTTACTTCCACACACATCCTTGCCCACACTCGTGATTTGCGCCACCCCTCCGCCTCTCACGACTAAGGGGGCGGTGCTCCACGCCAATTTTACGTAAGGTAGCAAAGAGCATGAGCCCGTTGGACATGGAAGGACCAAGAGAGTAAAGTTGGGGAGGTTCTTTTCTAGTTTAAGCTTTATATATCGTTGTTCAGCAAATGAAGCCGATGAACAAGGGTCTAGTGTTAAAGTAACACCACTACTAACTGACGATTTGTATAAGGGGCTGACCTATCTTTACGGATGGGTGGCCGGGCTCACCCCTTAAAAAAATCGGTGTATTTTTTAGGCAAAAAACCCGATCACACCCCTTGAAAATGTGGTTGAACCTTTCATCCGCACGCCCAGAAAAATATTCTTGCGTTCCCGCTGATTTGTATTCGTTTGAAGATGAGTTTGGATAACATAAGTGATCACAAATAGTTGGTTGATTTTATTGTGACATTGATGAATATTCTTTCCCTTCCATGTTTTAAAAGGATTTATAATATTGATTTCATTTGTTATTATTTTAATAACAAATTTAAGAAATTATGACTTATTATTGCCACGTATCTTTTTTTATTTTATAACACGAAGTGAAGAAACACCAATCTTACTGTGCAGGTTAGATGAATGCTCAATTAGGTATGGGTTAATTCGATCTTTACAAGCTCTAAACTTTGAAGAATTTGCAAAACTAAACAACATCGTGAGACTCGTTGCGAGAAGGAGAGGTGGGGATTCTTCTCGTAACCATCATCCAGCATGAGAATAAGTATTTGCTCTAAATAGAAAAATACGTGTAAGTAGGAGTGAGAAAGGAGAATCAAGAATGATTCCACCTTGATAGAGTGTGGTATTTATAGTCGGAAGGATGGAAAAAGATTACATAAGATATCACTACAGGAATATCCATTTGGTCCCCTTTGTACTAACAGTTAGGGTCCATAGAGTGGGAGTTTGTCCATGGGCTCTAATTGGCGACAATTCGCTTTCTGGATGTCCCTGTTGTCTTTTATGTGTCATCCGTTAGTTGAGGTTTAGAAGGATATGAATTCGTGGCGTGTGATTGGCAGATGTCGATGTCACATGTACTTAATGTCTCATATGTGATAACCGTTAGTGGAGATCACCTAATACAGCGTTTGTGGACTATGATTGGCTACAGTTGCTTTCCTCTTGTATCGTTTGTCTCCATCGTGCTGGCATATCACCATGTGGCAAGTGACGCCCACAGATTGACTCGTTGAGTCCAGTTGGTTGTTTCTTGTGTTTGACATGGGTTTCGCCCAGACCTGCGGGGGTTTGGATCATATCTTTTCACCAAGGATATGTTTGAGCAGGCACGACCCCGTGGTCAAATTCTGTATCTGGGCGGTTTTAAAAGTGTTACTGAATGCTTGCAGCACGGGGCGTGTCCAGAAGGCACGGCCCCGTGTTCAACTTACTGTTTTTCTAAAAATTCCTAAAATTTTAAAAATGAGCGCGCAGTTTTTAAAAGGTTTTGAAAAATGATTAGACCGTCAATTTTAAGCTTTCTTAAAATCCTTGTGTTCCCGGCAACGGCGCCAAAAACTTGGTGTATGATTTTATTAATATTTTAAGTCCGTTTTACACATTAGTCAAGTTTTAAATTTATAAAACACGATATTGTACTAACACTAAACACACACTTGGGCAAGTGCACCCATCGCAAGCATAGTATAGTGTTTGTAAGATACCGAGGTCGTCCAAGGACACAAGAGCTTTTAATACTGGTATATCGTCAACGTCTAATCAATCTAAATTTTGATAAAAGTTTTAAAATAAATCTAGAAATGAAAAGATAAATAAAATAAAATATAAATAGACAAGATATAATCACTTGGATCCAGCTCCTCTTTAATATACCCTCTGATGATTATCGCACTTTCGGACTTTTTAAGAGATTATCTTAGTTATAGTAGTAGGCCCCTCTTTTGAAGGTGATGTTACCCTCAACCCAGTGGTTTGAGTCAACAAGGATACAATCCCAAAGGGTCGGAATATTGAAAGATAATTAAATAAGCTATTAATGCGAAAAGTGGTAGGCCCCTCTTTTGAAGGTGACGTTACCCTCGGCTAAGTGGTTTGAGTCAGCAAGGATACAATCCTAAGAAGCCGGTTTAATGTTTTAATAGTAGTTTACAAATGAGGGGTTCAAGCTATTCGCACCCCCGCCATCCAATACCTTTGGGGCATTAAAGGAGGTCCTAGTAAACTTGAACCAAGTCCTCGCAGGATCTATACACTGAACGAGACAAGAACTTTACCAAACCACCCTTCTAACCCCCTTCCAAGTAGTTAACGCGCTGTATATAGACCGTAAAGACACGAATGAGCAAATCAATGACATCATGAAGAAATGGTTAGGAAAATTCACTTTCAACATAAGAAACTAGTAATTAAAGTCATTAATACATACCCAATTAAAAAGTGCCGAAAGATTAAAAATCAAAAGTAATACATTAAAGACATGTCTTCACCAAGTGATGTAAGAGATTAGCCAAGCATGGCCTTTGTTTGACAAGAACTCTTTCGATCAATCTTGGATCCCGAGACTACTACACACTCTAGAGATGATAGATGGATGATGGTGGTGGGTGTTGGTGCTGTAGTGGTGGTGGAATGGTGGCAAAGTGAGAGAGAAGTGATTTGCCAATGGATGCCTTTGAAGTGAACCAAGCACCCCTATTTATAGTCAGAACAGTACCCCGACCACGGCCCCGTGTTCATTGGGCACGGCCTGTGGCCAGCTCCTTCTCTTCCTTCATTAATTGCAGCTGTCAGCAGAGGGCCCCACACGCCCCCGTGGTTTCTGGACACGGCCCCGTGGTCAACTCTTCGTTGTACTATCAAGATTCTGCAAATCTGATAGTTGACCACGACCCATGGTGAGGTGGGCGTAGAAGCTTTTGTTTGTCTTGTCTGCACATGTGAGGTCTGACCACGGCCCATGCCTGGCTGGGCAAGGCCCCGTGGTCAGCTTCTGTTTATTCTTGTTTTTTTTTTGTCTCTGGGGTGCTGCTGAGAGGTCGGGCATACCACGTTATTCCTTCTTCTTGTATTTATGTTGGTGTTGGCTGCTTATTTGCTTCGTTTGTTCTTTTAAGCTTATTTGATCTTGTAAATTCAAAAGAAACAAAGAAACGTGCTTTTTTCCAACATTAGTATCGAAAAAGGGTTGGTTTTATGCCTTATTTGATGCAATTTATATATTGCATTTTGTACACATCAATTAGCTAACAACCTACTACATCAAAGCCATTCATCCAGCTTTGATTCCGAACCCAGATCCCGACTCCACTTCCAACAACCTGAAAAAGAAACATTAATGTTGCCGATCCTGGCTGCCACCTTACATTTCTTCTTATGTTCTAGCCTGAATAAGTGCGGGAAATGGTCTTTTAAGGGAACATTACACACGAAAAGGTCAAGCTAAAAATCTAATGTCCCCACATCCTCATCACACCTTCAAAAAGATGATGAAGACTAATCCTGAAGACCTTCAATAGTTGACCGAAGGGGGAGACCAACATCCCTTAGTGTTGCGAAGAGCATTAATGACCAACTTCCAAAGGTTGTTGTGTTCATTTCTATATTTCCAAATCCACTTAGGCAATAACGCGATATTAGTCTCCAACAAGTCTCTTTCTATTCATATATATAT
Organism: Scalesia atractyloides; assembly: GCA_947069175.1. Classification (NCBI taxonomy): domain Eukaryota; kingdom Viridiplantae; phylum Streptophyta; class Magnoliopsida; order Asterales; family Asteraceae; genus Scalesia; species Scalesia atractyloides. Next base: position 85,766,952 of record CAMTDV010000014.1, read on the forward strand.
AATATAATTAGGGTCTCAAACGAATCGAAAGAACACATACAAAAAAAGATCTTGTTTGTGTTTGTTTATTATAAAAATAAATGTATTTATAAACAATTCATGAACACTTATCTAATGAGATTATGTTCGTGTTTGTCCATTAAGGAAATGAACATGTTCGTGTTCGTTTGTCAATTTTATGTAACGAACGCACCAGGACTGGCTATTCGGCCTGCAAACCCGTGTTGTCACCCGAGGCCCAAATTTTCAAGTGGCCTGAAAGGTTTTTGTAAGTTTTTATATATTATATTATATATTTAGTATATGCATTTGTTTATTATAAATAAAAAACTTGATAGTTGAGTAGATAAACCATCTCAAGATAATGTATAGGTCTTAAGTTCAAGGTGTAGCTTTAGCATCAAGTTCATTTTTTTAATTCATTTCCACTTAACCACAATTTTGGACCGAATTTTTTATGCCGCCCTGGATTTTTTTTTTGAGAGTTTCCGGGGACAACGTTGATGAACATAAATAAACACAAACATGCTTTCATGAACAAAAAGAAACATATATTTAAATGTATGTATTACATAATATGCTAATTTTATTAAAATTACCGAAGTAAATGAAAAATTTAAGATATAAAAATTCAAACCCTAATGAACTATAGAACAAAAAAAACGAACATATATGAACATGTTACCGAACATTAACGTTAATGAACATGGTCTCTGTTCATATTCGTTCATTTAACTAAAAGAACGAAATTTCTTGTTCGTGTTTGTTATTAAACGAACGAACTTCTCGCTGAACGGTTTATGAGCTGTTTGGTTCATTGAAGTCATAATTTTATTGTATGTACACTTTTACTATTATTACTTCAGTCATTCTGTCTGATATATGATTACTTAAATCTTGGTGATTCTTTCCAATTGTCGTTTAAGTCATGAAGCCCTTTTCTATACGAATGCTTAACCGTAGCACTAATGATGCATAAAAAATATCCCTAGGTGATTTCCCTTAACGATGATTGTGGGACAATCTTCTTGCATTTAAAACCTAAAAAATGTATGTGGTTTATACGATACCAAAAATTCTATTTGAAATAAGTAAAAAGGAGAAGAAAAATAACACGAGTATGAACTTCATAGGAGATGAATGAAATAAAAACATAAAAATTTAAATAAACTAATAAAATGATGAATATTAAAGATATTTGTCGAATCCCAGAAAAACGAATGACGTGTCCGTGCTCGGAAATGCACTGACGTTCGTCGCTCACCGGAACTAACCTACAAAAAAGAATATTGTTAGCTTCACCACAGAGAGCCCGGGGGGGATCTGTGAGCAAACTCCGGCGTGAGAATAAGGTAGCGTTTGGTACGAAGGAATAGAAAGTGGAATTGAATGGATCATTCTGATGGAATGAAAAGAAACATGTTTGGTTAGCATGTAGTAATGGAATGGAGCATTCCAAAGGAATGTAACTCCTTTCAAATATAACGATTCTCATTCTTTGGTGAATGAGTGTTTTTTTTTCATTCCTTTCAGGAATGAAAAGAAATATATTATTATATTTATATTAATAATATTAGTTTATATTATATTTATATTTATAATACTAATATTAATATACATTTTATTATTAATATTTTACCATTATTATTATTATTATTATTGAGGCAATTATACTTTTGCCGTTTTTAATACAATTGTGTTTCGTTACTTCGTGTTTTTTGTGTATTAAATTGTACAAATAATGATTCATTCTATTCACATATTAGTAATCAAACAGCAGAATGGAATGGAATGATTCATTTCATTCCATTGTCCATTCCATTACCTCGTCCATTTCATTCACTCGTTCATTCCATTACCTCATACTAAACAGACCCTAAGTCTCTACCTTGACATGAATTTGTAGTAAATGAGGACAATAAATGGGTTTGAATGTTATGGTTGAGATCTCAGAATTGAAATGAATGAGAGAATGCAATGTGTTTGAGAGCTTTTATCAGTGTTTTGTGATATGCTTGGTGATAACTTACCTTCTTGTGATCCTCTGAACTGCTTATATGGATGAGGCCCGATGTACAAGGTTCTTTCTCTCACCTCAGGGTTCAGAAGAATGTTTTACCAGACAATAAGGTTGTTCGGGTATCTTGTCTCCTAGGGAGGATCCTTTGATATCTTTCCCATTAATGGATGATTTTCTCCTGATCAAGCCAACTCCTTTTCACAGGCTTACCGGCTCCCAGGCAGGCGGTGCGTATGGGGCATTTAATGCTAAGGATCGATCACATTGTTTTCTCCTTAATCAGAACATTAATCGTATCCTATGTTCACATACGGGAAAACCAAAGATCTTTGACCTGGTCCCACTTATGGAGTTCAAGAATCAAAATGTGTTGTTATGGGCTTGGGCCTAATACCTTAATACAGGCCACAAGTCCAGACGAGGAAGCCTATGAGATGACCTTGATCTCTCTATCTCTCTATCTCTCAATATATATATATATATATATATATATATATAGGAGAAGGATCCGTTAGGAACCACCCTTTATTGCGAGAATCGCGAGAACCAATGGGAACACAACAAAAAATACCTAAAAAAATCTAAAAAAACAACCATTTTTTTAATATTTTTTGGAAAAATCGCTATATTTCGTCAATAAAAAAAATTTAAAAAATGTATAAAAGATAAATTTTCGAGTAATAGTTATCCATGCACATGTGCATATGTATCATTTTTTTTGACAAATTCCGTAATACATTACCAATATTAGACAATTCCCCTTTTATTTACACTGCCATACGTAATACACTACTTTTTACATTACCAATATTAGAAATGCACATGTGCATCTACATGTATCAACATGATATAAGGTGTTTTGGTACACTATTTTGAATACACTTTCCATTTCATCTATCATACCATCCATAATATACTACATTACCTCTTACCATTCATAATACAATACCATTACTGATGTGCTAAAAATAGTTTAGTAAAAACAACTAAATTAACCTAATTCTAGACTCTAAGTAATACTCTAGACTCACTAAGACACACTAAACTACTAACCCGCAAGTGTACCGATCGACCCTAGTATAGCTAAAGTAAGTCCGGATATCGAACCCACGAGACTTTGCTGATTACGTTAACTACTCTATTTAGACTCTGACAGACACGGACTAAAATGATTGAATGTTTGATGGGGGGAGTTTCTAGCGTTCCTATGGAAGCAAGTAAAGTTAACTAATTAAACTAACTTAACTAAGAGTACGAACTAGACTTGGGTTTTACTCAGATGGTGGAAAGACTACCTAGACTAGAATCCTGACTAATTTTAACAACGATTTTACTTGAAAGTTGATTAATGAGGAACCGAGATCTTTATATTCTCACCTCTCGGGATATCTAATAGGACCTCTGACCCTTCTCAAAAGCACACTATAGCCCCCTCGAGGTTGCTGAACTACCAATTATTAGACTCTTTTGCAAGACACCTAATGGGTTTATGAAAATATCCTATGAGGCTCACTCCCTGTCGAGATTTAAACCAAGGATAAACCTAATTTCTCAATTGGACTTACTAGACAACAGCCAACGGGTTAACTTCCTAAAAAGCTCCTACCTTTTGGCTTAATGACTTAGACCTAGCAATAACCTCGCACCTTGCAGCTATTGACGATTAGTAGAATATTTTATTTTATGAAGTTACCAATTATTACTCTTAAGGTTTAATTCCGCGGTTTCACCCTAAAGACTCTAGCTTTCTTATGTGATATGGACAGTCACCAAAAACTAGAACCTAACATGCATCTATTATGTGATAAAGACCGTCACCAAGATTCATGTAAAGCAACAAACAACAACCAAACAAGATCAAATACGCAAACACATCCAATTGATAGAATAAATCTTTTACAGTTCATAAACAATCCTCACAAATCACAAATCCAAAGTAAAAATCGAAACTTTATTCAGTCATTCATCTAATCTAGGTAGTTTATAAGATTTAGCCAACTAAAGTCATGGAAACAAAACCAAATAAAGTAGTATCAAGTATGCAAAACATAATCGAAGTTCAAAAAGCACAAACGAGAACACCCAGATGACAGAATGATGACCCGAAGTTGCTGCACTTAAAAATCTTCAACCGAATGCTTTTGCTACTCTGAACTGCTCTGATGATGCTCCAAAATCTCCCAAGGAATATCTTAATTCGTCAGTTAGGGTTTCTTAATGATAAGATTATCTTTTTATATGATTCTGCACAAAAACCCATCAAAATTTCGAATACAGCTGCAGATAACACCCTCTCGCGGGTCGTGAGAGGGATCTAATAGGTGAGTCGCGGCCCGCGACCGCCTTTATGACATCAGCAACATAACAGCCTCTCGCGGCCCGCGAGAGGCACCCCTAATCTATTCGCGGCCCGCCAGAAGCCCAAAAATCAGTGTTTACGACTCGTTTCAGCTCCCGAGCCCTCCAACTCGTTCCAGGACTTGACCAATTCGTATTTCTACTCAATTTCCACACTTTTCAGCTGCTTTAAACCACCAAGACCTGCAGAACGCAATTGGATCAAAAGACTAACTATTCTACGGAAAACAAAACTAAAACTAATGAAAACTATACAAACTATATACGAATAAGGATGTATTTTGCAATACATCAAATATCCCCACACTTACTCTTTTTTCGTCCTCGAAAAAGAATCTATGCAAACGGAATCAGAGACAAGTAACTACCCGGGTCAAAAGCTATTCATACTTGTTAAAATCAACAGTTGTGTTAGCCGCGATTGCAAATATAATTGTCCTCTTAAACCCGAACCCGGTTCCAAGCCCTTATCATGCAAATTTAGTTTAAGTTCGGTCAGTCTACCTAGGGTCTCACACTAGAAGCCACAGTCCATCTAATCCCGCCTCAAGCTTATAGAACAAAAGGAACAATCACGGGACCAATTCCTAACTGTTTTATATCAAAACCAAGAGAATTTAACATCACATTTTCTTTTTTTCTTCTTTCTTTTTTTTCTTCAATTGAATTTGAGTTTAGACGTTGCTTTACTTAACCCAGAGGCTGTCTCAACTAGAGTCACCATCCCCGAGAGCGACAACGTGAGCGTCGGTAATTTTTTTTGCAATTTTGATTTCACACATCCCAGAGGCATTCTACGTCAGAGTCACTATCCCCAACGAAGATTACTTAGGCATGCGCTACTTTTCTTAGTTTCTAGCTCAATCTATTCACTTCTATATTTTTTTCCTGATTAAAAACTCAAACGATTTTGACTTATAACGGCATTCCTTATACTATTATTGGCGGTTTCAACTTCGCATTTTTCCTAGATGAGTACCCACTAGCAAACCGACAATTTAGGTATATTAAGATCAAAGGAACCTAGAACCAAACCGGGCCTATTCACATATCCCAAACTAGACACAAGATCGACTATTTCTATCTCATATTATCATTATTTGAATCTGAATAACAACCCATCTTTTCTATCATTTTCCGTTTTATTTTGCAAACTTCCTTATTCAAAAGACGTTTTCTCATTTTTTCAATTTTTTTATTTATATTTTTTTAGATCACAAATATAAGACTCAAGCTAAATTAAAAACTATGTATCTCATCCCCACACTTAAAGATTGCATTGTCCCTAATGCAAAGATGAGACACGACTCAAACTACCTACCAAAACAAGCAAAACTAAGAACTAAATGAATGAAATAAATATTTACAAGTGGAAACGACTTAGCTGAATATATGCAAGACTGTCAATGTGCCAGTCAATTCCACATATGCCCTCTACTCCGAACACGCTCAGCAAACAATTCCTAACTCTCGGACACGCGAACGGAAGCGGCATAAATACACACCAGACCTATCAAATAATCATAAAAACACAAAGCATACCATACGATAGATAATAGTGTCTCCAACATACCATCTAAACATCCAGTATCAACCAAATCAACTACCCCTACCCAACCAACCAAATACTAAAGTATCCAAAATTAGGGGTACAGACCAGATTAGATAAAAACAGCATAAAAGAAAAATAAAAGATACTAGATTCAAAGTTGAGATGCTGTCTACCATCACTCGCCATCCCCATCTGACTCCTCCGATCCCTTCTCATAAACCCGATAAGGCTCAACCCCTTGCATGCCACTCGGTCCTACCTGCGGCTGCCTAAAGAACGGGGGAACCCCAAGATGCATACCCTCCATCATGTATCTCATATCATCCTCCAACCTCTGCTGACCCTGCTCGTGCATCCTCCTGCTCTCCATCATCACTTGCCTCACACCCCCAAACTGCTCATCTACATAACCACGTAGATCACCAAATCCAGTCTCCATCCTATCATATAGAGAATCCAATGTAAGTGGATCCGGACGTGGTGGCCTAAGAGGGTGTTGGGGTGCCGCAATCTCATGCCTAGTACGGGGTCTCTGGTATCTAGTAGGAATAGCCCCCTGCATAACTGCTGCTGCCTCCGAACCTGGTGGAGGGTGAACCTGAGGCCCTGACGAACTCCTGGTCAGCTAATCGGCTCCTCATACATAAGAATGTTAGCAGCCTGCAAATCCCAAACACTCATCAAACAGGGGTCTGGCCCCTCTCTCATACTATCTGCTGGGTACCTGCCAAAAACCCCAAGACTCTCAGCCATACGGGCCACAGTAAATACACGCTCTTGCACCACCCCTCCATAACCTCTTCATCGACCATGCAAAAACAGTAGCCAAGTTCACCGGCCTTTGCTCCACCATGCACATCAAACAGAACAAACTCACCTGATTAACCTTGTTATCTCCTTGACCTCTTCCAACCAATATAGCTGCTAAAATCTTGTGGATAAACCGATAAACTGGATCCACGATGTCACTAGTAACCAAAGCAGTAGAGTAAGGAACCGATGATATCGTACTCCAAAATCTAACTAACTCATCAACCTGAACAAAATTTGGACACCTCTTCTTAGACACCCCTTGCAAACAATTACGAAACTCAGCAGATTGTACTTCCTGAGGTGTGTAAAATTGGGTAGCGATAGCAAACTCCGGAATAGTCATCATATAAGATTGCCTACCCAAGGCAAAAAATATTGCTTCCTTATCATCAAAGAGTCCCTGCTTGTAGTCAAAAGTGGAATGGAACTCAAGGGTGATCTCCTTATATTGCCTCGCACTACAATCCAGAACTCTTCTAAACCTTGGACCCAATAACTACTCCACCCGAGCTCTTGCTCCCAACCTATCCATTAAATCCCAATCTATTCTTCTAAACGACAGCAAGTCGACCGTAATCAGTGTCATCAACCGCTGATACTCCCCTGAATCAACTTCAAACTGTAGGAGCGGACTATCCCTTATACGAGTACTTTGACCATGGGGTACCCCTACCCCCATATACTCAATTACCCTCACATATCCCGGTTGAGGCTCCGGGATCGCCGGACCTCCGTGCGGCCGAGCTGGCGGACCCGGCTTCCTTCCGGACCTGCTTGATGATCCTTCACATGACATATTCTGCAAGACAAATCAAATTTGACAAAACAACGCAAAGCAGATCATCAGTAACAAACTATTTTTGGTATTTTTAAAATTTTTAATTCTTTTCTTTTTATAAAAGAGCGGAAACAACCGTATATCATTTCATTCGCGGTTGAAACCGAAACTAAATCGGGTTACCGTTTACAAAAGAATAAGTTATAAACAACCTCGCCTGAATGGAGATTGAGTACGGGCGAGGCGTTTTGTACCTGTACGTGCATATAAGTAAACCCATGACCAAGTAGAACTAAAACTACTAGACTCAATATATACGATTCAATGTACACTACCCCCCCGACACTTTAATGTCCTCAATTAAATCTCTAGTGCCAAAACCAACCAACATTGAGTGTTAAACCAAGTAAAGTTTAAAACTTTATAGTGGAAACAGTCAAACGGGTCACGATTAAGTTGTAAACGCAAGTACATCTCAAAAATTACCAACTCGAAACCCCACACTCAATGTTACTACACCTGAACTATATGGTAGTCGCAAAGCACAAGTCATTCAAACCCAACCAACCCTTCGACAGCCTGTATTATACTAAACTACCTAACCTGAACCATCCGCAACTTCCAACTCACACTAACCATGACCAAACAAAGGATTAAACCTAGACCCGACACTAAATCTAACTTTTATCTAACTAATAACTGAAATAACGGACTCATGATACAAAAATTACAAGAAACCATACCTTGAAGTAGAGCTAGACAAGAAGAACTACAAAATTTTGGAGAATCCCGTGTTTGTGGTAAAAGGTGGGTAATTTATGATGAAAATTGGATGGGTGATGATTATAGGTGAAAAGGGAGTAAAATTTTGGTTGGCAATGGAAGATTTTCGGAGGTAGATGGTGGCTTGTGGTGGTTTTCGGCGGAATGGAGAAGAGAAATTATGGCAAAATGGTTAAGGTTGAGGCTAAAAGCAAAAAAAAAAACCTTCAGATATGGGCTCTGGCGGCCCGTGATAGCAGAAGATGTTCCTCTCGCGGGCCGCGATCGAGCAATTTTTTTCCTAGGCCATTACACTCTCGCGGCCGCGACCGAGAGAGGGATCTCTCTCGCGCCCCGCCAGAGGGCATTTTTGACAGAAAGTTTCGAAATTCTGAGGTGTTTCATGCCTTAGAAAAATTTTCAATCTCAACCAAACCTCGCAAGACTCAACCCAAATTTTTCTAACTCTGGAACTTACCTGAAACTCATTTTCTCATCAATCCCTGCACATCCTTGGTATGGAATCCCTGCAAAATGACCCAGAAACACAAAACAAAGACCGAACAAACTAACAAGAAAAACCGTTAGCTACGAAAAAGCATCAAAATCAACAACAATACAAAAGGTACAAACTCTACACTTGAGCTTCGACTCAAGACACTAAGTGGTGGTGTCAGGCATGTCCTCGAGAGGAGTTACCTCATTCTCAGTGTTATCAATCGGACCACCTAGATAGTGCTTTAACCTATGACCATTTACCTTCCATGAGCGTTGTGTGGCCTTATCAAAAACTTCTATCGCCCCATGCGGAAATACCTCTTTCACAATATATGGTCTCGTCCACTTTGATTTCAACTTTCCGGGAAACAATTTTAATCTCGAATTATAAAGAAGTACCTTGTCGCCAACCGAGAATTCCTTCAACCCCTTCATCCTTCGATCATCCAAAGCTTTCGACTTTTCCTTAATACTCCATGATCTTTCATAAGCCGCATCTCGAAGCGCTTCCAACTCATGGATTTGAAAATATCTACGCCTAGCCACTTCGGTCAAATCTAAGTTTACGGTCTTAAGGGCCCAAAGAGCCCTATGTTCCAACTCTACGGGAAGATGGCACGCTTTGCCATATACGATCATAAACGGTGTAGTCCCTAAAGGTGTCTTGTAGGCAGTACGGAACGCCCACAAAGCATCATCAAGCTTATCGGACCAATCTTTCCTAGACTTCCCTACCGTCTTTTCTAAGATTCTCATCACTCCTCTATTTGCATTCTTTACTTGACCACTCGTTTGTGGATGATAAGCGGTGGACAAACGGTAGGTTACTCTATAACGCTCCAATGCCTTCCCCATCACGGCATTACAAAAATGTGAACCTCGGTCACTTATAAGGGCTTTGGGTGTACCGAATCGCGTGAACAACTTCTTCAAGAATCTCACCACCACTCGGGCATCATTTGTAGGTAAAGCTTGAGCTTCCACCCACTTAGAGACGTAATCGATTACCACTAGGATGTACCGATTCCCACTAGATGGGGGAAAAGGTCCCATGAAGTCGATGCCCCATAAGTCGAAGACTTCGAGTACTTGAATGGTATTTTGGGGCATCTCATTCTTGGATGAGATATTGCCGATACGTTGGCAAGCGTCACATTTCTTAACAAACTCAATCGCATCCTCTACTACCGTGGGCCAATAAAAACCACATTAAAAAACCTTTTGTGCGGTAGCATTCGCACCATGATGACCCCCGGTTAAACCCTCGTGCACATGCCTAAGGATGTCTATACCTTCCTCCCTAGCTACACACCTCCTAAGAATGCGGTCGCCTCCTATCCTAAAAAGGAATGGATCATCCCATATATACTTCCCCGCATCCCTAAACAACTTTTTTTCGTTGGGCATTCATATCCCCCATGACAAACCCATTAGCCAAATAATTCGCTAGATCACTAAACCAAGGCAACCCCTTTCTCGGCCTCTACAAAATCGATGGACTCGTGAGGGAATCTATCTCCTATCGCCTCCTCACGAATCTCCTCTCTATTCGGATCCTCTAACCGCGACAAGTGATCGGCGGCTAAATTGTCGGCCCCCTTTTGTCCCTAATCTCAATGTCAAACTCGGAAAACTATAGTATCCACCGGATGAGTCAGGGTTTAGCGTCTTTCTTTTGAAAGAGAAAACGCAAGGCGGAATGGTCGGTGAAAACAACGGTTTTGGAAAGCACGAGATAGGATCGGAATTTGTCGAAAGCGAATACTACGGCTAAGAGCTCCTTCTCCGTGGTGGTGTAGTTCTCTTGAGCATCATTTAACATTTTGCTCGCATAGTAGATCAAATGAAAGTGCTTGTCCTTTCTTTGTCCTAAAACCGCACCTACGGCATAGTCACTCGCAAGCTCGAACGGTAAGCTCCAGTCGGGCGAGATAAAAATAGGGGCACTAACAAGATTTTCCTTCAAAGAAGTGAAAGCTTTAAGACACTCCTCGTCGAAGACGAAAGGAACATCTTTCTCCAAAAGACGGGTCATGGGGCGTGTGATCTTAGAGTAATCCTTAATGAAACGCCTATAGAATCCCACATGACTAAGAAAACTCCGAATTGACTTGACACTAGTAGGTGGAGGTAAACGACTAATGGTATCTATCTTGGCCCTATCGACCTCTATCCCTACTCTCGAGATCTTGTGTCCCAACACAATCCCTTCCGTCACCATAAAGTGACACTTTTCCCAATTCAACATCAACTTCGTTTCTATGCACCTCTTCATCATCCGCTTCAAATTACCTAAACAATAGTCAAAAGAATCACCGTAGACCGAGAAGTCATCCATAAAGACTTCCACAGAACTCTCAACCATGTCTTGAAAGATCGCGACCATGCACCGCTGAAAAGTAGCTGATGCGTTACATAATCCAAAGGGCATGCGTCGGTACGCATATGTGCCATAAGGACATGTAAAAGTAGTTTTCTCTTGGTCCTACGGGCGATTGGGATTTGGAAATAGCTTGAAAAACCATCTAGAAAAACAATAGAACTGACGACCCGCGAGACGCTTGAGCATTTGATCGATGAACGGTAGAGGAAAATGGTCCTTCCGGGTGGCGTCATTGAGCTTGCGGTAGTCAATACACACACGCCAACCGGTGACCGTACGGGAAGGAATAAGCTCATTTTTCGCATTCGTGATGATGGTCATCCCTCCCTTCTTGGGGATGACTTGGGTGGCTAACCCACGAGGAATCGGATATAGGATAAATTAGCCCGGCCTCCATCAGCTTAATCACCTCTTTCCTAACCACCTCTTTCATGTTAGGATTTAGACGCCTTTGAGGTTGCACTACCGGTTTGAATTCGTCTTCCATGAGAATCCGGTGTGTGCAAAACGTGGGGCTAATCCCCTTGATATCGGACAATCTCCAAGCTATGGCATCTTTGTGCTCTCGTAGCACCTCAATCAACTTACCTTTCTCCTCCTTCGTCAACTTAGAAGATATGATGACGGGTAAACTAGACTCCTCTCCGAAGAAGGCATACTCTAGATGGGATGGAAGAACCTTAAGCTCTAAAGTTTCCAACTCCAAAGGTTTACTCTCTACCTCCTCCCTAACCTCACACAACTCTAATGTTTCCGGAATCCACTCCGAATCCTCTTCAACTTCCTCATCCTCACTCTCAAACTCAATCTCATCTCTACCCACTAGATCACCTCCACTAATGTAACTAATACACTGATCAACACATGACATGAAGGAATCTAAGAAGTAAACGGAATGACACGGGCCGCTATGATCGTCACTACCACTAGGGTGTTGCATGGCTCTATCTATCTCGAATGTGAAAATCTCGTCACCCGCACAAAGTGAGATCTTACCGTCATAGACATCGATGATTGCCTTGGCGGTTCGAAGGAATGGACGGCCTAGAATGATGGGGACCTTTTCATCGGCCTCCGTGTCGAGCACAACAAAATCAACCGGGAACACGAACTTATCGACCTTGACTAAGAGATTTTCAGTGATACCCCTAGGATACTTGACCGACCGATCGGCCAATGATAACGACATACGCGTGGATGAAACCTCTCCTAGACCTAAGCACTCGTAAAGTGAGAATGGCATCAATGTAACACTACGTTTTTTACGTCCAATAATTATTTTACACGTGTCCCGGGAATCCTATTGTGCTGTGTGCCAAAACGGGAGGGACTAAAGTTGTTGAATCGCTTATCTTATCCTCGTTATGCCTTGAAATGAAGTCAAGGGGCCAAAATTTGCAATTTATGAAAGTATAATGGAGATGGGAAGTGCAGGGACTAAGTTTGCCAAACTTTCAAACCCACAAGGGGCCGTCGCGCTGCGCGTAGCTCAAGGGGGGAGATCTCCACGCTACGCCTAGCCCCTATCTGGGCAGAATGTTTGTAAGTTGCTGCCAGCTAGCTCTTGGACACTTCTTACACGAACTTGTGCCACCTTGCTCGTATTTTGCCACCATTTGACACCTCTAGGACACTTGTGGGCACCTGAATTCATACCACAACACCTGGTTTAAAACCATAACTATGAGCCGAGACTTGTTACCTACTGATTTATAAACTTATTTTCATCATAAAAACAGTAAGTACAAGTCCCGAGCTCAAAATCTCAAATTAGGCTTCAAAGCTATGTGTGAAATTACTAAAATGCCCTACGGGACATAGTATGTTTCAAAATCATCAAACACACATATATTTGATATCCTACGGTTGTAACATGATAAAATATATGTTTTTACAGAATATTTAAGGTCATAACATCAGATTCACTTTAAACATCTTTTGTAAGCCTAAAAATGACCCCTTGTAAGGCATAAATGGGATTTAAATGTAACTTGAACCTATTTTTACAAATGCTACTGATTTTATAACATATTTTAAACATATCTCATTATGGAACTTATATACGACTCTTATGGTTACCCGGTTTCGCATATATGTATACGGTTAAGCACACGTAGCTAGTTTACGTATTTTAACCGCAACAGGTTTAACTTTGTCCATTCCTTATCAAAATCCAGAATATTATTGGTTTTCCCATATTATACAAGTCTATGCAATTGTCGGGTCCAATTAACATTCTAATCCGGTCACCGTTTAATCTAGCGTATCGTACCGTATCACAATTTAGCGTAAGACTAACCGGTCCAAGTCTAGGACTTAATTAAGGACCCATTAGCATTCTAATATTGGTTATTAATTACCATCACTCCAGACTGAACGCCTCCCGGTAGATTGCTCCTGTACTTGCTCTGGAATACGGTTGAATTTGGATTACTTGTGAACTTCAATTAAAGTAAATACTCTTAACTTATTTTCCCTATATGGGCTTGGGGTACAGTAGACTACTACCGCTTGGTCGGGTATGGGATAATGTTTTATCCAGTTGTAATAATTAACGGAAATCTTACATAACCCGGTTTTGATCTTTTTAGACTGAAACTAAAACATTGAGGGTGGGCTTGACCGTGTCTGGGATATCCTTGGCTCACTAAATTGGTAGTGGCCACGACAATATAGCATGGCGTGTAGGCATACACTGGGTAATTGCTATCCTGCTTTCTGTGTGAAAGTTCAGAGTGGTGTGTCAGTCGATCATATCTCGGTTTCTGTACCGGGCCTCATATGTAAAAGCCAGCATGTAAATCTGTATACAAGGTCATTTGTACTATCCCAAGTTATTTCTGAAAATGTGCCTTGTGCACCTAAAACCATTTTCGAAAAGGTTTTCAAAATGAGTCGGTTGAGCGTATTTACTAGTGTAAACTGACGTATTTTCAAAAGCTAAAGTTACAGGTTGCAAGTACGGAATAGGCCGGGAGCTGCGGGGCGAATAACCAAGGAGCTGCGACCTTAGGGAATTGCCTGTTTATAGTCTGTTATCATTTTGTATGTATTTCGATCCGCCTGTGGATCTAGTTACAACCATGTCTGTATATATTTATTTTGGACATTAGACATTATCGGTTGTAATAGTTTATTTACTCCAGACTTCTGCTGTGTTATGCTTATTTGGTTATGATGATATCAGCTGTACGTCACGATACTCCCCACCGGGCCCACCGGTAGACACGTGGATGTCGGGGTGTGACAGGTTGGTATCAGAGCCAACGTTTGAGGGAATTCAACACTTGTCATTAGTGTTTGATCTCAAACGATATAAGAAAACACATTCCTTAGACTCTCGAGTCTAGGCTTTGACCTAGGATTATTCGTTTCCCTATTTTGCTATTTTGTTTGCTTTGTTTTTTTAACTTGCTTTGTGACAGGAATTGACGAAGATGCCTCCAAAATTTTCTAGAGGAGTGAAAGGAAAAGGCCTCATGAGAGGTGGAGCTGCGGGTCAAGGACCTTCGAATCCACATAACTACAACCCTTACGAGGGGTCAGGAGACTCCTCATCACCGTGGGAATCGTACCCTCATCGTCACTCTATATCCCATGAGTATTCTCCACCGCCAGATTTACTGCCACCACAACCTACCCAATCTCACCACTCACGCTCCCATTCTTTCCATGGAAATTATAACCTCGATATTCAATTCCACTCACCTTCTGTAACCCCACCAGAAGATTCCCCGGAACCCATGGAAGAAGACTCCGACCCAGAAATGCCCGAAGATCCACAAATGGGTAGACCTTCTTATGCCTCGCCTTACAACGAACAACCGCCTTCTACTGTTGAGCCTGAGCCTCAACCACCCTTACCATTTGGCGAACCTTTTCAACCACCTCCGCCACCGGGTTTTGATAACCCCATACCTACCTACCAACAATTGCCAGAGTACAACCCCTTTGATCCTTCTACCTGGCCAGAGCATAGCCATAGCCATCACATACCTCATCCAGACCCTTACCTTGAAGCGGCTATGAACGCTCATTATCCTTATCCTTACCAATCTGGTGGATACTCTTTCCATAGCCATCAAACACCGGTTGCGCCGCCTCAACCACAACCACAACCGCCGCCGCCAACTATGAATGTTCTGAACGAAGCAATAGAACGAGTAAAAGAGCTACAAGAGAAATGAGCCAAGTATGCTAAGAAGAACAAAAAATTATTAAAAAGACTAATGAAGAAATTGACAGGGAAAAAGGACTGAGTTCCTTACTATCTTTATGTATTACGTTTAATTTAAAATAAGTCCTTGCATGGACAGGTATATAATTTAAAACCCCTGCAAGGGTATGTTTCTTATTTTAGTCACTGCGAGGATAATCTATCTTATTTTCTTGTAAAAGACTTGTTTAAGGCAGTTGTAATTTGAATTTTAACATTAATGAAATCCCTTTTGGATTAATGATTATATATACTGTTATTATATCCGTTGTTCAAGCCAACGTCTTGATATTTAATTCAAAATTTGTGATATGCGAAACATTTCCAAGAAATCTCCTTGATGGTTTACACCTGCCAAGTGACTAGGTCACATATATTGGCAAAACGGTAGTTAATATGGTGTTCTACCCTGATAGTTAAGGTTGAGAAATCCTATAAGGAGTCCCTTCTATCCAGAAGTGGTGAACTATGTTCTAAACTTCACAAGTCCGCCTGATCTAGACTAGCTACTTAAACCATTTCAAGGAATTTCTATTCTAAAAGGTTAATATATTCAAGGTATTAACCTCCTGGCAGTGTGACCTGAGGAACCACACAAGCCGTCAAGGCACAGGACTACGTCGAAGCCTATATAATCTATTTTGATCTCGATCAGAAAATCATCAGTGCGATGATTACTCTATTTAAACACCCATTGGTGGTGTAGTGCCTACGACCGTATTAATACATCCATTAGTGATGTAACGCACACGGGCTATGTTATGTCCATTAGTGATAATGACAGTTGCAGTCTACGACTCTCTGTCTCGAGGTAGTAAAACTATGTTCGAACCTCGAAGCTATTTGATCCATTGGTGATCTTGGTTCTATATTTCAAGCCCTTAGTGCTACTCTAAAATTTATCCTTGTGACAGGCCTTTCGTGCCACATTTTAACACCCCTCTTGTTAAGGTCGTTCGTGTCGTTATAAATCAATTAAACAAGTGTATCAAACTAAATTCCACGTGATTGCTTCAGCGTCAAAGTACAAGGATGGCTAATTCAGATGAAGCAAATAGCAACCATGGGGATGGAGGTGCCAACAAATAGATTGTAACTACTAGAGGCGAACTGCAGGCATTAATTGCCACCGAAGTAGAAAAAGCAATTAAAGATCATGACGAGAAGAACGGTGAATCCAGTGCTTCACATACCAAGCATACTTCTAAGCACACATCCAGGCATACATCTTCACACCATTCTAAGCACTCATCGCAAAAGAAATCTGAACATCCCTCTCACAAGAAAGACGACTCTGAGCACTCGTCAAATATTGAGAAGAAAAGGAAGGAGTATCATAAGAAAACCCAGTTTACTAAGGAAGGGTGCTCTTACAAGTATTTCGTGTCATGTAAACCACGTGATTTCACTGGTGAAAAGGGAGCGGTGGAAACGCTCCGATGGTTGGACGAAATTGAAACCATTGTAGAAATCAGCGGGTGCGCTGAAAAAGACGTAGTGCAGTATGTAGCGCAATCGTTCAAGGGCAATGCCCTCACGTGGTGGAAGTCGATGATCCAATCTTCTGGGAAGGTTCATCTGTATAATATAAGTTGGGAGAAGTTTGTTGAGCTGGTAAAAGATGCCTATTGTCCACCTTATGAGATGGAAAGGATTAAAACAGAATTTATTGGGCTAACCATGAAGAACCTCGACTGTGGGAAGTATGTATTGGAGTTTAACTCTATGTCGAGATTAGTCCATATCTGATCACTCCCGAATCCAAACGCATCTCATGTTTTATTGGCGGATTAGAGCCGGAGATTAAGGGTGATGTCAGGGCATCTCAGGACCGTGACGTTTAGGTCTGCTGTGGACCTTTCTATGGTCTTGGCTCAGGATTTGAAGAGACAGAGGTCTCTTAGGTCTGAAGGTGGTGAGAAGAGGAAGAGAGATGATGACAGGTTTCACCGCTTTAGCAAGAACAGGAAGTTCGGGTCAAACAAGAACCATCAAAGGTCTGATAATAGGCCTAAATGCAGAATGTGCAACAAGTGACACTTTGGTGCGTGTCCGGACGAGCTTCAGTCAAAGTCGTGTGGGATTTGTAAGAGGCATGGGCACAAGGCCCTGGAATGTAAGGATTTGAAGGAGGCCACCTGTTTTAATTGTGGCGAGAAAGGACATATCAAGCCCAACTGTCCTAAGTACAAGAAGGATGACACTGCTAAGGACGATGGGGCGAAGAAAGGAAAAGCTCGTGCTTTCTAGATGAAAGCCAAGGAAGTTGTGAAAGATGACAATGTGATAACAGGTACGTTCCTTATTAATGATGTTTATGCTAGAGTTCTTTTCGATTCAGGGGCTGATAAATCATTTGTAGATTATAAGTTTATGCCTTATTAAACTTACCCATGAGAACTCTAGACATAACATACGATGTAGAACTTGCTGATGGAACGATAGAAACCGCTTCTACAATTCTTGATGGATGTTTTATTTTCATTAAGGATCACTCTATTCCTGTTTCGCTATTGCTAATGAAGTTGGCAGGTTTCGATGTAGTTCCTGGTATGGACTGGTTGTCTAGTAACCATGCCCATATAGCTTGTAACAAGAAGCTATTCGAAATCAAAACCGCGTCAGGGGAATTGCTGCCTATCCAAGGTGATGTACGTTATGGTTTGTCCGAAAAGGATTTGCTACTTAAAACCTCGAAATGCCTGAAGAAGAACTGTGTCATTTACATGGCACAAGTGACCATTGATGAAGCTAAGCCAAAGATCGAAGATCTACCCGTTATCTCAGAATTTGCTGACGTGTATCCTAAAGACTTGCCTGGTCTACCTCCAGACAGGCAAGTAGAATTTAGAATTGATATCATACCTGGTGCAGCTCCAGTTGCTAGAGCCCCTTACAGACTTGCACCTACAGAAATGAAAGAATTGAAGACACAACTTGAGGAATTATTGGAAAAAGGATTTATTCAGCCAAGCTCTTCGCCTTGGGGAGCTCCAATACTGTTTGTGAAAAAGAAAGATGGTTCAATGTGAATGTGCATTGACTACCGCGAGCTGAATAAGTTAACAATTAAGAATCGCTATCCATTGCCCAGGATCGATGATTTATTTGACCAGCTTTAGGGAGCAAGCTACTTCTCGAAGATTGATTTGAAGTCAGGGTATCATCAACTCAAAGTTCATACTGAAGACGTTCCAAAGACGGCTCTTGGAACAAGATATGGTCATTATGAGTTCTTAGTGATGGCTTTTGGGCTCACTAATGCACCTGCAGCTTTTATGGATTTGATTAATAGAGTTTGCAAGCCTTATCTGGATAAGTTTGTCATCGTATTCATAGATGACATACTTATATACTCTCGTAATCAGGAGGACCACGAGAAACACTTGAAGTGTATTCTAAGGTTGCTGAGACAGGAGAAGCTTTATGCGAAATTTTCGAAGTGCGAGTTCTGGTTGCGTGAAGTTCAATTCTTAGGCCACGTGGTTAGTGAGCGTGGAATACAAGTTGACCCTGCCAAAGTCGAGGCAGTAATGAACTGGCAAGCCCCCAAGACACCATCCGAAATCCGAAGTTTTCTGGGCTTGGCTGGTTACTATAGAAGGTTCATTGAGAATTTTTCAAGGATAGCTACTCCATTGACAACCTTGACCCATAAAGATGTTAAGTTTGTTTGGGGTCCGAAACAGCAGGAAGCTTTCGATGTATTGAAGCAGAAATTAAGCAACGCTCCTGTGTTGACCTTACCTGAAGGCGTTGAAGATTTTGTAGTCTATTGTGATGCATCACACACCTGCATGGGGTGTGTACTCGTGCAAAGAGGGAAGGTGATTGCCTATGCTTCAAGGCAGTTAAAGATTCATGAAAGAAACTACACCACACATGACTTGGAGCTAGGTGTCGTGGTGTTTGCGCTCAAGCAATGGAGACATTATTTATATGGAACAAAGTGTGTTATATACACCGACCACAAAAGTCTCCAACATTTATTCAATCAAAAGGATTTGAATATGCGACAGCATCGGTGGATGGAGACACTAAATGATTATGATTGTGAAATCCGTTATCATCCAGGCAAGGCAAATGTGGTTGTCGATGCCTTGAGCCGCAAGGAAAGGGTTAAGCCCATAAGGATCAATGCCAAGAGCATTCAGGTTAAGAATGATCTGAAAGATAAGATTTTGGAAGCTCAGAAGCAAGCTTTGTTAGATGCAAATCTACCTAAGGAAGAACTGGGAAAGTTGGTAGAACAACCTACCCCGGGAAATGATGGAATCCTTCGGTTTTGTGGACGAATATGGATTCCAGTCTCTGGTGGGCTTAGGGATCTGATCCTTCAAGAAGGACATAGTTCCAGATATTCAATTCACCCGGGTGGTGACAAAATGTATAAATATTTTAGACCCGACTATTGGTGGTCCGGACTGAAGAAGTCTATAGCTGCTTATGTAGCTAAGTGCCTGACATGTTCGCAAGAGAAAGCAGAGCATCAGAAACCGTCAGGATTACTGCAGCCATTAGAAATTCCCATGTGGAAATGGGAATGCGTAACTATGGATTTTATTACCAAATTACCAAAGACAAAGCGAGGGAATGACGTGATATGGGTGATTATGGGCAGGCTGACTAAGTCGGCACACTTCTTACCCATTAATGAGACTTATAGCTCAGATAAGCTAGCAAAGTAATATGTGGACGAGATTGTTTCCGTGCACGTCGTGCCAATGTCCATTGTGTCGGATAGGGACACAAGATAAACTTCGCACTTCTGGAAAAGTTTTCAGCAAGCTTTGGGCACTCGATTAAATTTTAGCACAGCTTATCATCCTCAGACGGATGGGCAAAGTGAGCGCACTAAACAGACTTTGGAAGATATGCTTCGCGCTTGTGTGATTGATCTAGGTGGAAGCTGGGATAGCCACTTATCACTTGTTGAGTTCTCCTACAACAACAGCTATCATACAAGTATTCAAGCAGCCCCGTTTGAAGCGCTATACGGGAAAAAGTGTAGGACGCCCGTTTGTTGGGCAGAAGTTGGTGAAGCACAACTATCAGGACCGAAAATAGTCCTGGAGACGACGGACAAGATTTTACAAATTCGGGATCGTCTCAAGCCTGCCAGGGATAGGCAGAAATGTTATGCGGATCGAAGACGTAAACCTCTTGAATTCCAGATTGGGGACAAGGTCTTGCTTAAAGTGTCGCCTTGGAAAGGCGTTATGCGCTTCGGAAAGAAAGGCAAGCTAAGTCCAAGGTATGTTGGACCATTTGAGATTATTGAACGAATTGGAGCAGTTGCGTACAAGCTCAAATTGCCCGAGAAATTTAATGGAATCCATGATGTATTCCACATCTCCAACTTGAAAAAGTGCTTAGCAGACGAGTCGTTGGCCATGCCACACGAAGAGGTTCAGATTCATAAGAACCTACGTTTTATCGAGCGACCAGTGGCGATCGAGGATCGTCAGGTCAAGAAGCTTCGTAGGAAGCATGTGCCTATTGTAAAGGTTAAATAGGACGCTCGTCGAGGTCCCGAATACACTTGGGAAGTTGAGTCTGTCATGCGACAGAAGTACCCACAATTGTTTGATTGAAATCTCGGGTCGAGATTTATTTTAAGGGGGTGAGGATGTAACACTACGTGTTTTCACGTCCTATAATTATTTTACACGTGTCCCGGGAATCCTATTGTGCCGTGTGCCAAAACGGGAGGGACTAAAGTTGTTGAATCGCTTATCTTATCCTCGTTATGCCTTGAAATGAAGTCAAGGGGCCAAAATTTGCAATTTATGAAAGTATAATGGAGTTGGGAAGTGCAGGGACTAAGTTTGCCAAACTTTCAAACCCACAAGGGGGCGCCGCGCTGCGCGTAGCTCAAGGGGGGAGACCTCCGCGCTACACCTAGCCCCTATCTGGGCAGAATGTTTGTAAGTTGCTGCCAGCTAGCTCTTGGACACTTCTTACACGAACTTGTGCCACCTTGCTCGTAATTTTACCACCATTTGAAACCTCTAGGACACTTGTGGGCACCTGAATTCATACCACAACACCTGGCACCTCCTCTATACTCCATAAATGACTCAATTGTGAGTGCACTCTTATGTTGCAACAAGTTCTTCACACTTAGAGTTTATCAACATACCTTGGAGAAGTTCTAGACGAATTTAGAGCATTCCATTATGTTCTTAGCAACTCTTGGACCTTATGTAAGTGTTCAATCTCGTGCTAAGTCAGTTCTTAGCCTAGAACAAAGTCTCGTCGTAATTATGCGTTGACTTTGCTCTAAATCCGTGTATACTCCGTCATTGTGCATAACGAAAGCTCCTACGTGCTCCTAATGATGGAGGTAATAAACCCTCAAGAGGGCATTTTCAGATTTTCACGGATTCATGGCCAATTGACGAGTCAACCGAAAAGTCAAATAAAGTCAAACTGAGCAGTTTTTGTAAAATTCATAACTAACGATGCGGATGTTATAAAATATGTTTTAAAGCAATAATATCCTTAAAATAAGTATTAGAACTTGTGTCAACAGATTCGTCTCGTCAAATTTTGGTCTAGGCTCGGTTTGTAGCCAAAAGTCGTTATAATTAACTTTTGTTGACTTTTGTCTCTGACCCACTTCGAGCTATCTTTGCTTCTGATCATTGACCATTTTAGGACCATATTCATGTCTAGAATAATTATCTAAAGTTTCGTGACTTGATTCCTAGTAAATCCGAGTTCTTACATAAGTTCCGTAAAATCCTTAAAACTTTGCAAATAGGTCCTTTTGGCGCAAAACAAGATTTTAGCACACATGAGCATTTGGATAATATACTTACTGATACGTTATGATAAGTAGGACCATTTGGGATGTTTATTCAGTTTATGACTTAAATGTATGCTTAAGAATCGCTAATCGCCGCTAAATGACTAAACTACCCTTTTTATGGAAAAATAGCAAGAATCAAACTTTTTTTAATCAAAACCTTAACTTACTGATGTTATAAGTTAAATGAGATATTTTGGGCTATTTAAAACAGGTCCTAACTTCAGTTTATATTAAAAATCGAATTAACGGCACCTTAGCGACTTTTACGCCTTTCGGCGCATAAGCATGGTTTAAAACCATAACTATGAGCCGAGACTTGTTACCTACTGATTTATAAACTTATTTTCATCATAAAAACAGTAAGTGCAAGTCCCGAGCTCAAGATCCCAAATTCGGCTTCAAAGCTATGTGTGAAATTACTAAAATGCCCTACGGGACATAGTATGTTTCAAAATCATCAAACACACATATATTTGATATCCTACGGTTGTAACATGATAAAATATGTGTTTTTACAGAATATTTAAGGTCACGACATCAGATTCACTTTAAACATCTTTTGTAAGCCTAAAAATGACTGAAATGCCCTTGTAAGGTATAAATCGGATTTAAATGTAACTTGGACCTATTTTTTACAAATGCTACTGATTTTATAACATATTTTAAACATATCTCATTATGGAACTTATATACGACTCTTACGGTTACCCGGTTTCGCATATATGCATACGGTTAAGCACACGTAGCCGCAACGGGTTTAACTTTGTCCATTCCTTATCAAAATCTAGATTGTTATTGGTTTTCCCACATTATACAAGTCTATGCACTTGTCCGGTCCAATTAACATTCTATTCCGGTCACCGTTTAATCTAGCGTATCATACCGTATCACAATTTAGCGTAAGACTAACACTGTCCAAGTCTATGACTTAACTAAGGACCCGTTAGCATTCTAATATTGGTTATTAATTACCATCACTCCAGACTGAACGCCTCCCGGTAGATTGCTCCTGTACTTGCTCTGGTATACGGTTGAATTTGGATTACTTGTGAACTTCAATTCAGGTAAATACTCTTAACTTATTTTCCCTATACGGGCTTGGGGTACGGTAGACTACTACCGCTTGGTTGGGTATGGGATAATGTTTTATCCAGTTGTGATAATTAACGGAAATCTTACATAACCCGGTTTTGATCTGTTTTGACTGAAACTAAAACATTGAGGGTGGGCTTGACCGTGTCTGGGATATCATTGGCTCACTAAATTGGTAGTGGCCACGACAATATAGCATGGCGTGTAGGCATACACTGGGTAATTGTTATCCTGCTTTCTGTGTGAAAGTTCAGAGTGGTGTGTCAGTCGATCATGTCTCGGTTTCTGTACCGGGCCTCATATGTAAAAGCCAGCATGTAAATCTGTATACAAGGTCATTTGTACTATCCCAAGTTATTTCTGAAAATGTGCCTTGTGCACCTAAAACCATTTTCGAAAAGGTTTTCAAAATGAGTCGGTTGAGCGTATTTACTAGTGTAAACTGACGTATTTTCAAAAGCTAAAGTTACAGGTTGCAAGTACGGAATAGGCCGGGAGCTGCGGGGCGAATAACCAAGGAGTTGCGACCTTAGGGAATTGCCTGTTTATAGTCTGTTATCATTTTGTATGTATTTCGATCCGCCTGTGGATCTAGTTACAACCATGTCTGTATATATTTATTTTGGACATTAGACATTATCGGTTGTAATAGTTTATTTACTCCAGACTTCTGCTGTGTTATGATTATTTGGTTATGATGATATCAACTGTACGTCACGATACTCCCCACCGGGCCCACCGGTAGACACGTGGATGTCGGGGTGTGACAATCAAGTTAATACTAGCTCCTAAGTCAGCTAGAGCATGAGCGGGAGCAACGGCACCCTCGAAAAAAGCACGGAATGGTGAAAGTGCCCGGATCGGTTAGTTTCTCCGGTAGCTTGTTCAAAACCACCGCAGAACAACCGCCGGTCAACGGAATGTTAAACAACTCACCTAGCCTATCCTTTCGCTTAAGAAGATCTTTGAGAAATTTCGCATACTTAGGCATGGATTGCAAGGCCTCGATGAAAGGAAGATTTATCTTTAATTGCTTAAACATCTCTAAGAAGTGCCCATATTCCCTAGCATATTTCTGATGCTTAAGGCGGGCGGGATACGGAACGCGTGAATGATCAACCAAAGGGGATGGCTTAACTCCTACCGGTTGTTTCTTTACTCTCTTCTCTACTAGAGGATCCTCGGTTTGTGTGGTACTTGCTGGGACTAGCCTATCGTGCACGTTACCGGGAGCTTCCATCTCTATCTCCTCGTCTACCTCTTCCTCACTTTCTACATCTACACTCTCCCTAACTACCTCTCCTAAGTTCCTACCACTCCGAGTAGTGATGGCCTTGGCTGAATGATTAGCCGAGTTCTGGTAAGTGTTACCCGAGAACTGGCCAAAAGGGTATTCTTGCAACTGTTTGGAGAGACCACCTACTTGTCTTTGAAGATCTAAGAGTGCATCCTGTTGGTTTTTATTGTGAAGTTCCTGATTTTTATTTAATTGATCTTGACTCTTCATGAAATCGTTAACTTCAGTTAGGCCTTTCTGAGTGGCCTGGTCCCTAACCATGATTTGAGCCAACATCTCCTCGATCCTACTTAGACTATTCCTTGAGTCCTTATCACTACCCTGGCCCTCTTGATTCGACTCCGAATTACCAAACTGACCCTGTTGACCCGAACCTGAACTAGTGAACAAACCCTTCCCCTATTTTGATACTGACCAGATGGAAAACCAGGGGGATTACCGGAAGAGCAGAAGTTGGTATTATTACTATTTCGCCAGTTAGAGTTATAATTGGAATTGGTTTTAAACTGACCCCTATTCTGACCGGCTATGTACTCTACCTGCTCTAACGTAATGGTGGGACAATCTATGGTGTCGTGACCCCCTCTACATACCTCGCACCTATCGACCTTTTTCTTAATCTCATAAAGCTCCTTAGTGAAAGTTCTCTCCATCCGATCTAGCCCAGCAGCCAACAATGCGTCCAAGCCAACTTGGTTCACCCCTCGAGTAGTCGAAGAGGTGCTAGTAACAGGAATGGAATCCCTGCCGGTGGCGCTATAATCTATATCAGAATGGGCAAAACTCCCAAAAAGATCATTACACTCAGCTGTCGATTTCTTGCCCATGAGTTGCCCTCCAGCTGAAGTGTCAAACCGGGCTCGGATCTCAGGGGTGAGACCATTATAGAACTTTTCTACAAATGCCCAATCTGATAAACCATGTTGTGAACAATGAGCAAGTAAGGTTTGGAACCTCTCCCAGGCTAGGTGGTACGGCTCATCAGGCTCCATTCGGAACGAATGGATCTGACCGCGTATACGGGATGCCTTGGTGGGTGGGTAAGGCTAAGAAAGCATCCCGTAAACCTGCCCAAGTAGTGAAAGAACCTGATGGCTGCGAATCGAACCAGACGGCTACGCGGCCAAGTGAAAATGGGAAGACCTGTAAGTAACAAGCATCAAGGTTGACACCTTAAATAGAGAAAGTGCCACAGAGTCGAGTGATGCGATTGATTTGAGCTGGCGCATCCTCATCCTCACGACCGTGGGATTGACAAGAGTTAGTAATGGCGGTCATGATATAGGATGGGATTTGCCAATACTTTTCGTTGGTGATTTCGGGTAGGGTGATGGGTGAGTTCGCACCGGTGAAGCCGGTGTTGGCTTGTTGGTAAACAGTTCGGTTGGCCATTTGGACAACGGGTGGGGGACTTTGGGGACAGGAAGGTGGTGGGGAATTGTGTGGTGAAGACTTCAGTGTGAAGTCAAAGTTCGGTGGTTTAGAGTGGAGTGTATAGTCAGAACGGGTGGAAGATGATGGTAATGGAGTACTAACCTTGAACGAAGAAGACGAAAAGGATGGCTTGTCCGTAGGTGGCTTCGGCGGAGGTCCTTGCGAACGTGTATGGGGCATCCACTGAAACACCAAAAACAAACAAGTAAGAAGACTCTAAAAACGACTCGACAAAAACAAAAAGAAATTGATATTATATTAGACTCCTACGACTCAACACGACAAATAGCACGTATGATATCACGAAAGTCAAAACAAAGTAATTAACGCAATCGCCAAGAGTCCCCGACAACGGCGCCAAAAACTTGATGTGCTAAAAATAGTTTAGTAAAAACAACTAAATTAACCTAATTCTAGACTCTAAGTAATACTCTTGACTCACTAAGACACACTAAACTACTAACCGGCAAGTGTACCGATCGACTCTAGTATAGCTAAAGTAAGTCCGGATATCGAATCCACGAGACTCTGCTGATTACGTTAACTACTCTATTTAGACTCTGACAGACACAGACTAAAATGATTGAATGTTTTATGGGGGGGGGGGTTCTAGCATTCCTAAGGAAGCAAGTAAAATTAACTAATTAAACTAACTTAACTAAGAGTACGAACTAGACTTGGGTTTTACTCAGATGGTGGAAAGACTACCTAGACTAGAATCCTGACTGATTTTAACAATGATTTTACTAGGTAGTTGATTAATGAGGAACCGGGATCTTTATATTCTCACCTCTCGGTATATCTAATAGGACCTCTGACCCTTCTCAAAAGCACACTATTGCCCCCTCGAGGTTGCTGAACTACCAGTTATTAGACTCTTTTGCAAGACACCTAATGGGTTTATGAAAGTATCTTATATGGCTCACTCCCTGTCGAGAGCTAAACCAATGATAGACCTAATTTCTCACTTGGACTTGCTAGACAACATCCAACGGGTTTACTTCCTAAAAAGCTCCTACCTTTCGGCTTAATGACTTAGACCTAGCAATAACCTCGCACCTTGCAGCTATTGACGATTAGTAGAATATTTTATTTTATGAAGTTACCAATTATTACTTTTAAGGTTTAATTCCGCGGTTTCACCCTAAAGACTCTAGCTTTCTTATGTGATATGGACAGTCACCAAAAACTAGAACCTATCATGCATCTATTATGTGATAAAGACCGTCACCAAGATTCATGTAAAGCAATAAACAGCAACCAAACAAGATCAAATACGCAAACACATCCAATTGATAGAATAAATCTTTTACAGTTCATAAACAATCATCACAAATCATAAATCCGAAGTAAAAATCGAAACTTTATTCAGCCATTCATCTAATCTAGGTAGTTTAGAAGATTTAGGGTAAATTACACTTTTCGTCCTTTATGTTTGAACCAAGTTGCAACAGATGACCTTTAACTTCAATAATTACAGTCATAGTCCTTTTTTCTTAAAACTCATTACACCCTAGGTCCTTTAGCACTAACCAAGTTAGATTTTTCAGTAAAATCCAATCACCTACTTATAAAATGACCGATCTACCCTTATCCATTATAAATCTAAAATACAATATTATCTATAATAATAACTTTCTTTCTTTCTCACCCATCTCTCTCCCAGCCACCACCATCACTACCGCCATGGTCACCGTCACCGCTTGTCACCACCAACATCGCCTCTTATTCTCTGTCTAAACCAACAATCTTAACCCACCATTTTCCTTCTCTATTAAAAACAAAAAAGAACATAAGCGATTATGATGAGTTCAAAATCTAATCTTTTATCCACTAAACCCTTTAAAACTAGATCTTCCAACCGAACCTGAATTTTGATAACTTTCTTCAAGTTGTTTTTCTACAGAACTGATGCCATTTATATTGTCAACTGTTGCATCTAACATCAGGTCGTTTTCTGGATTGTGCTTTTGGAGTACACCTTTTGGCTTTTTGCACAAGATTCTCCTATTTATTCCTCTGTTTTCTAGTGATATCTGTAACTATGAAATTGTGGACTATCAAGTGTTTGGTGGATGACACGACAGATGAAAGGTTGACCGGCTGAATCGTTTTGGTGTTGGGTGAGCTGTCATAGAAGAAAGGTTGACCAGAGATGGGTTGGGTTCATTCCTGCCGGCCGAAGATGGTGGTTGCCCTCCGTAGATCTGGGTTTTGGTGTGACTATGGTTGACGGCGGTTTTGAGATCTTTGATTTGGGGATTTTTGACCTAATTTGGTGGTGGTTTGGTGATTGTTGGTGGTGGTTGAGTTGCGTAGAAAGGAATGGTTAGGGGTGAAAGGAACAAGTTAACTGCTAGAATTTAGGAACTAGTGGTGGTTCATGGTGGTAGGATGATGGTGTTTTAAGGTTGAGGAATTGTTGAAGATGATGTATGTATGCATTTTTTTGTTTTATTTATTAAGAAACATTTTAAATAAATGCGTGAAATGACCAGAATACCCTTAAAGGAATATACTTAACTGAAAAATTTAACCTGGTTAGTGTTAAAGGACCTAGGGTGTAATGAGTTTTATAAAAAAAGGACTGTGACTGTAATTATTGAAGTTAAAGGTTATCCATTGAAATCTGGTACAAACATAAAGGACGAAAAGTGTAATTTACCCTAAGATTTAGCCAACTAAAGTCATGAAAAAAAAAAAAACCAAATAAAGTAGTATCAAGTATGCAAAACATAATCGAAGTTCAAAAAGCACAAACAAGAACACCCGGACGACAGAATGACGACCCGAAGTTGCTGCACTTAAAAATCTTCAACCGAATGCTTTTGCTACTCTGAACTGCTCTGATGATGCTCCAAAATCGCCCAAGGAATCTCCTAATTCGTCAGTTAGGGTTTCTTAATGATAAGATTATATTTTTATATGATTCTGCACAAAAACCCATCAAAATTTCGAATACAGCTGCTTATAACACCGCCCGCGAGAGGGATCTGATGGGTGAGTCGCGGCCGGCGACCTTATGACGTCAGCAACATAACAGCCTCTCGCGGTCCGCGAGAGGCACCCCTAATCTATTCGTGGCCCGCCAGAAGCCCAAAAATTAGTGTTTTCGACTCGTTTCAGCTCCCGAGCACTCCAACTCGTTCCAGGACTTGACCAATTCGTATTTCTACTCAATTTCCACAATTTTCAGCTGCTTTAAACCACCAAGACCTACAGAACGCAATTGGATTAAAAGACTAACTATTCTACGGAAAAAAACTAAAACTAATGAAAACTATACAAACTATACACGAATAACCGATGTATTTTGCAATACATCAATTACTTCCTACCATCCATAATACAATACCATTACAATTATTTTCAGTTTATTACATGTATATCAACACCCTTTATACCATCCAATCAACATATTATATCATAAAATGACAAATATAACCAAACCATCAACCACTATATATAACTAACCAAAAATATCTATATTGGTCTACTTCATCATTCAAAATCACAAACTTGTTGTACCAAAATACGTTGTATCATGATTATACATAATGATGCATATGTGCATTTTTAATATTGGTAATGTAAAAAGTAGTGTAGTACGAATGGTATTGTAAATGAAAGTGCAATTGTCTACTACTGATAATGTATTACGAAGTTGTCAAAGTAATGATACATACGCACATGTGCATCGATAATTGTTACTCGAAAAAAAAGTTTTTTTGGTAACGAAATATAGTGATTTTATTAAAAAAAGATTAAAAAAATATTTCGAATGTTTTTTTGATATTTTTAGATTTTTTGTGTTTACATTGGTTCTCGCAATAAAGGTGATTCTCGCATGAACTCTACCATATGTATATATATAGAGGAATTATAGAGAGAAAACCCACTTAAGTTAAGAAACCTTAAGAAAACCTTATGTAATAATTTATTTTTGTAAAAATATTAGGGAATGTAAGTTACTTGTTAATGAACATTTTGTAACAAAAAAAACAAAAAGTGCCGAATGGTTTTTTTTAATATTTTTTTTAAAAATTCAGTGTTACCAAAATATGCTAAAAACTGAATTTTTAATTTTTTTTTATAAAAAAATCCACTCGGCCCTTTTTTTGTTACTAAACGTTCATTAAAATATAACTTACATTCCCTATTTTTTTTACAAAAATAAATAAAAATGTTATACATAAGGTTTTCTTAACTCAAGTGGGTTTTCTTTATATCTTTTCCCTATATATATATAGGGATAGAGTAAAATAGGAACAACTTTTAGATGCGAAAACCGTATGAACCATTAACCACCCTAGATTTATCATGTATGAGTGGTATTTAAGTTTGATTTGTCTTATAGTGATTTTATTGATTAAAAAAAACAAACAGTACAAGAAGGGTGTTTTGAAAAATTTGACTTTTGTACTATTCATGTCAACTTGTCAAACTAACAATCAAACATCATAGACTACATCACTCTTTATGTCAACATTAATTAAGTTTATCTATTAAAAAAGAATTAATTATAACACATTATTTTTTATACAACAAAATTACACCATATGTGTAAAAAGAAAGCGTCATCAATCTCTGATTTTGATCTTCATTTTTTGTTCGTTATCCTCGTCATTTGAATTTAAAAGCCCCAACACCTACGAAAATCAAAGAAAAAAACAGGGCATTTACATTCCACAAACGTTTAGAGGAGCTCGGGCCGCCGATCAAGGGCGTAAAAACAATTTTTTTTATCGTGTGTAATAAATTTTTTTTTTTTAAATTCGACACCTTGCGCGAATTATTTTATATTCGACAACGTACAAGAATCAAATTTTCAAACGCATGTAAAAACTAAACATTTACGTGTGCCGTTTTTATATACGCTTGAAAAATAGATTTACGCGTGACGTATAGAGGAGCTCGGACCGGCGATAAGGGGCGTAAAAACATTTTTTCATTCGACACCATGCGCAAAAAAAATATTTTACATCCGACAACTTACGTAAAAACATTTTTCAAACGTACGTAAAAACTATTTTACGCCTTCCGTTTTTACATACATTTGAAAATTATATTTACATGTGACGTTTAGAGGAGCTCGGGTCGGCGATAAGGGGCGTAAAAAAACTTTTTTTATGCACATTGTCAAAATATTTATTTATTTATTTTTTTACATAATGGTGTTCTCATACCCAGTTCGTGTAAATGTTATGCACATTTTCAAACTTTTTTTACTCACGTTGTAAAATTTTTTTTTACGTACGTTGTTAAAACTTCTTTTACGCATATTGTCGAATGTTTTTTAAAGTTGTAGTGTAAAGCCATCAAACGTTACCGAATGAAATATAAATTCTATATAAACATATAAGACAAATAACTTGTATTTTATAAAGAATATTATTTTAGAATTAGGAAAAATAAAGCAAAAAGAAATATATATTATTTTCGATAATTTTGTATTTTCTAATACCTATATAAGACAAATATAGCGTTGATTTTATAAAGAATATTATGTCATAATTAGGGAAAATAGAGTAAAAAGAAATAGATATCATTTTTGATATTTTTTTGTAATACTTTTGGTGTTTTAATTTAAACTTAACATATTTTTTCCAAATTTTTAAATATAATAAATGAAAGTTTTTTTGGGCCAAACTCCGTCGGCGTTTTTTTCTTCTTTTGTCTGAGATATGAAGAAACCCTAAATCATTCTTCCTCACAATCAATTCATTCCTCTCATCTCTCAAAGCGATTCTTCATCTTCCATTCGTCGTACCATTTCATCATCTGGATTGACTCTTTTAAGTTCACTGCCAGTGATATTCCCTTATCATCGTGTTTTTTTAGCTTTGACGCACAAACCCGTTTACCCAATAATTCCTACACGCGGATCCATACACCGCCCCGTATCTATCAATTATCTCACTCCATTCTATTTGATTCCATTCGTGCGTTTTCTTCCCCTGTACTGAAACCCTAATGTCGTCGATTGTTCCACCACTGCATAATCCCACCATCATAATCTTGAACCTTTTGATCATCTTCAAGGTATGTCATGTTTTCTAATCGCTTTCTTGATCTTCTATTTTTCATCCACATCTGGTTTCAGTTTTTGAGTTTATTGTTGGACAACTTACTTGGGTTTCCAATAAAAAAGTCCATATTATACATGTCATAGGATAGATTCGGAAGTTAGTTTTGGGGATATTTCCAGGAGAATTGTAAGTTTGTGTTTTTTTAATTAATATATTGTTTATAAGTGTAGAATAACTGTTATTTGAATGATTAGATTTTGAAGAAGGGATGCTAAATACTTGAATGTTATTTGAGAAGAAACAGTTAAGACAAATAAGATGCAAAAAAGGTGTGTGTAGGTTGTAAGGATGAGAAGCTGGAGGTATGTAATTTTTTTTTTTGATTATTTTAGATAAAGAACTTTGAAGTGTTTCGACTTTGAACATTCAATATGGCGTGGTATCAAGTTATTCGCTTCTTATGATGCAAAACACTAAACTTTTGTAAGCATTGCTTCTTCTTGCAGGTATCAACACTTTAATGGTCGTTTTTTAATCATTAGATGAAAAGGAAAGCCCAGCGATCCAGCACCCCCGCCCCAAAAGCGGAGACTTGAGAACTGCTAGGTTGTCGAGGACACGTCTCCATAGAAAATGCCTATAGGCCCATACCATATTTTGCTATAAGAATACAACCGGATATGCCAAAGCCCATACCATATTTTGCTATAAGAGTACAACCAGATCTGCCAAATGTAATTTTTTTAGAAAATATGTATTTTTACATTTATTAAATAATCAAGCATACAAAAAGCGTTAGATTTGATTAAGACCACGTTTTTTAAACATTTTTTTGCTTCCTTACTCAGGCGACAAGTCAGCCGGTAAAGGAGGGCTGGCATCCTGTTTGATCGCTTAACACAATCGTGGCCTCAATACCCATTCTTACTGATCGTTGTGGCTTCACACTTGAAACCGACTGTAAGTTCACTCATAATTAATCTCTTTGGTTAAAATTTTAACTTGAGATGGAACCAACCATTTTGTCACAAAAAGACTTTTTTCACTTTTCTTCTTGATCATGAATTATTTAGCATAAAAAGCTAACGGTTTTAAGATTTTGAAGAGCAACGGTTGGGTTTTGTTTACTACAACTGAAAGATATCTTAAAGATTGTTTAATCTGAATGTTGTCCTGCATGTGTTAGATATCGTAAAGATTATCAAATCTATATGTTGTCTTGCATGTGTTTAGGCGAGGACATTGCATCCTAGGTTAACGTAAGGTGAGAAACTTGCTCTAGGTGCAACAGAGGTGTACACAAAGTTGTTTTTAAATTATTATTTCGTTTATAGAGTTCTTAATTATGAATTATCTTTTGCAGTGCTTATTTTCAGCTTTGAGTGTGCGCTACTAAGCTATTATTATGTTTGTTAATATCTTTGATGACAGAGACGAGGGTTAAAAGGTGAATAAGCAGCGGTGGTTGGAGCTATAGTTGTGTTTCCAATTATATATATGAAAAGTAAGTTCTTTTAGAGTAGTACGATTATGTGTTGTGGATATGATGTAGTAATGTGTTTGATTCAGTGGTTACTCTCATGTGGCAAAGTTTGATATTGTTATATACATGGTTTATTTTTAAACGTTATGAGAAGTTAAAGTGTGTTTTTGATTATTTCTGTTTATCTATCAAAACATTGAACTACCCATTAGTTCCATCCCGGATTAAATATAAGTTAACTTACCCATATGCATGCGTTGGTTGCATCTCGTTAAAGGCAAGGTACAATGACCCGTGCAAAGATTTCTGAAATTAATGCCTGCAATGACACTGATCTGCTTGACGTGCGACCCATGAAGATATGGTTTCCTTATGATCGAAATAATGAATACTGCTACTTTTTGGTTGACAAACATGTAAGTAGCGTTCAACTCTATACAGTGTTTTGTTAGCTTTCCTTTGTTAGTGTTCTATATTTACTAGGTGTGTCCTTATTCATTGGCTTCGGGAATTGAAAATACTCAGGTACACTTAAAAATTTATCACACCGTTATCATATCACGTTGAAAAGAAGATAAGATGCCAGGCGTACTCACCCAAACCAACCAAGGGCTGACTAGAATAAGACTTCAAGATCAAAGGTGACTTCTCTGTCAAAAACTACAAACCATGATCCTCATGGGTCTAAAATCAAGGTGACTGTTAGCTTTTACTGTTTTAATTAAATGTTCTAGAGCATTCCAAATTTGTTCCTTTTTATGTGTCTAACAAAATAATATACTTGCAGGCGGCACCGGTTAATATTCTTGTGGGGTCACATGTTTGGGTGGAAGATCCTGTATGGATTGATGGGAAAGTGACCCGAATTAATGGGTAAGAGCTTCATGTACATACAACAAAGGAAAAATGGTGAGTTTTTATTTTTATATGTTGCATTATATCCATTGTATTTGCTGAAATTCAATAATGGTGGAAGCGCGTTTGTTGGGATTAAAAAGTCATATTAAAAAATCTAACCACCCTAGCATAATTAAACTTGGCCAAATCATTCATATCAACATAAACTCCAAGATTCAAGGAAACTGATTGCACTTTGTGAAAATGATTTAAAGAGTAAAGCTGGCAAACTTGATAAGGAGGTAGCTTTTAGTTAAAAAAGAACAACCATGATATGAATTTGAAAATATTGTTGTTAAAAGTAGAAATTTAAATGAACGTGTAATTGTTGATTCAAACGGGCTAGAAAAGAAACGCCTTAATGTTAGTGAGCCACCTAGAAATGTCTTTTCTGTTGGTCAACATGATAGGCCTCCTTCAGAGTCAACATAATAGCTAGAGTTATTGTTTCTGTTGGTCAACATGATAGCCTCCTTAGGAGTCAACAACAACAACTTAAGTTGCGATACCTGCTGGTCAATGTGATATGCCTCCTTCAGAGTCAACAGCAGCAGCTGGATACGACTTCTGTTGGTTAACATGGAACTTCTGCACTGTCTTAATGCTCAATAGGGTCAAGGTCAAATGGAAGAGCTCGCTAGTTAAGAAGCAAAGGTTACGTAAGGTATACACTATACGCTTTCACATTTCTTTACTTCTTTTAAAAGTCTTTCACTTTCACATATGATATCCATCTTAATGCTATTTGATTCAAAAGGTGTACATACACTGAGATTTATAGTAACATTTTTAAGCTAGAATTGTTTGGAAAAAGTTGTATTTTAGGTTGTTCAGGGGTTGTTTTTCAGTCGTATAAAACTGAGAAATGCAGTCACACAAGGTTGTGAAATATGCTCGTACAAGGCTGGTATATACGCTCATACATAGCTGGAAATTTAACAATGTAGGGGCTGTTATACAGCCACAAAGGGCTGGAAATATGCCCGTTTAGGGCTGGTTATACCCAGTGTTGTACTAGCCACACGATGGCATTAAACTAAATGTTGAGATAGATTGTAGAATGACTTGGTATATGATCCGAATCATAATAGTAAAAAAGGACTTTGTAGTAGTTCATGTTGAAGCGTCCATGTGTTGGAAATGGGCTTTATACAAATACGAAATAAAAATCTTTGTATATAATAAATTTAATTGCTAAAGGAGGCTTTGTGGAATGGAATCTCTCTTTATTTGCCAAAATAAAAGAGATGACAATAGTTATCTACTTATTTTCATTCCTTTTCTTCTGTTATGCCTGCCTTTTAGAAAATTTTATTGTTTATTGTTTTTGCTTAAAAATGGCACACGTGGAAGATCAACCAGAAGAGGATATTGCGGCAACAGGGATTTAATGTCTGGTCAGGATGCTCATGGTTCTTATAGCAGCAGTCGCTAGGGCATGTCATATGGTGCAGGCTCTCATAGATGTAGTGATGGTGGCAATATATACTCATCAAGCTATGGCAGTGATTATATATCTCGTGGTGGTGATGTATGTATCAAAATTCGCTTATTTAGTCTTTTTCATGACCTTTTGTCGATTTATATAACTATATTTAGTTCCAAATCCAATAATGTTCAAGTTTTTTTAATGTTTGTGTTTGCAGGTTGGTGGAAGCTCTTAGTCATCATCAATGTATTCGAGTCGGAGTGTGGGCGGCAATGGTTACATGGGTAGTGGAGTATTGGGATCTGGATCCTACTATTGAAAATCTTGCAAACTATTACCAAGGATCGGTGTTTTTTTATTCTTGTAACATATCTAGAGTAGGCTTTGTATATACGATTATTTATCACGTTATGTCATGTCAGTTTTCAAATATACTCGGTTCTTTAAATAAACTTTTGCAGGGCATTTCAGTTATTCATTAAGTTTTAATAAAGCCTTTTATGTGCAGTTGTACAGTAATGTGAACTTTGTAAATAATTACGATTAACTTTTTTTTGTTGGGATTGAACATTTGGAAAGGAACAGATGATACAAAATCAAAACACACCATCCGAGCTTTGGTCCAGCTATTAGAGGTTTCTATCAATTGATAGGCTTTTACCGCTTTCAATGAAGAACCCAACCGCTGATAGAAGAATACAAGATTAGAGGTTGGCTAGCAGTGTTTAGTCTAGTCTTAGTTAAATCAATGTAACAGTGCTATCCACTGATAGCTTTAGTCTAGAAGTGCTTATAGTTAGTTACGTTTGTTAGCTGTCACTATCAACCATGACGTCATTGTAAGACGATCAGTGGTTAGATAGTTAGTATAAATAGGCGCTCATTGTAATAGTTTTACTTAACTTCTTAAAAAGATCAAATTCGCATATCTTCTTCATTTCTTACTATCAAACGATCGTTATTGGGCTAAGGGGGAGTTTGTGAATCACATGCAATAGTTTAATTACTTGAAAGCATGACGGTGATAAAAACAAACGACCGATTGATTGTTGTAAAAGTTTTCCATTGATCCGCTGCACTTAGTCTCTGTTTTCAATCATTTTCCATTATTTGAAACAAAAACAACAATCAATTCAAACTTAGATCCTGACAATTGGTATCAGAGCTTGGTCAATCAATTTTGATTTAAACGTCAAATTGATTTGAACAGATCAGCTCTTTGTTGCTAATTTCGTTTGATAAGTTTTGTTTGAACACAGAGTTTTATTACTACAAAAGTTTTTAAAACACAAATCTGTTGTAAACAAGAGAAAAGGCACAAAACACACAAGATTCAAATATTGGATCCATGTTCAAACCACCTATGTTGAAATGAAATGAGTATTTCATTTGGCAACGTAGGATGGGTCATATTCTCGCTCAACAGAACACCGGATGTTGGAGATCCGTTGTGTTTGGACCTCATGTTCCCATGGTTCCAAGCACAGAGGATCCCCACACTCTAGTCCCTAAAAAACTCGAAAATTACTCTGAACAGGATTTCCTCAAAATCGAATTGGATGCTAAGGCTTTCAGCATAGTTGCTTCAGCTTTGCCCAATGAGATTTATGCGGGATTACTTCATTGTAATAATGCTAAAGAGTTATGGGATGCTCTTAAAGAGCAATTCGTGGTACTGAGGTGATCGAGAATAATAGAGAAGTCTTGAATCAGCAGTATGAAACATTTTGCCATGTAAAAGGTGAGTCACTAACCCAACAGTTTTAGAGATTTAGCTGTCTCATAAGCGAATTAAAACTGGTAGATGTGAGCTTTCCTAATTCGACTATCAATAGTCGTTTCTTAAGATCACTACCAGAAAAATGGGAGACAATAACTTATGTCACTCGAACATCTGTTGGTTATAAGGAAATGACCCTCACACAGCTTCATGGTCGACTTCTCACTTATGAGAGAAAGTTGAACCAGAAAAAGAAGCTTCAAGAATCTGGGAAAGTGACTGATGCCTATACACTGGAAACATTGCTCTCTATAGTCATGAAGAGGGGTCTGGTAGTGGAAAGGATCAGAGTTTGATCATTACATTGACATAACTTCTGGAAACAATTTCAACTCTGATCCCAGTACACCCAATTTTGCTTTTGCTGCAAATTGTGAAAGCCAAAACTCTGACAATCTGAGTTTTGAGATGAATGACTTACAACACTTTGAACCCACGGATTTGGAAGAAATGGACATCCTACACCAGTTGGCACTCTTGAGTGTTAGGGCTAGTAAGTGTTACAAAAGAACTGGTAGGAGGTTTCCAGGATTGCATGGGGGGTTAAAAGTTGGGTTAGATAAATCAAAGATAAAATGTTACAAGTGCAATAGGATGGGACATTTTGCCAGGGAATGCAGAACTCAAACTGCAGGACCAATTGTAACTAATCCTGGCACCAATCCTCAAAGCACTGCCCAATATTCCTAGTTTACCACTGCACATCAAATGCAAAACACTGCTCATTTTGCAAGTCCTGTAACAACGGTCCCTATTCATTATGTCCAAACCCCTGCTCCACAGATTCAATATGTTCAAGAACCACCTCAAGTGCATGTGCAGCAAGTTCCACATGTCACTCAAACTACTGCTACACCAGCAGAGGTTACACAACAAAGCTTCTTTACCCAAGGTTTTGTTGATTGGAGTAGTTTGCCTGAGGATTTAACTAATGAATACTTTGCACTCATAGCTAAAAATGATTTTGAAAATGAAAACTTATGTTTTATGGCTCTTGACACCATAGTTGAAGGTGATGAGTCTGTGGATCAGGAGTCAAAATCTGATGTGGTTGAATGTTGTGAAGCAGTGGTTACACCAAAAGTTACACCGGTGGTTGAAATGAATGTTGCTGAGGTTGAAAAGGACAATCTATCTGACCCATGGGACACAGAGGTGTGTGAAGAAGAATGTGATTGCGCTCTTATGGCTGCTTCGAAGGTATCACCTCAGATCCTAAAAGATCTATGTTCTGAAAAATGCATTATTGCTTTTGCAAACATAAAACAGGTGAATGAAAACCTGAGAAACAAAATTTTGGAAGATGAACTTAAATTTGAAAAACTTGTGAAAGAGTTAAAAACAAAATTAAGTGAAAAAGATTCTGAAATGAGTAGCCTAAGGCATGAATCAAGCATAGCCAAAGACCAACTCCAAACCATGGTAGAAAAATACCAGGTTTGCAAACAGGAGCTTGAATCTACCCAGATCACTTGTGAAAAATGGGTAGAGTCTTGCAAAGGTTATGAGCTTATGCTTGATGCTCAAGTCAAGAGCAACATAAAGTTTGGTATAGGCTTTAGGGAATATGACCATACTTGTGAAAATGTTGCAAAAATTGACTCTGAGCTTGTTGAAATAGTCCCAACAAATTTGGCTGGTGAAGAAATTAAAATCACTAATAAAGAAGGAAACAAAATTGTTCTTGAAAAACCAGAGGTCTCACAAAAAAAAGGAAATTGAAAAATATCAGTTTAAACCAACCTGGTCAGATGAGTGTGATATTTTGGAAAACTTCAAGCCAATAGACTTTTCAACTCTTGATGGTATAAAAGCACCAAAAGCATTGGGATCCCTATCAAAGACTTACCAGCAGGGGTTACATCATCTGCTCTCAAAAAGTCTGATAGGAGAAGGAAGGAAAAGGTTAAACACTTGTTTTGTAAATTTTGTGAAAAGAGAAATCATGATACAACATATTGTTTTCTATTGAAAGCTAATGATATAAACAAAACTTGTGTCATACCTAAATCTCCTAGATGCACCATTTGCAACAAAACAAATCATCCAACTCAAGAGTGTGTCTATCTCAAAACCTATCATCAAAAGGTAAAAGAGATTAGAGAAAAAACTCTAGAAAGAGAAAATTCAAATATTGCAAAACAAAAATTCAAATCATGTGATCTGTCACTAAAGCTTTAAATCAAACCTCTGTCTGCAGAGAAATTCAAGTAATAGATGCGCCTCCATCAAACCAGTTTCCAAGAGGTAAAAGCCAGCCTAATTACCAAAAGGTGCCTATGACTTATAAGACTCACAAAAAGTCTTCTAAGCCAAGGGTAAATAGGCATCCTCATGGTTACCAACAGTTGATAGGAGGTAGCTCACAGCAGTGGTTACAAAAGTCTGATCCAACCACTGCTTATCAGTCTGAACTTGATTCTGGACCACCTGATACCCCATCCAAAGCCATTTTGGCTTTGGAGACTCACCTAAACTAATTATTTCAAAACATGTGCAGGGAGCTTCTACTTGCCTTGAAAGTCTTTGGTATGTAGATAGTGGAGGATCCAGGCACATGACAGGATGTAAAGCGCTGCTCAGAGATTTTAAAACTCATGGAGGGGGTGATATATCCTTTGGGAATAATTCAAAAGGAAAGGTGTTAGGATCAGGATGTGTTTCAGCAGGAAACTCAAGTTTGAAAATGTAAATCTCATTGACAATTTAAAATTCAATCTCTTAAGTGTTTCACAGATGAGTGATAAAGGTTATGGTTCCTTTTTTCACAAAGAAAACTTGCCAAATTGTAGTGACAGAGGTTGTCAAAAAGATTGATCAAATCATTGTAGAGAGCAAAGCACAGTTGACTGCTCACAGAGTAGGAAATGTGTATGTGGTTGATATGTTAAAAGATAATCCTATGTCAAATGCATGCCTGTTCTCAGTTGCCTCAAGCAAAGAGACAGAGCTATGGCATAAAAGACTAGGACACATGTAGGAACGTCCATGAACAGCACGGGAACCTAAATTTGTTATCTAATGTCCAATTAGGCGGAAACTAATGACATGCTAATCAAATAACAAGAATTACTCATTTAAACGTTGTTTTCATTGATCTAAAGTCATATACATTCGAGAACCAGATCCGACAGAGCTTCGCCGTCTCTGTGCCAAAATCTCTAACTCTTGCAAATGAAAACCCAAGGCACCTATTTATAGGAACACAAGTTCGGCCATAAAAGACACAAGTTCGCCCGAACTTGCATAAGCAAGTTCGGCCGAACATGCATTACATGTTAACATCATGGGCGAACTTGGCCAAACAAGTTTGCTGATGAGATTGTAAGTTCGCCCGAACTTGACCTAGTCAAGTTCGGCCGTACTTGACCTTCCAATCACCATACCAGCGAACTTGTCCTATTACATACATAAATACGCCTCGCTTCTAACACATTAAGCCCTATTCGCTCAGACTCGATACATAATGACGTTAATGACGAAGGCAACAGACTATGCACCAACAGACTCCCCCTTGGATGTTGCCGTAGTCATCTTGATGTAGATATCCCTTTTGATATAAGCACCAACAGACTCCCCATACAACTTCTCTTTGGATATCTCCAGTGTCATAGTCTTTCTTGAGTACCCCGTAGTCATCAGACTTCAAATAAGCTTCTGAGTCTTTATCTTTAAGCCTTGAATAAAACTTTAAGATCCAAGCTCCTCCTAAGCTGTGAGCTATGCTCCCCCTTGCTTTAAGCTTTACTTTAATCACATTTCATCCTGCTTCCCCTAAAACTTTACTTCCATCTGTTCAAAACTTGTACTTCAAATTTAATCTTCATTTTTTTAGTTATTTCAAGTTCAAATTAATGATCTTGAAACATTTTACGTTTTAAAACTTTCAACCTTCAATTATTGAAATGAAATCCACTTAGTTGATCAAGTCCAATTTAATGACCTTGATTAACTAATTTTGTTTACCAAGTCCAAGTTAATGACCTTGGTTAAACCGTTGTGAACAACTGATGTTTTTGTCAATTTTAAAGTTTCCAATTAATGAACTTTTCTTACCAGACTTCGATGATCCGTTCTCCAACATTGGCTCGTTGAAACTAACGTAGAAACAAAATCTTTTTGATTTTTATAAAGTTTATGCTAAAACATACTAAATTTTTTTTGATTTTATCTTTGAAAAGCAAGTAAAGAAAGTAAACTATGTACAAACATATTTACATACATATTTTTGTGAATTTATGTCTAAGGATCATAGCAGCTTGTTTGAGACATATCACCAGTACCGTTGACCTTCTGATGACTTTAAGTTTTAAACTTGTTTACCTAGATTGTCGATATGTTTGTCCACTTATACTTTACCACATTTCTCAACTGTTCCAAGATATGTTAAGGATATGATTTATGAAACTTGACTTAACTATGTTTCCCACTTCTTGAATATACTCCCGAATCCAGATTCCCTAGATTTCATCTTACAGGTGAGTATAGCGTAATTGATATCTTTATTTGGGTTGTGCGAGACCTTGAGAGCTCAGGTTAGTACTACCGTACCGACAAAGAGATGAAGGCTCGACTTTCAGATGTGTTCCGCTTAAGGAATCTTTTCAGCATTGCAAATGATTAGATCTTTCGATTCCTTTCAAGATTGCATGCAACTTTTAGGGGTTTATAACAAAAGCATTATAGAAGTTCTAAGCTATTGCTTCCGCAAAATCAGAAGAACTTGTATAATACCCCAGATATCAACTATCTATAAAGACCTCGCATCTCAGAATCAGGCAACCCTTCAATCGAAATTTCGGAGTACTAAGTCCATATATCCAAGATGTGTTAAACCACGAGATTAAGCAGTTGTAAAATTTAGTTTATATCCCGAAAACAATCTGCTGAACGTGTAAAGTCTATCGACACATCCACAGTAAGACTTGTTTATCACTTTTAAATTTTACAAATCTTTAGCATACTGTAATAGTCCACTGATGTACTATCATTTCCTTTTTGACAAACAAATTCTTTTTGTCTTTTTCATGTTTTTGTACTTTTTGAAAATTTTCAGATGTTTTTGAATTTTTTCAACTTTTTCATATGTTTTTTATTTTTCAACAATTTTTAAAATTTTCTTACTCCCCCTAAAATTAAAAACATATTTTTGGATTTTAGATTTAAAGAAATTCTTCTAAAAATGTAACAAACCAATGCGGATCCCGTGACCTCGTCGTCCGATCCTTCTTTTTTTTTTAATCCTGTATCTGCAATTGTTTAACAAACAATCATTAGACTCATTTACCACTTGTAAAAGCAGTTTGAACTTGTGTGGATTTTCATAATTTTGACTTTTCAAAAATTTTTCCTTTTAACAACCATTTGTAATTTCAAAAACTTTTCTTCTTAACTACTCCCCCTCAAAATGACAAAGATATGACATTTCTGGATAATTTAAATACTCATGGAGCTCCGCTATCCTGTATCAACTTTGATAAAGTGGATCTTGGGACTCCTGCACATGAAACAACTATTTGAAAAATGAAACCCAAACCTTTTTGGTTTTAGGTTTGTACTGATAAGCATCATAACCATATTCTAACTCTTCATCATATTCAAAATAATCATCGAACATTTCGTCCAATGTCGATTCTGAAAACGTTTTGACCTTTTCTTTCTTTGTCTGTTTGATTACTAATTCAGTTGATATGACATCTTCAGTTTTATCAGCAACAGACTTTCCTTTCTTAGGA
Source organism: Scalesia atractyloides (assembly GCA_947069175.1). Taxonomy (NCBI): domain Eukaryota; kingdom Viridiplantae; phylum Streptophyta; class Magnoliopsida; order Asterales; family Asteraceae; genus Scalesia; species Scalesia atractyloides. Next base: position 85,810,322 of record CAMTDV010000014.1, read on the forward strand.
GACTTCTTTTTCGCAACCCAAGATTGTGACATGTATCTTGCTTTCTTGACATAAAATCGTGAATCATCGTTTTTGTTTAACTTTGAAGTTTTTCCTTTTTCAAAAATAGAATTTTCAAACTTTGATTCATTTTTTGGGTTCACAATCTCTGGTTGCTTTTGTTTTTCATCTTTTGAAACATTTTTTCTTCATGAAAGCAAAGGCTTTAGATTCAGGCACTTTCGAGCAATATGACCAATTGTATTGCATTTAAAGCATGTCCTTGAATCAGTAACATTTCCACTAGTGGGTTTTACACCACTTGTGAGCTTGATCTTAGCCTTATCTCGAAGTTCTTTCTCCTTTTTAAACTCATCATTAGATTGCTTACCAATCTTACCTTTTTCCTGAACCGTATTTGTTCCATACACAAACTTTATATGTTTACCTTTGTATTCCTGGAACGGCAACTTCTGGTTCTTTCTCGGCTCATCTTCTTTTTCCTCCAAACCCGATCCTGCTCTCCTGTTCTCAGGAAAATCACCACCAAACTTTTGATAATTGTTAGTATTCCTTTGGGGTTTAGAATAAAATTTCTTTTGATTTTTATCGAGATCATCTGACGGAACTTCTACAAGTTTGAAAATTTTATCAAGTTGATCTTCTTTCACGTTCCGAATCGGGAAGCTATCATCGAAATATAATCTATCAGAATCCTTAACTTTGTACATGACAACGTTAGGATCATCACTTAGATCATTTTCAGATGCTATATCGTCATTTTCGGACTGTGAATCAGAACTGTTATCATCAGAATCATTTCCCAAAACATTCTTTACCACATTTTCTACCACTGCTTTAATGTCATCGTTTGATTTCGTGAACTCTACTTCAATGTTCTCAGGCAATTGATTTTTCAATTCAGATAAAAGTAGTATATCAAATGCTTTTTCAACTTCATCATCCTTTTTGCAAGAATAATTTTCAAGGAATGGTGAAGGAACACTTCCGTATTCTTTACGCTTTGGTTTACCGTCATTTTCCTCTGATTTGATCGTAGGAAGAATGTGATCAATGACATAAGCATTTGTGGTGTAGCTTTTCAAAAGCTGTCTTACACGTTCTATTTCAATTTTTATGTCATGAAGCTCACGTTTTGTTTTAGCATTAGTGTTGATATAGATGTTAATTGCTTTTTGTTTTTCAATCACTGTTGCTTTTAATGTTTTTTCATTAGCAGCAATTTCAAGATTAGCTTTTTTGACATTTTTATATTTGCCTTGTATCTTGTCATAAGCTTCTTTCATGTTTTTGTAATCATAACGAAAAATTTCATTATGTTTAGTTAATTCTCTTATGACTTCGACCTTTGCAATACAAGGTTCACAAGGATTTGCGCACTTTGTGCAAGGTTTTTCAACCTCCACAACTTTCACAACTTCCTTTTCAGACATTCTTACCTCAGCTTTTACCTTTTCATTCTCTGCTTTCAAGGCTTCTTGTTTCTGCATCTCGGCATAAGCTATTTCTTCTTCCTCAGTTCTCTGCATGTATGCTTCCAATATTGCATTTTCCAAAGTAGCATCAACATACGAAGTTTCTGATTCATTTACAACCTCTGCCATCATAGCCACACCAGTTTTCTTTCCAATGTATCTGTTCCAGTCAAAGCCATCTTCTTCATGATTAGCAACAAGAGCTTGTTCGGATTGCTTTGCAGATTTATCTTCTACTTCAATTTGCGTTTTCTTTGGATATGGCTTATATTGAAGAGCTTTCTTGTAGTACTCATTGTTGCTTCCGAAAGGATTTTGGTTTCCACTTGCTTCTTGATTACTGCATTCGCGCTTGAAGTGTCCTTTTTGTCGACACCTGAAGCATGTGACTTTTGACTTGTCAAATCCAAGCTTGTTGCTTGAATTACCAACATCTCTCCCAGTGAGTGCTACAAACTTTGTAACTCTTCTGATGATGGATGCAAGGCTCCATTTGATATCCATCAGCTCCAGTTCTTCTTCATCTACCTGATCGTAATCTTCGGCAGTCATTTCCGGATTATCGATCTTTCCAGCAACAAGAGCTTCATAAGATTCGAGAACGGTAGCGAGAAGAGCTATGTGCTGTTTAGCCACTTTTTCTGGAAATACATTCTTCAGATCGACTGCTATGTTGCATTGGAAGACATTTGAGTCAGAACTTACTTGGCTGGTCTGACTTTGGAATGAAGAGCTTGAGCTAGTGTCACACCCCGACCCGCAGCGGAATAAGAGTCGGGGCATAATTGGGTTATCACCAAAGCTCATGATATTTACTAATATGTTTGATATTTATTAAAGTCAAAATTACATTCCCAATAATCCAAACATGTTCATACAAATACAAAGAAAAATAACCAACTAAACAATTCCAAGCTCTAAATCATTTTATTCTTCTAGGCCAATCCTATGTGTTTCTTACTGCAGCTGGTTCACCTGTATCATACGTAAAAATGGGGTTTTTGGGTCAACATAAGTTGGCGAGTGAACCTTGTTAGATAAACATTTATTATTGATTTTATTGTTATTTTATCAAGGAAAAATTGTGCAATAATCATAAGTGAGCAAATGTAAACAGTCAAACAGTAGCAATAACAATCACAAACTATAACATACAATAACATATAATATCACACAATAACATACCAACATCATACAATAAATGACATGAATGAAACTGTGCGATCAAGGCTCAATCAAACGGAGCCGATCGTATTGCATGTACTGAAAATGATAAATGTCTGTGCGATCAAGGCTCAATCAAACGAAGCCGATCGTATGTTGGCACGCCAGGTTCACGCTCATAATGTAATGGGGAACATGCTCAACGCTCATAATGTAATGGGGAGCGGCGGCCTATGAATTTGCATGTACTGAAAATAATGAATTAAATCTAACAATAACCACACAAACAATTGAAACAAACTGAATACACATTTGTTCATGATATGATGTATGCACAATGATTTAAGTATAATAAGTGGCAAGACACATGATACACCCCAAAAACGTGATTAAAACGGGGAATTTGTAAAGATTCACTCACATTGGGTGCGTTTGATTGGAGATGGTGAGATGCGCACGAGTTGGAAGAGTTGAACAACGAGAATTACTAACCTAAATAAATAACGGAAAATATAGTAAATGAGTGGATTTTATTAAGGATTTTAATGGAATTTTTAGATATATTTTTGTGAGTTTAAGGCTATTTCCTATCTTTAAAAACATTATTTTAAGTATTTTTAATTTATTTTTAATTAAATTAAATAATTAAAAATATAAAAATATTTTGACTTTTTTCATTGACCGTTGACCGTTTGACTTGTTGACCGGTTTTATTGTGTAATTGTATGCGCCGGGTGAGGCTCGAACCCGAGACCTCCCGTACGCGTGCACGCAGCTCTACCAACTGAGCTACGTGTCTAACCCGAAATAATTCTGTTTTTAATTATACTTATATATTAACTCAGCTTATTCAAAATTCTTTTATTTTCAAAAACATTTTAAATCATCGAACCGGTGCCATGTACAGGTCTCGAACCCGGGACCTGTGCTTTAACGCTACGCACAGTCCACCGCTGGACTGTGTGTCTAACTTGGTTAATATACAGATTTTTATTATATTTAACAACTAACGTAAGTTAACCCGGTTCAGTTAGAAAAAATAAAACGTTTTTTATTACGGAGAGGGTGCGTGTATCAGGGATCGAACTCGCAGCGTGTGCGTATTATTTGCACACAGTCCACCGCTGGACTGTGTGTCTAACCCGAGATAATATCCAGATTTTATTAAACTTATAATCAAAGTATCATCGTCTTCTTCATTTCAAAATTACAGACTGCGATTACACCATTATATCTTGTTTAATTCGATTGATAAACATTGTACAGACTAAAATGAAATGGCAGAGACGATATTTATAAGTAAACATACCGGTGAACGATTTATTTCGGAATTCCGGCAAGGCGTCGGCTCTGTTTTTATGAACTTCAACTGAGCAAGCAAATTAACCGTTTTGATTAGCTAATCGTGGAATTGAAGTGCTAAACAAACATTAACAGAGTGTTTGAATGTCCTTACCGTTTCACAGATGAAAATAAGGATTTCCAGAAGTTTTCCGGCGAACTGGAATTATCCGATAACAGCGTCTGAATTTGATTTCAATTGAAAGGTCTGAGTTAAAAATAGCTTAACAATTGTTAGACCATGACGGTATTGAAAGACTTACCGTTTTGATGGAGAATACGGATTTCCGGCGACTTGCAGAAACTTTTCGGCGAGTAAAATTTGATTCTCCGGCGGACTGAAACTTGAGCGAAAATGTGATTGAAAGTCTGTTGATTATGTTTGAGTCGTGAAGGAGTACAAAGATGGAAGTAAAACTGGAATTGAAGATTTTCGGTTATAAAAACCGATCCACTTCTAGAATTCAAGTTCATTCAAAGCAACTTGATTGAAAACGTCGGTATATCGGTTATACTCAGTGAACCGCGAGTATTCAGATCGTCTTTGAGCGTTTGATAACCGATTTCAGTTACAGTTGGCGTAACCGGTTGATTTATGTTTGTAGATAAGATTTATTTGTTTCCTAGAGTTGACAGAAAACAACAAGTGGCGGAGTGGTTATGCGTGTAAGTGTTAAGTCTTTGAGTTCTCTTCCGGCTGACCCGGGTTCGAGTCCCGGCAGCCTCATTTTATTTTTAATTATTTTATTTTTACTTTTATCAATTATAACTTTTATAGATTAGTTTGTTTATTAATTATGTATCATTAAAAATCAAAATAGGCATAAATACGCAACGAACATTTATAACTTGATATTCGATTACAAATGGAGCGGGTTTGGAAAACCCGTTTTCGACAAATGTTACAGCTAGCACTAGAATAACCAACATATGGAGAACTTTGATTCAGAGAAGAATTTGCATTTGCATTAAAAGCCGTTGAATTTTCGGGCTTTGAATCGGAGTATCTTGAATACCTCCTTTGTAATAGACACCGACATCTTGAACAACATTGGCATTCTTTGATTTAGCTATTTTCATCAACTCCATTTCATGACCTTCTAATTTGTCGATTAAAGATGACAACTTGAAATGTCTCCAAGATGGACTATTTTTCAGAATCATTAAGTATGTCGTCCATTCTCCTTCTAGAAGTGCATCGGCCAACTTTTCGATTTGCTCTTCGGTAGATTTTTTGATGTCATGTCTTCGCATCTGGACCATGAGGTGACAATATCTATCGATCATTTGCTTCATAGTTTCACCTTTAATCATCGTAAAGATCTCGAATTCTTTTTTGATTAAGGCCTTCTTGCTCTTGATCATTTCATCACTTCCTTTGAATTTGTCACAGAGAGAGTGCCATAATTCTTGAGAAGTATCAAACTCTGGCAATAACATCAAAATATCTTCCTTTACTGATTGTTGAATCAAGGTAATCATCTTTTTCTCAGCGACATACTGTGCTTTGTCGCCTGGTGAAAACTTGTTCAACGGAAGATCTTGATCACACTCATCTTTTGGCCATTTGTAGCCATCCTCAACCGCAACCCAGCTGTCGAATTGATTCGCTTGTATCCAATTCACAAATTTTTCTTTCCATCCTTTGAATTCGTCTATACTCATTAGCTTCGGTGGCTTTTGAGTAGTACCCATTTCGTTGTCGATATTCATCTGATTTGCCGCAAGGATATTAGCATTTGATGAGGAAGCTACTTGAGAAACAAACACGTTGTGGAAATCTTCCATTTTAACAATCTGAAGTTTTATTTGAGAAAATGATCAAAACACTAGAAAAATGATTAGAACAGGTAAGTTCGGTCGAACTTATGTGAAAACAATTGGTTGATTTCAGTTTTTCACAAGTTCGGTCGAACTTATATGACAAAGTTCAAATTTTATCTCACAACCTCAAGTTCGGTCGAACTTGATGCAGATTTTGAGAGAAATCAACTTTCAAGCGGACTTGTGTAAAGATTGTAATGAAAACAGTAAGTTCGGTCGAACTTCCACTTGAATTTCAAGAGACAAACTAAGTTCGGTCGAACTTAAGTGAATCTTCACTAGAATTATATCAAGTTCGGTCGAACTTGATATAATTTCAAGCAAATATCAACAAGTTCAAGCTGACTTAAGCTCAAAACCTTGAAAAACTAATCAAGTTCGGTCGAACTTGATGAAAATCAGTAAGATTTTAATCAAGTTCGGTCGAACTTGATGTTAATTTCGGTTGAATCTTGTTTCAAAAACATGGTTTTTCCAACTTTTTGATATCAAAATGATTGAATTTGATGTCCAAACTCTCAGGGGTTTGTTAACAGGGTGTTTAACATGACATACTCAAAAATCACCCATTTTTGAGCGTGAAATCATCAAGTATGTGAAAATGTTAAGAAAATGATAGAATGGAGATGAAATAGAGAGATTCTTGTCTTGATTCCAGCAAATTTAGGTAACCAGGCTCTGATACCACTTGTAGAAACGTCCACGAACAGCACGGGAATCTAAATTCATTATCTGATGTCCAATTAGGCAGAAACTAATGACATGCTAATCAAATAACAAGAATTACTCATTTAAACGTTGTTTTCATTGATCTAAAGTCATATACATTCGAGAACCAGATCCGACAGAGCTTCGCCGTCTCTGTGTCAAAATCTCTAACTCTTGCAAATGAAAACCCAAGGCACCTATTTATAGGAACACAAGTTCGGCCATAAAAGACACAAATTCGCCCAAACTTGCATAAGCAAGTTCGGCCAAACATGCATTACATGTTAACATCATGAGCGAACTTGGCCAAACAAGTTTGCTGATGAGACTGTAAGTTCGCCCGAACTTGATGTCACACCCCGACCCGCAGCGGAATAAGAGTCGGGGCATAATTGGGTTATCACCAAAGCTCATGATGTTTACTAATATGTTTCATATTTATTAAATTCAAAATTACATCCTCGATATTCCAAACAAGTTCATACAATTACAAAGAAAAGTAACTAAATAAACAATCCAAAGTCTAAACCGATTTATTCTTCTAAGCCATCCTATATGTTTCTTGCTGCAACCGGATCACCTGTATCATGTGTAAAAATGGGGGTTTTTGGGTCAACAAAAGTTGGCGAGTGAACCTTGTTAGAAAACATTTATTATTGATTTCTTATTATATTTAATATGGAAAAATTGTGCAATAATCATATGTGAGCAAACGTAAATAAACATACAATAACAATAACAATGACAATAACAGTAACAGTAACAATAACAATAACAAACCACCTTGCATGAATATATGACATGAATGATACTGTATATGTTGGCAACGTCACGTTCACGCTCATAGGTAATGGGGAACGGACGACCTATGATAAATGTATGTGCGATCAAGGCTCAATCAAACGGAGCCGATCGTATGTTGGCAACGCTTCGTTCACGCTCATAGGTAATGGGGAACAGCTCACGCTCATAGGTAATGGGGAGCGGCGGCCTTTGATAATGTATGTACTGAAAATGATAAATTTAATCTAAACATTAACCACACAAACAGTTGATACATATTGAATACACATTTGATCGTGGATATGATGGATGTATAATTGTTTAAATGTAATAAATAATAAGACACATGATACACCCCAAAACGTGATTAAAACGGGGAATTTGTAGAGATTCACTCACATTGGGTGCGTTCGTTTGATGATGTTGAATGCGCACGAGTTTAGAGGATTGATCGACGAGGAATAACTAACCTAAATAATAACGAAAAGGTACGGTAAATAAGTGGATTTTATTAATAATTTTAATGGGATTTTTAGGTATATTTTTGTGAGTTTAAGTCTATTTTCTAACTTTAAAAATATTATTTTTAAGTATTTTTAATTGATTTTTAAATTAAATAAATAAATAAAAATATAAAAAAAGTGTTGACTTTTTGGGTTGACCGTTGACTATTTGACTTTGACTTGTTGACCGGTTCGGTCGTGTATATTGTTTGCACTGAGTGAGGTTCGAACTTGTGACCTCCCGTACGCGTGCACGCAGCTCTACCAACTGAGCTACGTGTCTAACCCGAAATATTTCTGTTTTTAATTATATTTATATACTATTTAATTTATTCCAAAATTCATTTATTTTTAAAAAGGATTTTAATTCTATCGAACCGGTGTGCGTAACAGGTCTCGAACCCAGGACCTGTTGATTAACGTTGCACACAGTCCACCGCTGGACTGTGTGTCGAACCTGGTTAAAACACTTGTTTTTATTTCTCTTATAAACTAACTGAAAGTCTCCGTATTCGGGTTTTATAAAAAGCCGGAATATTGTGACGAATCGGAACAAGGACGGGCTCGAACCCGGTATCGCTATGTTTCAGTTGCACACAGTCCACCGCTGGACTGTGTGTCTAACCCGAGATATAATCCAATTTATATTAAATTTATATACAGACTAACTTCATCTTCTTCGTTACAATAACCCAGACAACTGATTTTCGACTGATCTTGTTCAATTCAATTAACAGGCATATAAGTGATTAAAATGTAACGGATAGGAAAGGTTTTGGGAATGAACATACCGGAATGATGACTTTTCTCAGAACTCCGGCAAAGTCGTCGGCTCTGTTTTTATGAACTCCGTCTGAGCGGACCAATTAACAGTTTTTGATTAACTAATTGTGGAATTGAAGGACTAAACAAGAGTTATCAGAAGGTTTAAATGATAATACCGTTTCACAGCGCGATTTAGGAATTTTCAGAAAACTTCCGGCGAGTGCTGATTATCCGATATCGTCGCCTGGGACTGATTCTGATTGAAGGGTTTGAGTTAGTAAAAGTCTAACAACAGATAGAAGATGAAAGAATTGCGAAATTTACCGTTTTGATGAAAGACACGGTTTTCCGGCGAAAGTCCGGTGAGTTTAGAAAGCGATTCCGACAATCAGAAAATAGAGCAAAAGTGAAATTGAGAGTTCTGTGGATGATTTTGAGTCGCGAGATGATGATATTGTTGGAGTAATTCAGGAAGTGAATGATTTCGGTTATTAAACCCAAAATCATATGAATTCAAGTTCAATAAAAGCTGAATTGATTGAGATCGTGCGTCGTAATGTTTTCATCGGTTATAACCTGTAATAACAATCACTCAATCGACTGGAATGTTGAAAGCCGATATCGGTTTCAGTTTTGGCGCAAACAGGTGGTTTCTCAGGTGATCATATGTTTTATTTGTTTCCTAGATTACACAAAGACATCAAGTGGTGGAGTTGTTAAGTGTTTGATGTTAAGGTTTCCGGCTGACCCGGGTTCGAAACCCGGCAGCCCCTTTTTATTTTTAATTGTTTTATTTTTACTTTTTAACAATTTTAATTTCCATATTCTAAAATGTTTATTAGTTATGTATTGTTTAAAATTAGAATAAGCATTAAATGAGCAAACAAAAATTAGAAACTGATATTTCGATTAATAAACGAAACGGATTTGGATAACCCGTTTTTCGACGGATGTTACAGTATCCCCTACTTTTAGAAATTTCGTCCCGAAATTTAAGTAGTAGTGGTAACAGGAAAAGATGCGGGTATTTTTCGCGCATTGAGTCTTCACGTTCCCAAGTAAACTTAGGTCCCTGTTTCGACTCCCAGCGTACCCTAACAATTGGAATACGACTCCGTCTTAAACGTTTTTCTGCGAAGTCCATGATCTCTACTGGTCTTTCAATGAAGTGCATAGATTCATCAATCTGAATATCTTCCAGGGGAATATGGAGGTTTTCATCGGCGAGGCACTTCTTTAAGTTTGACACGTGGAACGTAGGGTGAATTCTGTTGAGTTCTTCTGGTAGGTCAAGCTTTGCTACAGGTCCTACTCTTTCGAGTATCTTGAAAGGTCCTACGTAGCGTGGTGCTAGCTTGCCCTTCTGGACAAAACGAACTACTCCCTTCCACGGTGATACTTTTAAAAGTACATGATCACCAATGTTAAACTCCAAAGGCTTTCGTCGTTTATCTGCATAACTCTTTTGACGACTTTGTGCCGCTAGAAGATTGTTTCGAATTTGATAGATCTTGTCTGTTGTTTCTTGAATCAATTCTGGACCGGTGATTTGAGCTTCTCCAATTTCGTGCCAACATACTGGAGATCGGCACTTACGACCATATAAAGCTTCGAAAGGTGCCATGCCGATACTTGAATGATAGCTGTTGTTGTACGAAAATTCAACTAATGGTAGATGAGCGTCCCAATTTCCCTTGAAATCTATGACACATGCTCGAAGCATATCTTCAAGAGTTTGAATGGTGCGTTCGGATTGTCCATCACTTTGAGGATGATAGGCGGTACTGAGGTCTAATCGTGTACCCAAAGCGGCTTGTACGGCTTGCCATGTTCGTGAAGTGAAACGACCATCACGATCTGAAATAATGCTTAACGGTACACCATGACGGCTTATGATTTCGCTGATGTAGATATGAGCTAACTTCTCGTTCTTGAAATCTTCGCGGATCGGAATAAAGTGAGCTGATTTTGTAAGACGATCAATGATTATCCATATAGTGTCATACCCACCAGAAGTGCGAGGTAACCCGGTAATGAAGTCCATGGTTATGTTTTCCCACTTCCATACAGGTATTTCAGGTTGGACCAGAAGTCCTGAGGGTCTTTGATGTTCAGCTTTTACTTTGGAACATGTAAGGCACTTGGAAACAAAAACAGCAATATCCTTTTTCATTCCAGGCCACCAGTAGGTCTATCGAAAGTCTTGATACATCTTATCGGCTCCTGGGTGTATAGAGTATCGTGTTTTGTGCGCCTCATTCATAAGGAATTCACGAAGGTTGTTGTGGTCAGGAATCCATATGCGATCTAGATAGTACAGAATACCGTCGGATTTAGTTTCAATTTTAAGTTCAGCTCCACAAGCCAGCTCCTTACGTACGTCGTTTTCCGTTACTGAAACATGTTGGGCTTCTCGGATTTGATCTTTGATATCTGTTATGATTTGCGAACATAGAAGACGAATGGAGTTTGCATAACCCTTTCGACTGAGTGCATCGGCCACCACATTTGCCTTGCTAGGATGATACCGAATTTCACAGTCGTAGTTATTAAGAAGTTCGACCCATCTTCGTTGCCTCATGTTTAACTCCTTTGGTTGAAGATATGTTGGAGGCTCTTATGGTCAGTGTATATTTCACACTTAGTACCGTAGAGGTAATGTCTCCATATCTTAAGAGCGAACACAACGGCTCCAAGTTCTAGGTCGTGGGTGGTGTAGTTCTTCTCATGAGTTTTGAGTTGTCTAGAAGCATAAGCCATCACCTTTCCTCTTTGCATTAGAACACAGCCTAGTCCTTGCCCTGACGCGTCGCAATAAACTACGAAGTCATCACAACCTTCAGGAAGAGTGAGAATAGGTGCGTCACAGAGTTTTTGTTTAAGGGTTTGGAAGGCTTCTTCTTGTTTGGGTCCCCATATGAAGGGTTTTCCTTTATGTGTTAAAGCCGTGAGTGGTACAGCGATGCGGGAGAAATTTGCAATGAAACGGCGATAATAACCAGCCAAACCAAGAAATGATCTTACTTCGGTAGGTGTACGTGGCGCTTGCCATTCTTGTACTGCTTTGATTTTTGAGGGGTCGATATGTATTCCCTTGTCATTGACGACATGTCCAAGGAATTGTACCTCTTTTAACCAGAATTCGCATTTGGAGAATTTGGCGTAGAGCTTTTCATTCTCTAAGAGTGTAAGGATGAGTCGAAGGTGTCGTTCATGATCAGACTTAGACTTTGAGTAAATGAGGATGTCGTCGATGAAGACTATAACAAAGCGATCGAGATAGGGCTTGCAGACTCTGTTCATTAGATCCATGAAGACAGCTGGAGCGTTGGTTATACCAAATGGCATGACCATGAATTCATAATGACCATAACGAGTTCGGAAGGCGGTCTTTGGGACGTCTTCTTCATGTACTCTGAGCTGATGATAACCAGAACGAAGGTCGATTTTTGAAAACAGCTGGCGCCTTGAAGTTGGTCAAGAAGATCATCGATGCGAGGTAATGGGTAGCGGTTCTTAACCGTTAACTTGTTGAGTTCTCTGTAGTCGATACACATGCGAAACGTTCCATCTTTCTTCTTCACAAAAAGGACAGGTGCACCCCAAGGCGATGAGCTAGGACGTATGAATCCTTTGTCAGTCAACTATTGTAATTGACTGGCTAGCTCTTGCATTTCGGATGGGGCTAACCTATAAGGAGATTTTGCAACTGGTGTAGCTCCAGGTATAAGATCAATGCGGAATTCGACTTCTCTCACAGGAGGAAGTCCTGAAATGTCGTCAGGAAAAACTTGCGGAAAATCTTTTACTACTGGGATGTCTTCAAGTTTCTTCTCCTTGGTTCCCTTTTTGACGACATGAGTTAGAAATGCGACATAATTCTTGCGGAGATATTTTCGGGCTTGAAGGCAGGACATTAATTTGAGCCCTTTCGATGGGGTTTCTCCAAAGATTCGTAGAGTCTGACCGTTTGTAAGAGGAATGCGTATAAACTTTTCGCGGCATACAACTTCAGCATGATGTTGGCTGAGCCAGTCCATACCAATTATAATATCGAAACTTCCCAACTTCATAGGAATGAGGTCAACTGGAAAATCGTGATCGTTTAAGGTGAGAGTACAATTGCGTATAATAGAGTTTAACGAGACTGGTTTTCCATCAGCAACTTCTACCGTTATGGATTCCATGAGTTTATCTCGAGTTTGGTTGAGGATGGGTTCAAATTCTAAGGACACAAAACTTTTATCCGCGCCAGTATCAAATAACATGGATGCATAACTACCATTGATGAGAAACGTACCGTTAACCACATTGTTGTCAGCCCTAGCTTGATTGGCGTTGATGTTAAAAGCTCTTCCTCTTGCAGGTGGAGGAGCTTGGTTAGCCTGGTTTACTGGATTAGCTTGAGCTTGGGCATGGATAATATTCACCAGGCGTGGACAGGTGTTCCTGAAGTGGTTCGGGTCTCCACAGTTGTAACAAGCCCGCATAGGTTGCACCATGGGATAGTTGGGTTGGTAGTAGGATTGGGCTACATGTTGGGTAGGTGGTAGTTGTAAAGGTTGTTGGGCTTGACCCGCTATCTGATGGTGGGTTTGGGTTGAGGGCTGATGGCGGTTCGTTCGCTGAAGTACGCGACAGGTTTGAATGGTGTGACCTGCGCGACCACAGCCGGTGCAATGTCGGCAGGGATGATCAGGAAAGTGATGGTATTGGCAACGGTTGCACTTTGGGTATGGGCCGGAGTATGGCCTTTTATATGGTGCAGGTGAGGGGGCAACTTGGGTAATGGGTGCAGCAGGGATGGGGAAATTTGTTTGTGTGACAGCAAAGTTTCTGGTGTTTCGTTTCCTCTTGTTAGCAAACTTTGAGGAGGAGGTGGAATGGTTTGAAGTTTGGCCCTCAACGGGGGCTTTCTTTTTCTCGTCCTTAAACTTTTCGTTGCGAATACGATTCTCGGTAAGCTCGGTAGCTAGTTCCATAGCAGCTTCGAGTGTTGCAGGCGAAGAACTGAGAACTGAGTCTTGAATTTTCGAGGGGAGGCCTCGAATATAGTGTTCGACTAAGCGGTAAACTGGGGTGAACAAGTTAGGGACCATTTGGTTCAACTCTAAAAACTGTTTGTTGTAGGAAGTATGATCTCCCTCCTTTTGCTTCGACGAATGAAATTCATCCTCTAACTTTTTGATCTCGCTTCTTGGACAGAAACGTCTCGTCATGATTTCCCTTAACTCCTCCCACGTTAAGGCCATTGCATCTTCGATTCCTCTCTTACCCTTTTCAGTATTCCACCATGTAAGAGCTACTCCAAATAGCCTCCCGGTTGCGTAACGTACCTTGCGATCCTCGGGACAATCGCAGTTGAGGAAGGTGTTTTCCATTTCCTCAAACCAGTGGAGGAGAGCAGTGACACCTTCGGTCCCTTCAAATTTCGGGGGATCGCAAGACTTGAAATGTTTGTATGAGCACTTTTTGGAGGGAGGGTTGTCGACGTTTTGGTCTTCTTGCTGGGGAGGATTGATGGGATTTGCGGCGAGAGCTTGTTGGACTTGAACTACGATGTCAGGAAGCATCGCGGCCATTTGTTTTGCGATTTGGGTGACCAAGTGTTCGTTTGACCTTCCTGACCTTCTACCCCCACGTTGTTGCCTAGTCGACATCTACAGGAATATACATAAGAAGATTGTGAGTTTATGGAGTCTTTTTAGGTGTCATGTGTCTTAAAAAAAATAAAAATAACATAAACATCAATAATGCAACTACATCCATAGGATGTCTTGGGTTTGCTCATGTTTGGGCCTCAAATGTCCCCCATACCTTCACCTGTATACTCATGTGGGCCCCCATGACTATTGGCTTGGTAGGATTCACATTGGTATTGGCGGTTTTAACACTCGCATCACCCGAATGAAAACCATGAAATATGTTCGCGAGATGTATGGTCGGAGGGTGTCCAGGTGTAGACACAATGACAACTCAAAGTGGGGTTAGCTCACACGACGTTTGGTATAGCATGCTTTGGCCTAATAGGTCCTTCGTACTCTCATCGTTAGTCCCCAGGTAGGCAAACTGGTCCTTTATTTTGGATTTATACGAATGCCAAGCCTAGACAGGACGTTCCGACTACCGGTACTTGTACCCTTCCAGTTACTACATGCCCGTCATGAGAACTCACTTTGATGTGATTTGAAAATACAAAAATCGTTGCAAAAGTCATGGAAATTGTGTGGTGTGTGCTCTCATGGATATGATATGTTATGAGAATACGATTCATGATAGGCATTGTATAATAATATGTACTTATGAACATGCTTGCATAACATTGAATGTAGCAATAAGCATAAAGCATATAAACATCATGAATTTTGCATGTAACACACAAATAATTTAAAAATTCTAATCAACTATAGTATAGGCTCTAAGGGTCTAATAACCTATCCTATATCCCTATAGTCATGGCTCTGATACCAATCTGTCACACCCCGATCCGTAGCGGAATAAGAGTCGGGCATAATTAGGTTATCACCAAAGCTCATGATGTTTACTAATATGTTTCATATTTATTAAATTCAAAATTACATCCTCAATATTCCAAACAAGTTCATACAATTACAAAGAAAAGTAAATCCAAAGTCTAAACCGATTTATTCTTCTAAGCCATCCTATATGTTTCTTGCTGCAACTGGATCACCTGTATCATGTGTAAAAATGGGGGTTTTTGGGTCAACAAAAGTTGGCGAGTGAACCTTGTTAGAAAACATTTATTATTGATTTCTTATTATATTTAATATGGAAAAATTGTGCAATAATCATATGTGAGCAAACGTAAATAAACATACAATAACAATAACAATGACAATAACAGTAACAGTAACAATAACAATAACAAACCACCTTGCATGAATATATGACATGAATGATACTGTATATGTTGGCAACGTCACGTTCACGCTCATAGGTAATGGGGAACGGACGACCTATGATAAATGTATGTGCGATCAAGGCTCAATCAAACGGAGCCGATCGTATGTTGGCAACGCCTCGTTCACGCTCATAGGTAATGGGGAACAGCTCACGCTCATAGGTAATGGGGAGCGGCGGCCTATGATAATGTATGTACTGAAAATGATAAATTTAATCTAAACATTAACCACACAAACAGTTGATACATATTGAATACACATTTGATCGTGGATATGATGGATGTATAACTGTTTAAATGTAATAAATAATAAGACACATGATACACCCCAAAACGTGATTAAAAAATTTATAGAGATTCACTCACATTGGGTGCGTTCGTTTGATGATGTTGAATGCGCACGAGTTTAGAGGATTGATCGACGAGGAATAACTAACCTAAATAATAGCGAAAAGGTACGGTAAATAAGTGGATTTTATTAATAATTTTAATGGGATTTTTAGGTATATTTTTGTGAGTTTAAGTCTATTTTCTAACTTTAAAAATATTATTTTTAAGTATTTTTAATTGATTTTTAAATTAAATAAATAAATAAAAATATAAAAAAGTGTTGACTTTTTGGGTTGACCGTTGACTATTTGACTTTGACTTGTTGACCGGTTCGGTCGTGTATATTGTTTGCACTGAGTGAGGTTCGAACTTGTGACCTCCCGTACGCGTGCACGCAGCTCTACCAACTGAGCTACGTGTCTAACCCGAAATATTTCTGTTTTTAATTATATTTATATACTATTTAATTTATTCCAAAATTCATTTATTTTTAAAAAGGATTTTAATTCTATCGAACCGGTGTGCGTAACAGGTCTCGAACCCAGGACCTGTTGATTAACGTTGCACACAGTCCACCGCTGGACTGTGTGTCGAACCTGGTTAAAACACTTGTTTTTATTTCTCTTATAAACTAACTGAAAGTCTCCGTATTCGGGTTTTATAAAAAGCCGGAATATTGTGACGAATCGGAACAAGGACGGGCTCGAACCCGGTATCGCTATGTTTCAGTTGCACACAGTCCACCGCTGGACTGTGTGTCTAACCCGAGATATAATCCAATTTATATTAAATTTATATACAGACTAACTTCATCTTCTTCGTTACAATAACCCAGACAACTGATTTTCGACTGATCTTGTTCAATTCAATTAACAGGCATATAAGTGATTAAAATGTAACGGATAGGAAAGGTTTTGGGAATGAACATACCGGAATGATGACTTTTCTCAGAACTCCGGCAAAGTCGTCGGCTCTGTTTTTATGAACTCCGTCTGAGCGGACCAATTAACAGTTTTTGATTAACTAATTGTGGAATTGAAGGACTAAACAAGAGTTATCAGAAGGTTTAAATGATAATACCGTTTCACAGCGCGATTTAGGAATTTTCAGAAAACTTCCGGCGAGTGCTGATTATCCGATATCGTCGCCTGGGACTGATTCTGATTGAAGGGTTTGAGTTAGTAAAAGTCTAACAACAGATAGAAGATGAAAGAATTGCGAAATTTACCGTTTTGATGAAAGACACGGTTTTCTGGCGAAAGTCCGGCGAGTTCAGAAAGCGATTCCGACAATCAGAAAATAGAGCAAAAGTGAAATTGAGAGTTCTGTGGATGATTTTGAGTCGCGAGATGATGATATTGTTGGAGTAATTCAGGAAGTGAATGATTTCGGTTATTAAACCCAAAATCATATGAATTCAAGTTCAATAAAAGCTGAATTGATTGAGATCGTGCGTCGTAATGTTTTCATCGGTTATAACCTGTAATAACAATCACTCAATCGACTGGAATGTTTAAAGCCGATATCGGTTTCAGTTTTGGCGCAAACAGGTGGTTTCTCAGGTGATCATATGTTTTATTTGTTTCCTAGATTACACAAAGACATCAAGTGGCGGAGTGGTTAAGTGTTTGATGTTAAGGTTTCCGGCTGACCCGGGTTCGAAACCCGGCAGCCCCTTTTTATTTTTAATTGTTTTATTTTTACTTTTTAAAAATTTTAATTTCCATATTCTAAAATGTTTATTGTCACACCCTCAATTTTCCACTTGCGGAGTTTTACCGCGAGGCGTGTGAACAAACCAGAATCTGAAACACTAGTACGTCGAACGACTCTACATGATTTGATAATACGTTTTCCAAAATCATTCATTGTAGATTTTATATCAATTACCAATATTTAGCAGGGCATTAGTTTTAAAGTTTGAGCGGAAGCATAAATAAGTAGTGATGCGGGCGCCAACACAAACGCCAAAACAAATGAAAAATCCCAAAACAATATTAATAAATAAGACTCGATAAAGATGTCTTGTTCAATGCATGTGCGTGCACCTAGAGCTCCTAGCGTCCTGAGAAACATGTAAAGAAACAAGTGTCAACATTAAAGATGAGTGAGTTCACAGGTTTTCATAAATTCGTTTGTTCGGTTATAGTTTGTTTTCTCCCGTTATCCCTAACCCAGGATAACGTATTGGTTCCATTATTCCAACCCGGAATAATAAGTTATTGTTTCCAATATTCCAAACCAGGAATATTAAGTTGTTGTTTCCAATATTCCATACCAGGAATATTAAGTTGTTGTTTCCATTATCCCCAACCCGGGATAATAAGTTGATGTTTCCAATATTCCAAACCCGGAATATTAAGTTGATTCGTAATTAAGTTCAATGTTAATATATATAGGTAGCTAGCCTAAAGTCATGTCACGTAAGAGTTCGCGATCGAAGCTGACAGTTGTGCCTCCGTTTTGCCAGGCCTATCACATGACCATGGCGATGTTAGGCCAATTATTCACCCGTTGACCATACCAGGTCTGCTAGCGCGACTAGCTCGGATGGGGCTCGTCAGACCCAGTAGTACTACTTATAATTCCCCCGCTATTTAACCCAAATACTAACGATCCGAGGAGATTGTCGAGGACTTAAGTGATAAAGCTGCTTAGTGACCATAACATTACATTAACATTAACTTAGTTACCGTATAGTTATGTGACGTTAAATTCGTATAACGTAAAGAGATTGAGTTTGAGAGTGTATACATGTTTCTCCCCCTGTTGTTTAAAAACCGGATAAAGTTAGGGGCCGTGAACTAACCTTTATTTGCTCGGTTAGTGTAGCAAAGATGTTATAAGAGATGGGACCGCTAGTTGCGTCCTATCAAACCAATTAATTACACGTCAGTGTGAAATCACACCAATACAAATTCCACACGCAATTTACTCACAAAGTGATACACACAAACAACATATCTAACACTCAAACATGCATGCAAGTATTCTCATGTGATCATAGTAATCAAACAACTTATCATGAACATATTCCAAATCCATGCAACACTTTAATGCATAAAATTCACAAGTTATCAACTTTCTGCTTAACACTCAATTATTCAGCTGTTTTCTAGGATTTTTATAAAATAGTTCTAACATTCCAAAAATTCCAAATTTTTACAGTAGGTGACATTTATACCATAGAAATTTATATAATTTTCCCAAGTCCTAAATCTTTACCAATTAACCATAAATATTAATTCACTAAGCTGCAGTCAGATTTACCGCTTTCTGACTGCAGTCCACGGAAGAATTTATTTAAAAATCACTGATCGTCCGATTAACAAAATTCCAGTTGGAGTTGCCCGGAAATTTCTATACCTAGTTGCTGTACAAAAATCATGACTCAATTCCCTACTGATTTTAAAATATAGCTTGACAAACAACTAGCAAAATTTCAGGATTTTCACAGTTTTTGTTACTGAACTTGTTTGGCCCTTTAAAAATTATCAAACGATTTCAGAAAATTATGAATCCAACGCCATTAGATTCCTTATTCAAATCTCTACGTTCTAGACATCAGAAAATCCGTTTTTCGACAACTAACGACCAAGTTACAGCTAGATGAAGTCGGCTGTAACTATTATTCAGCAGACTGTTTTCTGCATATGTTTATCCTGAACTCGTATAACCCGTTCATGCGATTAACCTAGGCGATCTAGAACTGATTTCTAATCATAGATTAATACTAACAACCTATCCATGCAAACCCTACTCAATAACTTTAGTCTTTATAACCAAATCGCAGCCTATACATTCAGCTTTCAAACAACATTCAATCTAGTATAAACAATCCGAAACAATGCAATCATCCAATGTAAACATCATTAACAAACCGGCTAGCCTAACTTCTCGTTCAATCATACTTGGCAACCTTATATGTTCCGGAAACAACCATACTTGTAACTATGATACATCAGCCGATTAACACATGTATACTCCGAAAACACACAATCGTTTCATTCAATCAATCAATCCGAAACAAACAACAAAATCAACACACATATAACCGAATACTATCTTGTAACATATGCTGGATTCTAACCTTTGATAACTAGGTAAACAAGCCGAGGTTTGGACAAAGAGTATCCTGCTGTTCCAGGAAAGTCGCGACCGAGAGTGGGCTGTTTTGTTGATCGACTAAAGGTGAACAATCGGCTGCATGCGACCAGGAGATGATGATGATGGCGATGACTGCTGCTGCTACGACCGAGAGGAAGTGTAGGGCTGTTTGTTTGCAATTGAAAAGGTGCACAATGGAGCTGATCTCGATCGGTTGGAAGGAGGAAGGGGGCTGCCGACGGCAGTTTTTGTCTAGGGTTTTGTGTTCTTGCCAATGAGTGCATGCAATGGATGATATATATAGGCGCAAGGGATAGGGTTACGGTTTGGTTTGGGTTTATGGCCGAGGGACTTGGGTGGGTTCGGTTTGGGTTTGAACTCAATGAGTTCGCGGTTTTGAACTTGATCTCGGTCGAGAGTGTTTTGGTTTAGGGTTTAGGTTTGCTCTCGGTTTGGATTTGATCTTGGCTGAGGACTTGACTTGAGTTAAAGTTTAAAACTTGTTACTCCTAGAGTCACAATGAATCGAAGTTGGTTCGCGTCGCGGTTCGGTTCAGTTCGTGTACATATCTACTGTAATTATTCTATAACTAAAACAATCACACAACACACAACACGTATTCATTTAACTCGTGCATGTTTAATACTTAGCATATACATTATTCGGCATGTGTCACATGTAAGTTGTCCGAAAAACCCGGGATATCACATTATCCCCATGTTGAAAGAATTTTCGTCCCGAAAATTGAGTAAACGCGGTTTAGCATGTAACGTACATGTTTAGAGTGCCACGCACAAATAGTTAGTTCGTTTATAATGGTACGCAACGTTACAAGAAGTTCCCAAGTGTCATACACAAAGATTTCCAAGTGCCATGCACAAGAATTTCGTCAACAACAGTACACGAAAGTATGAGAAATTTCCAGGTTGTCACATCATCCCCTTGTTGAAAGAATTTTCGTCCCGAAAATTTAGTTACTGGTATCGTTAGTTTGCTGCTCAGTTGCGAAGAGGTGTGGGTATTTGCTTTTCATTTGGTCCTCTCTTTCCCACGTGAACTCCGGTCCCCGCTTAGAGTCCCAACGAACTTTAACGATTGGAATCTTGCTGTGCCTTCGAGTCTTGATCTCACGATCCATGATCTCAATAGGCTTTTCCATGAAGTGTAGTTGTTCATCCACTTGGATCTCATCCAATGGAATAACTAAAGTTTCATCTGATAGACACTTCTTCAGATTTGACACGTGAAATACGTTGTGAACTCCACTGAGTTCGGCAGGAAGGTCTAATTGGTAAGCTACGGGTCCAATACGTTTCAAGATTACAAACGGGCCTACGTACCGTGGGTTAAGTTTGCCCCGTTTTCCAAAGCGGATTACACCCTTCCAGGGTGACACCTTTAGTAGGACGCGGTCGCCTACTTGAAATTCGAGCGGTTTGCGTCGTTGATCAGCGTAGCTTTTCTGTCGATCTCGTGCCGCCGCCATGCGGTTTCTGATTTGTACAATCTTTTCGGTGGCCTCAAGTATTAACTCAGGGCCTGTGAGTTGACTGTCACCGACTTCTGCCCAGCAGACCGGTGATCTAAATTTACGACCGTATAATGCTTCAAACGGTGCTGCCGAAATACTCGTATGATAGCTGTTGTTATATGAGAATTCTACTAGAGGCAGGTGGATTTCCCAACTATTTCCGAAATCCCCTACGCATGCCCTAAGCATGTCTTCCAAGGTTTGTATGGTCCTTTCACTTTGACCATCAGTCTGAGGGTGATAGGCTGTGCTCATATCCAGGCGGGTTCCCAAAGCTTTCTGGAGTGACCGCCAGAAGTTTGACGTGAAGCGAGCATCTCTGTCTGAGATGATGGACGTTGGCACACCGTGCCGAGAAACTACTTCCTTAATGTAGATGCGAGTCAACTTCTCCATCTTATCTGTTTCTTTAATAGCTAGGAAGTGTGCGGACTTAGTTAAACGATCCACAATCACCCAGATTGTATCGCAACCACCCAAGGTTCGCGGGAGTTTAGTGATGAAATCCATTGAGATCTGATCCCATTTCCACACTGGGATCTCAGGTTGTTGGAGTAGCCCCGATGGCTTTTGGTACTCCACCTTGACTTTTGCACAAGTCAAACATTTACTCACGTAGGTGGCTATATCGGCTTTCATGTTGGGCCACCAATACGCAGCTTTAAGGTCTTGATACATCTTATCCGAACCGGATGGACAGAGTATCGAGATTTGTGAGCTTCGTCCATGACTAGCTCTCTGAGGTTTCCGTAGAGAGGTACCCATATGCGATTCATGAAATACCGGGCTCCATTGGGCTTTACTTCCCAATCGCGTTCCATTTTTCCCACTGATTCGGCTTTGATGTTTTCCTCCTTAACTGCTTCTAACTGGGCGTCGCGTATTTGATCGGGTAGCCCCGAATGAATAGTGAGTTGTAGTGCTCGTACGCGACGAGGTTTCAAGTGTTCCTTCCTACTGAGGGCATCAGCTACCACGTTAGCTTTACCCGGGTGATACCGAATGGCACACTCATAATCATTCAAGAGTTCGACCCAGCGACGCTGTCGCATGTTCAATTCCTTCTGATCAAAGATGTGCTGGAGGCTTTTGTGGTCAGTAGAGATTGTGCACTTCGTTCCATAGAGGTAGTGTCTCCAAATCTTAAGTGCAAACACTACTGCTCCCAATTCTAGGTCATGCGTCGTGTAGTTTTTCTCGTGAACCTTCAGTTGTCGCGACGCATACGCGATGACCTTATCGCGTTGCATGAGTACGCATCCCAATCCCTGAGTGGAAGCATCACAATACACTACGAAGTCATCTGTCCCCTCCGGCAAGGACAGAATAGGTGCACTGCAAAGTTTCTGCTTCAGCAATTGAAATGCTGCTTCTTGCTTGTCACCCCAAGTATACTTGATACCTTTCTGGGTGAGGGTAGTGAGCGGTTGTGCAATCTTTGAAAATCCCTCGATGAAGCGTCTGTAGTAACCAGCCAATCCCAAAAATTGGCGGATCTCCGTCGGTGTCTTAGGTGCTTCCCAGTTTTTGATGGCTTCAATCTTGGCAGGGTCTACGTGGATACCCTTTTCATTCACGATATGCCCGAGAAACTGAACTTCCCGAATCCAGAAATCACACTTCGAAAGCTTGGCATATAGTTTTTCCTGTTGAAGCAGCCCTAGCAGTAATCGTAGGTGTTCCGCATGTTCTTCTTCACTTTTGGAGTAGATGAGTATGTCATCGATGAACACAATGACAAACTTGTCGAGGTATGGTTTACACACGCGGTTCATGAGGTCCATGAATACCGCGGGTGCGTTGGTGAGACCGAATGGCATGACCAAGAACTCGTAATGGCCATACCGAGTGCAAAATGCCGTCTTGGCGATATCCTCCTCCCTGACGCGTAGCTGATGATAACCGGACCGTAAATCAATCTTAGAGTAGTAACTTGACCCTTGCAGTTGGTCGAATAGATCGTCGATGCGAGGTAACGGGTATCGGTTCTTGACAGTAACCTTGTTGAGTTCCCTATAGTCGATGCACATGCGGAAAGTCCCGTCCTTTTTCTTGACAAAGAGGACTGGAGCTCCCCATGGCGAAACGCTTGGCCGGATAAATCCCTTTTCTAATAGTTCCTGAAGTTGGGTAGATAGCTCCTGCAGCTCAGCTGGAGCTAGGCGGTATGGAGCCTTGGCGATAGCAGCTGCATTGCTTGCCAATTCGATTTCAAACTCCAATTGTCGATGTGGTGGAAGACCAGGTAGTTCTTCTGGGAATACATCGGAAAAATCACGGACGACAGGGATGTCTTCTATACGTTTCTTGTCCTTAGGCTGTTCGGTAATTAGTGCGAGTAAAGCGAAGGAATTCTTTTTCCGAAGATACTTCTGCGCTTGCATGTATGAGATGATGTTGGTGACGGCGCTTGCCTTATCGCTTTGTACTATCAGGATTTCGTCGTTCGAGAGTGGAATACGGATAGACTTTTCGAAGCAGAGAACTTCAGCCCGGACGTCGGATAGCCAGTCCATTCCGACTACCACGTCAAAACTACCCAGGGTAGTTGTCATCAGATCAATGGTAAAAGTGTGGCCCGCGAGTTTGAGTTGACAGCCAGATACGATTTGGGTCACATCTACCGATTTACCATTGGCTAATTCTATCACATAAGGGGTCTCTAATGGTTTAAGCGTGAGATTTAGGTTCTTCCTAAAAGACTCAGATATAAAACTCCTATCCGCACCCGTATCAAAAAGCACAGTAGCAAAATGTTCATTAAGGGGAAACTTACCGGTGACCACGTTCGTGTCGTTTCTGGCCTCTCCGCGGCCCAATGTAAATGCACGACCTTTGGCACCTCCTGTGCCACCGTTCCTATTATTGTTGTTGTTATTATTGTTGTTGTGGTTATTGTGGTTGTGGTTGTTTCCACCATTATTGTTGTTGTTGCGCAACTGTGGGCAGTCTCTTCAGAAATGAGCAGTGCTACCACACTGATAGCATCCCCGGTTTATACCCTGCTGCTGACCCTGGGGCTGATTCTGATTTTGTCGGGACATGATTTCCCCACGACAATCCTTTGCTGCATGTCCCACCTTGCCACATCTTTGGCAGCGACTTCCGGCACAAGGGCCGTTATGGTGGAGATTACAGCGGTTGCACTGCGGCTTTCGACCCGCATAGCCGCTTGCATTCGGGTTGTTGATATTGTTGTTGTTGTTGTTGTTGGCGGGATGATTTTGATGACCCCGGTGGCTGTGGTAATGATTGAACCGTTTCTGGTTCCCTTGCTGTGGATGAGATGACGAAGACTGTCGAATAGTGGAGTCTTCAAACTTTCTTTTGTTATCTGGGGCAACTTCAGTGGTACCCCGTGCTGGCAGTTTCTTCTGTTCCACCGCTTTATCGGTGAGTTTGTGACCCAATCCGATTGCTTGATGTTCAGTTACAGGGTTACTAGACATCACCATACCGTGAATTTCCGGAACCAGACCCCCGAGATAGAACTCGAGTCTTTTCTCCACTGTGTTGGCCAAATCGGGACACAAAAATACTAAGTCATGGTGTTTTGCGGTGTAAGCTTCAATTTCCGATCCCACCATCTTGTGGTTCCATAGAGCTTGCTCCAATTGTTGCACTCTGTCTCGTGGACAGTACTCCTCTTTAATCAGGGCTTTGAACTCAGTCCATGCCATTGCATTCGCAGCTATAAGCCCACGTGTTTGGACTTGAGCATTCCACCATGTCAATGCCATCTTCCAGTGTTGAGGCTGCATATTTGACTTTGTTGGCCTCGAGGCAGTTGCACATTTCAAAAACAGATTCCGATTTCTCGATCCAGCGGACCAGTCCAATGGGTCCTTCCGTCCCCGAGAATTTGCTAGGCTTTGCGTCAAGGAACATCTTGTAGGGGTTAAAGCCCCCTCCTGCCGGCTGGTTCTGAACACTCGCTAAAGCTGCGTTCACATGCTCCTGAATCATGGCAGCTAGCTCTTCGGGCGTCAAGTTAAGGTTTCCACGTCTTCCAGTCGCCATTTAGATCTTCGAAACACAACACAAACACACCCCGATAAGTCTATATATCCAATATAGTTATCCTACTTCGTACTTTAATAATTAGTAAGTTATGTCAACTCAATATGTTAAATAATCAAAAGAAATACTTGATTAACTGAAATTTCAACGTCTTACAAAAGTGCAATTCACACGTACGAGTTCACTATAAAGTCTCAAGTTTAAACACAAGTGGGAAAAATAAATAAACTGAAGGAAAACAAATAATATAAACGAGACGTGTCAGTCGTCTACGTCTCCATTCCCCAAGTCACTGTCGTTGCCGTCATCCTGTGCGGCATTTCCAGCTTCTTCAGCTGGGTCCTCCTCCGGATCCTCTTCAGGATCCTCCTCTGGATCCTCTTCTAGATCCTCCTCTACCGGCACTGGAGGGGCCTATGCTGGTGCAAGTGCTTGATTTTGCAGTTCCTGAATGTTCCAACTATTTTCCAGGACTCTGTCCTCCAGCCAGTCGGCTCTTATCTGCTCAGCACGCAGATCTCTGGCTATGGTGTTACGAGCTATCTTGCTCGCACGATGCTCTTCTTCGAGCGAGTCGGTCTTCCCGGTAAGGTGTCGTATCATCCATCCTTGTGCCAGGATGGTTTCCTGCATTCTTTCTAGCTGTTTTTGTTGTGTATGCACCAGGATTCTAAGCATGTCAATTCCTATCTCTACAGGATTAACCGGTTCAACCGGTACAGCAATAGTTGGGCGTAACGACTCCTCCTCCCCCAGAGCGAGCCTTTTCCTCGCTGCTGAGCGTGTCTCCACGCCATAAGGTGGTATGAGTTCCACCATTGGTGCCTTTCCTGGTGCCCTTGGTGGTTTAAGTCTGTCGGACGATGATGACGATGAGGATGATGACATTGCCTGTTAGGTCGTGTAGTTAGTTACGAGTTGTTTTCATTTCTTATTATGAAGGTATAATCTACCAAACACGATTGTAGCATATTGCATAACAAGATATAATAATTCGGTGCCAAACTAAGTCTAGTGTCGTGATATCAGCCATAGTTTAGGTCTACTTCTAATGCAAACCTGGTTCTCTATAGCTAGTGGCTCTGATACCAATCTGTCACACCCTCAATTTTCCACTTGCGGAGTTTTACCGCGAGGCGTGTGAACAAACCAGAATCTGAAACACTAGTACGTCGAACGACTCTACATGATTTGATAATACGTTTTCCAAAATCGTTCATTGTAGATTTTATATCAATTACCAATATTTAGCAGGGCATTAGTTTTAAAGTTTGAGCGGAAGCATAAATAAGTAGTGATGCGGGCGCCAACACAAACGCCAAAACAAATGAAAAATCCCAAAACAATATTAATAAATAAGACTCGATAAAGATGTCTTGTTCAATGCATGTGCGTGCACCTAGAGCTCCTAGCGTCCTGAGAAACATGTAAAGAAACAAGTGTCAACATTAAAGATGAGTGAGTTCACAGGTTTTCACAAATTCGTTTGTTCGGTTATAGTTTGTTTTCTCCCGTTATCCCTAACCCAGGATAACGTATTGGTTCCATTATTCCAACCCGGAATAATAAGTTATTGTTTCCAATATTCCAAACCAGGAATATTAAGTTGTTGTTTCCAATATTCCATACCAGGAATATTAAGTTGTTGTTTCCATTATCCCCAACCCGGGATAATAAGTTGATGTTTCCAATATTCCAAACCCGGAATATTAAGTTGATTCGTAATTAAGTTCAATGTTAATATATATAGGTAGCTAGCCTAAAGTCATGTCACGTAAGAGTTCGCGATCGAAGCTGACAGTTGTGCCTCCGTTTTGCCAGGCCTATCACATGACCATGGCGATGTTAGGCCAATTATTCACCCGTTGACCATACCAGGTCGGCTAGCGCGACTAGCTCGGATGGGGCTCGTCAGACCCAGTAGTACTACTTATAATTCCCCCGCTATTTAACCCAAATACTAACGATCCGAGGAGATTGTCGAGGACTTAAGTGATAAAGCTGCTTAGTGACCATAACATTACATTAACATTAACTTAGTTACCGTATAGTTATGTGACGTTAAATTCGTATAACGTAAAGAGATTGAGTTTGAGAGTGTATACATGTTTCTCCCCCTGTTGTTTAAAAACCGGATAAAGTTAGGGGCCGTGAACTCACCTTTATTTGCTCGGTTAGTGTAGCAAAGATGTTATAAGAGATGGGACCGCTAGTTGCGTCCTATCAAACCAATTAATTACACGTCAGTGTGAAATCACACCAATACAAATTCCACACGCAATTTACTCACAAAGTGATACACACAAACAACATATCTAACACTCAAACATGCATGCAAGTATTCTCATGTGATCATAGTAATCAAACAACTTATCATGAACATATTCCAAATCCATGCAACACTTTAATGCATAAAATTCACAAGTTATCAACTTTCTGCTTAACACTCAATTATTCAGCTGTTTTCTAGGATTTTTATAAAATAGTTCTAACATTCCAAAAATTCCAAATTTTTACAGTAGGTGACATTTATACCATAGAAATTTATATAATTTTCCCAAGTCCTAAATCTTTACCAATTAACCATAAATATTAATTCACTAAGCTGCAGTCAGATTTACCGCTTTCTGACTGCAGTCCACGGAAGAATTTATTTAAAAATCACTGATCGTCCGATTAACAAAATTCCAGTTGGAGTTGCCCGGAAATTTCTATACCTAGTTTCTGTACAAAAATCATGACTCAATTCCCTACTGATTTTAAAATCTAGCTTGACAAACAACTAGCAAAATTTCAGGATTTTCACAGTTTTAGTTACTGAACTTGTTTGGCCCTTTAAAAATATCAAACGATTTCAGAAAATTATGAATCCAGCGCCATTAGATTCCTTATTCAAATCTCTATGTTCTAGACATCAGAAAATCCGTTTTTCGACAACTAACGACCAAGTTACAGCCAGATGAAGTCGGCTGTAACTATTATTCAGCAGACTGTTTTCTGCATATGTTTATCCTGAACTCGTATAACCCGTTCATGCGATTAACCTAGGCGATCTAGAACTGATTTCTAATCATAGATTAATACTAACAACCTATCCATGCAAACCCTACTCAATAACTTTAGTCTTTATAACCAAATCGCAGCCTATACATTCAGCTTTCAAACAACATTTAATCTAGTATAAACAATCCGAAACAATGCAATCATCCAATGTAAACATCATTAACAAACCGGCTAGCCTAACTTCTCGTTCAATCATACTTGGCAACCTTATATGTTCCGGAAACAACCATACTTGTAACTATGATACATCAGTCGATTAACACATGTATACTCCGAAAACACACAATCGTTTCATTCAATCAATCAATCCGAAACAAACAACAAAATCAACACACATATAACCGAATACTATCTTGTAACATATGCTGGATTCTAACCTTTGATAACTAGGTAAACAAGCCGAGGTTTGGACAAAGAGTATCCTGCTGTTCCAGGAAAGTCGCGACCGAGAGTGGGCTGTTTTGTTGATCGACTAAAGGTGAACAATCGGCTGCATGCGACCAGGAGATGATGATGATGGCAATGACTGCTGCTGCTACGACCGAGAGGAAGTGTAGGGCTGTTTGTTTGCAATTGAAAAGGTGCACAATGGAGCTGATCTCGATCGGTTGGAAGGAGGAAGGGGGCTGCCGACGGCAGTTTTTGTCTAGGGTTTTGTGTTCTTGCCAATGAGTGCATGCAATGGATGATATATAGGCGCAAGGGATAGGGTTACGGTTTGGTTTGGGTTTATGGCCGAGGGACTTGGGTGGGTTCGGTTTGGGTTTGAACTCAATGAGTTCGCGGTTTTGAACTTGATCTCGGCCGAGAGTGTTTTGGTTTAGGGTTTAGGTTTGCTCTCAGTTTGGATTTGATCTTGGCCGAGGACTTGACTTGAGTTAAAGTTTAAAACTTGTTACTCCTAGAGTCACAATGAATCGAAGTTGGTTCGCGTCGCGGTTCGGTTCAGTTCGTGTACATATCTACTGTAATTATTCTATAACTAAAACAATCACACAACACACAACACGTATTCATTTAACTCGTGCATGTTTAATACTTAGCATATACATTATTCGGCATGTGTCACATGTAAGTTATCCGAAAAACCCGGGATATCACATTTATTAGTTATGTATTGTTTAAAATTAGAATAAGCATTAAATGAGCAAACAAAAATTTGAAACTGATATTTCGATTAATAAACGAAGCGGGTTTGGATAACCCATTTTTCGACGGATGTTACACTTGACCTAGTCAAGTTTGGCCGTACATGACCTTCCAATCACCATACCAGCGAACTTGTCCTATTACATACATAAATACGCCTCACTACTAACACATTAAGCACTATTCGCTCAGACTCGATACATAATGACGTTAATGAAGAAGGCAACAGACATATGCACCAACAACACACAAATCTAAAAACAATCTCCACTCTCTCAAAACAAAATCTGGTTAGAGGGTTACCCCAAAAGCAATTTACTTGTGAAGAGTATTGTGTTTCCTGTTTAAAAGGTAAACAACATAAAAGCTCTTACAAGTCAATTGAAGAGTCCAAAACAAGTCAGTGCTTACAGTTGCTTCATATGGACTTGTTTGGACCTGTAAAAATCATGAGCTTAAAACACAAAAGATACTGTCTGGTGGTAGTTGATGATTTTTCCAGGTTCACATGGACTTTCTTTTTACACTCTAAGGATGAAACAGCAAACATTTTGCAAAACTTTGTTAAACAAGTTGAAAAGCAATTCGACATTCCTGTAAAAATCTTTAGGAGTGATAATGGAACAGAGTTTAGGAACAAGGAGTTGGATGCCTTCTGAAGTCAAAAGAGATTGTTAGGCAATATAGCATCCCTAGAACTCCAGAACAAAATGGGGTTGTTGAAAGGAAAAACAGAACTTTAATTGAATCAGCAAGGACTATGCTTGCAGACTCAGGTTTACCCTTGTCTTTTTGGGCATTGCTATGTTCAGAACAGAGTTTTGATAAACCCCAGGCATCAAAAGACTGCCTATGAATTGCTTTACAAAATCAAACCTCTGATCTCTTATTTCAAAGTCTTTGGCTGCCCATGCTTTATTTTAAACATCAAGGATTCAATATCCAAGTTTGCAGCCAAAGTTGATTGTGGCTATTTTCTGGGATACTCAACCACTGCCAAAGCCTACAGAGTTTTTAACTCTAGGATGAAGTGTGTTGAGGAAACTCTAAATGTGAAGTTCAATGAACTCTCATCTTTGAAAATCCCAGCAAATGGACCTGCTAAATTGTTTGATTTATCTAAATTTACATTTGAAGATGTGTCTGTTAAGACTAACCCTACAGGTACTCCACAATCATCTGTTGAAGAGCAAGGATATGATTGTATTCTTCCAAGTTTCAAAATCAATCCTACAGCAGAGGAGCAGATGTTAGTAACAATGGTGAAAACTCTGCCAGGTCAACAGTGGTTAATACTCAAACCTCTGCCAGCTCTCAAATCCAAACATCTGATGATGAAAGTCCACTACAAATGGGAGAAAATCAACACACTTTCACTCCCATACCACCAATCCCTCCACCACCATTCCAATCGGAGGCTGAACCATCATATTCACCGGCAGAGGATAGCTCAGATGATACACATTTGCAAGCTTCACCTCAAAATGCCATTGTCCCATATCAAGGTGATTTGATATTCCTCAAAAGCCATCCATTGGATCACGTTATTGGCAACATCAATGAGGGTGTGCTCACAAGAAGCCAAGCCTAAAACATTTGTCTTTTTGCCGGATTTCTATCACTCACACAGCCTGTCAAGTATCAAGAGGCACTGAAAGACAACAGCTGGGTAGAAGCCATGCAAGAAGAGCTCCTACAATTCAAGAGACAACAAGTTTGGGAACTTGTACCACTGGCAAAAGATGTAAGTCCCATTGGCACAAAGTGGGTCTTTAAGAACAAAACTGATGAAAGGGGTATTGTTGTCAAAAACAAAGCAAGGCTCATGGTTCAAGGCTACAGACAGGAAGAAGGGATTGACTATGATGAAACTTTTGCTCCAGTAGCAAGGCTGGAGGCCATTCGCCTGTTCTTATCATTTGCTGCTAACCACAACATCAAGGTGTATCAAATGGATATCAAAAGTGCTTTCCTGTATGGAAAGATCAAGGAAGAAGTATATGTTTGTCAACCTCCTGGATTTGAGGATCACTTCCATCCTGATCATGTGTACAGGTTAAACAAAGCACTGTATGGTCTAAAACAAGCACCAAGAGCCTGGTATGAAACTCTATCCACTTTTCTCTTATTGGTTTTACCAGAGGTAGGATTGACAAAACCCTATTTTTAAAATGGAAAGGAAAAGATTTGATGCTTATCCAGATTTATGTGGATGACATCATTTTTGGATCCACATGCACTGCCATGTGTGAAGAGTTCAAAAAACTCATGGCAGCAGAGTTTGAGATGAGTGCAATGGATGAGCTGCAATGTTTTCTTGGTTTACAAGTCAAAAAAATGCAAAAAGGCACTTTTATTCATCAAAATAAGTATGTGAAAGAACTACTTAAGAAATTTGATATGAATGATTGTAAACCTTGCAGCACACCCATGGCAACATCCAAGCTGATCACTATAGATGGCAAAGATGACCTTGTTGATCAAACCTTGTATAAAAGCATGATTGGGTCTTTATTGTACCTAACTGCATCACGGCCAGATATTATATTTGCCACATGTGTCTGTGCCAGATCACAGTCAATACCAAGAAAATCAGATCTTATTGCTGTAAAAAGTAGGGGTGAGCAACGTGTAAGAACCTTTCGGAACCAACCCGGACCCAACCCATACCCGGAACCATTTATTAAGTATTATGAGAACCATAACCGAACTAATTAGTAATGTAATGGTTCGGGCCCTAGGAGGGTCTCAGGGGTCCTAAACCCATATGGTTCCACTGGAACCATTTATTTAATTTTGAGCATGCGATATCGTTCTACATAGTTACTGGTACATACATTAAAGCATATTTATCAAAAGATTGTTTATCAACAGAACATTATACAAATGAATATTATACAGAGGATTGAAGTTCAATAAAGACTACACAGAACTCAAACCTAACCAATAATATAGAAGGCCAATGGTTAATCTTTAAGGAGGCAGATGTGAATTCGTATTGAAGTTGGGTGATTTAAATAGATTAGATCGATTGTTTTAGAAGTTGGTTAATCTCCTAAATTTTCTTAAAGATATATCATATACGTATTTTTGATATGGAAGAATCATATTTCTTATCGAAATCTAATACATAAATTAAATAATAGCATATAAATGATACAAAATCTAATATATAAATTAAATAATAGCATATAAATTATACAAAATCGAATACATAAATTAAATAAATAGAATATAAATGATCGTAATATGAAAACCTAGTTGATATGGAAGAATTGTATTTTAATACGGAAAAAATCCAATACATAAATGATATAGCATATGAATGATCGTATGAAAATCGGTTCCTTGCGGTTCTTATCCAATACCCATGGGTTGGAACCGGAACCAACCCATAACCATTTTTTTTAGTATTATGAAACCCACGAACTGGCCCTTCTAGAGCAAAAGGTTCGGGTCCATTGTGGTTCTGGTTCAGGTTCAAGGTTCCGTGGTTCCAGAACCGTTTTTTGCTCACCCCTAGTAAAAAGGATATTTAGATACATAAAAGGTGCTCCCACACTTGGTATCTGGTATCCAGCTAATGGTAACATTGAGCTTGCAGGATATTCTGATAGTGATTTTACTGGATGTAAAACAACAAGGAATCTGGAGGAGCCCAATTCTTAGGGGATTGCTTAGTGTCTTAGCAAAGTAAAAAAAAAGTTGCAGTATCCACATCCACTGCTGAAGCAGAGTATATAGCTGCTGCAAGTTGCACTGCTCAAATTTTGTGGCTTCAAAACCAACTCTTGGATTTTGGTGTGACTGCCTTGAGGACTCCTCTCAAAATTGATAGTCAAGCAGCAGAAAACATCATCAAAAATCCAGTCTCACATTCCACCACCAAGCACTTTGACATCAAACATAATTTTGTGAGGGATTGCTATGAAAAAGGTCTGATTTCTTTACAACATGTCCATACCAAAGATCAACTAGCAGAATTGTTGACAAAAGCACTTGATGCTTCCACATTTGACAGCTTGATATCTAGGCTTGGAATGCTAAACATGGATTAGAAACAATTTTTTCTTGTGATCCATGTGTAAATAGCAATAAAATGTTTTTTAGAAAATCAGAAACTCATCCTTAAAAATAGTTAAAATTGAATTTTTCAGTATAATCCTTAAAATCTGTTCAAAGCTCTGATAGCTCAAAAACACTGTTGTTTAGAAAAATCTATCCACTGATGCAAACCTCTGATAGTGTTTAAATTTGGTCACAACCACTGGTTTTCACTCTAACAGTGGTTAGCCAAAACAACAGTTTTCCATTGTCAAACAGAGGTTACACGTGGACAGATGTTATTCAACAGATGTTGCATCAGACGCCATGTCACGCGCACTTTTTGAAAAACCCTATAAAACCTTGTTCTATCCATAAACAGAGGTTTCGCTTTTCTTGTGCGATTCCAAATTTTTCAAAGCCTATCTTTCACAAATCATCCAACAATCATGGCTCCTAAAACCAAATCGAAGAAGAAATCGACACAAGAAAAACCCCCATTTATCCTCATCATCAAAACACCACACAATTACACTGCTATTCTTTAAGAAACGACACAAACATTCGTTATCATCCAATGATCCGGATTCTCAAAGAATCGAAGTTCAAACACATGTTGGAAGTCAAAGCCCCTGTTTACATCGATTCTTTAAAAGAATTTTAGGCAAATGCTAAACTCCACTCATCCGTTGATGATGTGCCCTCTTCCACTACTTCCAAAGTAGGAGGCACACAATTATAGATAAGCCCACAATCTATCTCCCAAGTCTTCATGTTAAATGATATGCAACATTCGGTATCATTTCCTTTGAGGGAGATGCAACATGAATTCGTTGAAAGAGGTTACACCGGGCAATTGAAAGGTATGCTAATCTTAAAACCTAATTTTTCAGCAGAGATGAAATTCTTTTTCCACACCCTACTTACCTGTGTCTCTGCAAAAACAAATGCTTTCAACGAGATTCCATTGAACATGCAGTATCTGGGATTTGCAATTTTAACTGGTTCTGATTTTAACTTCTCCCAGGTGCTGTTCAATGATCTTGTAACTAATTTTAAAAATATTTCAAAAAAAAAAAGCTTTCTTCATACATCTAAGATTCATGAGTGTTTACTTGCAAGACCAGATCAAATCAAACACAAGTAAACAAGGCGCAGTTACAAATGCTGGCAGCCTAAACCATGAAACGTTCACACGAATTACTAATTAAGATAAAGTTTCCAAAACAGAAGCAGAGGAGGCTGAGAGCCTAAACCATGAAACGTTCACACGAATTACAAATTAAGATAAAGTTTCCAAAACAGAAGCAGAGGAGGCTGAGCCTATTTTACAAGAACAAAATGTTAAAGCTCAACCTCCGGCTGCTGAGCCCACTGCTCTATGTGATGAGGGCAACACAACCGCTGCTCTGAAACCCACACCTAAAATCTCCAAAAAGAAACCATCCAGAGCATCCCGAAAACCCACCAAACCCAAAAAGGGTCATCTGGAAGATGAGATCCCAGAGGTAAACCCAGTGACACCACCAAAGCCACCAACCACTGCTGCTACTTCTTCACAGCAGATGGTAGAAAGATCTCAAACCGGCTTTGAAACTCCTCATGCATCCTCACAAAAGGATTAGGTTGTAGGCACAGGGACACCAAATTATAAAGCTCTAGGATCACTTGGTTCTATCTTCCACAGCCCCTCTCCCAGGGCAATGTCGCTTTCTACACAGCCACTCTCACCAATTCCATCTTTACCACCAACCATGTTACCTTTGCTGAATGCAATAGAAATTGAGCAGATATTATCCAGCACTTCTCACCACCCTATCAATGAGAATATACTTCAACCAGAGGCTGGGTCTGACTTATTTCTAAATGCTAGCCCATCAGCAAATGAAGAGGCTACATCCCTTGGGTTACATGTAACCCTTGGTGATAGTTCAACAAAGGCAGCCACTACAATTGTTGAACTGCCAAGTTCCCAATTGGACAGTGGTTACATAGCTAAGACCTTGTTGAAGGCAACCACTGCTGAGGCTACTAAGGTAACATCTGCTCCAGTGGGAAGTCCCCAGAACCAAGACAAAGGGGCATCTAAGATTGAAGCAAGTGGTAAGCCACTTGTTCATGATATCTTGGATACAACTACCACATCTGGTAGGAGTTCAGATGATCCTATTAAGTTAGGTGAAGAGCTAAAATATCTGGAATTGATGGAAAGGGTTACCATGGTTGAAAGCACTGTTGCTGAAATAAAAGATCTTTTGAAACAGTTGATCACTATACAGAGCCAAACCCCTGTTCCAACCACTGTTGAGCTCAAATCTGTAATATCTCCAATCTTTCAACAAGAGAAACACTTCCTAGAACAAAAACATAAGCATCAGATGATGGAACTCAGAAATATGGTTGATGCAAGATATAATGACCCTGTTGCAGATATCAAGGCAATCAAAGCCCACTTGCTCACCACCACTGGTACATCTCCTCCTACTGTCATTTTTGTCAGTCCAGATGAAGCCAAAAAGGGGGAGAAACCTTTGGGAAATAAAAAGTTGAAGATGGATGATGATAAGGCAAGGCCTACAGTGAATATTCCTAAGCCAGATGGTTCAAAGAAACCAGACTTAACTGAAGATATCTTGGCAAGGGCAAAGAAGTCCCATAAGAAGTCTGTGTTTGATGAAGGTAAGGTGATGGTTGAGAAAAAGATTGATCAGCAATTAGAAAAAAGGAGAGACTGGTACCTCAACAAAGAGGAGATCTTCTTCAAAAGCAAGACAACCAGAATCCACACTTCTCAAAACTAAAGATGCTACCAATCCAACCACAAAACCCCTGCCAATACAAAATTAACCAGATCTTCTCACACAAAACCCATATCCACCTCAACATATGTTACAGCAACTGTTGTGCCAACATCTGTTGACACAGCAGAGGTTGTAGCAGATGTTACCACAACCACTGCCATTCTCACTTTTCCTACTTCCACACAACAACTACCAACACCACCAAGAATTCCAAGTCATCCATCATCACCTTCGATCAGTTTTAAGAGGAGAAAAGTTACAAAGGTCATAAATGAAGAAAAGATCCCTGCTCCTTTGCCTCTTGCATCTGCACCAATGCTAAATCTAACCTCTGTTTCCCCAACTGAAACATCTGCTCCATCAAAAGAAGTAATTTCTGCAGCTATAAAATTTCCTCTTGATTTGCCTTCAATCAAGAAAGAAATCATATCTTTCTATGAGGAAGAAGATCCAGACAAAAGACACTTCCCTTCACTTCAAGGTTATCCAAAGCCTGCAAATATTGATCAGTATCTAGCACTCAAAGAAAAACAGGCAGAGGATATTGCTAAGAAGTTGTCTAAAGGCAAAAATGATAGAGAAGTGCAGAATCAACTCCAGTTTCAATTGAGCAAAGTCCAATCCCTTGAAAGATTCTCAAAGAATTTATCAAATAAAATTTCTAAAGCAGAAGATAAACTCTTGAAAGAAAATTACATCTGACACATCATGGAAACAAAGAAATATGCTGCTACAAGAGCACAATTCAAGGATTGGTCTGTGAGTGAGCTTCAAGAAGAAAATGCAAGAATAGAAGCACAATCAAAAGATCCTCACAACAAACCTACATGTCCAGACTGGAACAAATACAAGAAAAATGTACCTGAAAAGACCCTAAAGCTCAGAAGAATGAAGGAAGAGCTAATCCAGAATCACTATGGGTCAAAGAATCAGGTGATGAGATGGGGGGAGATAAGAGTGTTGAATAAATACAAAATGCTTGAAGCTAGAAGGAAAAAGGATCCATCAATGCCTCCTAAACCTGATTATTCCAAAGAAGATGCTGCTCTCAAAGCCCGGCTCTCTAAAAAGCCCAGCTCAACAACTGTCCAATCTACACTTGCTTTGGTAAAACGAAAAAAGGCAAGAGGAGTTGTCTGAGAAGGTTGACAAAGAGTTTGAGGAAGTGTTTATCAAAGAAGGAATCAAGAATATGATGGACTATCCAACAGATGATAGAAGTGCCAAGTTGGCCGAAGATTTGACAATAGTAGCTTCCTTCCTATCCTCAGCAATAAAAGCTCCTTCAAGAAAGCCTTCAGACCCAAAAATTCTAAAGTGGAAGGTCAACAAAGACACCCATGAATTGACTCTGATCAAGTCTAATGGTAAAGTCACTAAACTATCCATGGAAGCTGCTTATAGGCTTACAGTAAAAGACTCCACGAACTACTAAGTTTAGAACTTGAGAAGGATGCTGATGACTTAGAATCTCTTAACTTTGAGCTACAATTCAAAGGTCAAATAAGAGAGTTCTTCTGAGGAATAAAGATCAAGAATAAGGTGTTTTTGGCATCATCTGTTCCAGGGGGAGATTGTTGGGATTGAACCTTTGGAAAGGAACAGATGATACAAAGTCAAAACACACCATCCGAGCTTTGGTCCAGCTATCAGAGGTTTCTATCCACTAATAGGATTTTATTGCTTTCAATAAAGAACACTGTTACCTATCCTCTGACAGAAGAAACTCCCAACCGCTGATAGAAGAATACAAGATCAGAGGTTAGCCAGCAGTGTTTAGTCTAGTCTTAGTTAAATCAATGTAAAAGTGCTATGCACTGATAGCTTTAGTCTAGCAGTGCTTATAGTTAGTTATGTTTGTTAGCTGTCACTATCAACCATGACGTCATTGTAAGACGATCAGTGGTTAGATAGTTAGTATAAATAGGCGCCCATTCTAACAGTTTTACTTGTCTTCTTAAAAAGATCAAATTCGCATATCTTCTTCATTTCTACTATCAAACGATCGTTATTGGGCTAAGGCAGAGTTTGTGAATCACATGCAATAGTTTAATTACTTGAAAATGTTGGTGATAAAAACAAACGACCGATTGATTGTTGTAAAAGTTTTCCATTGATCCGCTGCACTTAGTCTATGTTTTCAATCATTTTCCATTATTTGAAACAAAAACAGCAATCAATTCAAACTTAGATCCTGACATTTTTTTTACCTTTTTTTATCAGTTACGCTCTTTATTTCTCTGTAGTTCGTACTATTTATATTTGTATTTAAACTATTTAAAGTTGTTGGTACTATTGTATCGAAACTACTACTGAAAGTTGTTTCGGATTTACTTAGCTAATAAAAAGTTGTATAAAAATGATAGTAACTAGGAATCATCGATGATAATTGGTCGGCGATACTAACTGTAACACCCCAAAAACGTCGCAGCGGAAACACAAACGTAATGGTGACGGAAGTTGGTGCCCATAAATATCTTGGTGGACGATGCATCGTTAATCTTTGGACATATTATTTAATTAAAACACTGTTTCCAAATTAAACACAAACCACAACCATAACATAGTTAAGTTGTCTTGATCCTTATGGATCTTAATAAAATCGGTCCCAAATAAATTTTAAAAGTGTCCAAAGTTTATTATTAAGCAAACATGCATCACAACCACAAGATACACCAAAGATTCCCGAAGCCATGCTCAAGTACCTGAAGAACACGTTAAAATCAAGTGTCAACACAAAGGAGGGTGAGCTCACATATTCAATTTTAAAATAATTTGATCCAAGGAAAAACTTTCTAATTATGTGTTTATTATCAAAACATCCAAATAATATTTTTGAAAGTCAATTTTATTTCCTTAATAAAATCCATGAGTCAGCCGTCGCAAGCGTTTCCCCGAAACCTCCGAACTAAGCATCTTCCCAAGTTTCACATATTAAATTTATTTTACATCCATTCGTTCAGATTCGTAAGTTTGTAAGACATTACGAGCTATATATTAACATTAAGGGTATAATCAATGCTAGACAATAACAGAATATAAATTCGTCGCTTGACATGACACGGAGCTACCGGTCGCGACGGGGTTGTCAACCCGATAGATCTATCAACAATTCCACGCAATCCATATTAATGATTAAATGGCTAAGTTCGCGCAAAGTGCCCGCAATGGGTCACCCAAGGTGCCAACCTTATGAACAATATATATATCCTACTAAAATGATAAAATTTAATATAACATGTTGTACGAATCCCCGACGTCCCCACCAAAACGTAAGCCTA
Organism: Scalesia atractyloides; assembly: GCA_947069175.1. Lineage (NCBI taxonomy): Eukaryota > Viridiplantae > Streptophyta > Magnoliopsida > Asterales > Asteraceae > Scalesia > Scalesia atractyloides. The sequence goes on from CAMTDV010000014.1 coordinate 85,850,134, forward strand.
ATCCCGATACTTACTCTCTTGAGACCGGGCCAATTCGTTGCAACTTTAGATTTAAACATTTTAAATCCACACCGTCGTTCTATCCCATAACGCTGTAAAATCCTCGTTTCATCCCCGAAACGCATATATCATTATTCCAAAATCCGTTTCATCCCGAAACATATTTATATCCAAAACCATGTTTTTCTCAAAAAACATATCACATAATTTCCAAATCATATTTTCCACGAAAATATATTTATAGTTTAATCAAAGGTAGATTTTATACGAAAACGTATACTTATCCTTTAAGGTGTGTTCTTCCCCCAAAACATATACAAAACAGTAAAAAGAGGGGGTTTAGTGACACTCACCTTTGGGTGCGTATATTAAATTAGCGCAATCCCACAAATTCACGTCCTAACATACGTAGGCACGATTTAATAATCAACTTATCACAAAATTTCTAAGTTTCTCCAATACTTAGAATTTTCACATAACTTTGAGATTTTCTCGAAAAGTTATTATTTTTTATTATGTTGGTATATTAATATATATATATATGAATTCATATATATATATTTTTAAGATGTTGCGACTTGAACGATTTTATTGGTGACCTTAATGTTTTATCCGTTACACTCCCGTTTATAAATACTATATATCTACGATTTGCGCGTTGTAATATATACACATAAACGTACATATATTCACATTATTATAACACGCGAAAACTTATTAACTTATTCACTTTGTCATTTTTAAAGCATGCATACATGAAATAACTAATTAAGTTAACCTATGTATCAATTTTCATGCTCGATAAATAAGTTACACATTTAACGCGATTTTTACTGATTCTACCGTTTTAAACATACAAGCGTACATGCATAGTCTTAATTCCGCTATCATGTCAACACTTAACATATCATCATATTCACATATTTAAATCACATAACACATTTAAACACATAAGGTTCACCCATGAACAACCCATTCTAGTGTATGTTGAAAAATGCGTATTTTAGTGATTCGGTAACGTTTTCGGGTGCCGAAAGTCACGTATGACTAGCCAAACACCAAATAAACTAAATATAAGTTAATATACTTATATTTATACTAAAAATATCAGTTTATTTACTGATTTAAAACAGTTTCATAAAAACCTCGTAAAAAGGCGATTTTTACCGTTTTTACCGCATAGTTTTGCATCAAACGTTACCCTAACCATCCGAACTCGAAATGACTTCAAATTTTAACACAATACATGTTATATACTGAATGAAATTATGGTTATAATCAGATTAGTGCAGTTTTTGTGTAAGGCACATAACTCATGCGATTTCACACATTTTACAACTTTTTAAGCACATAGTACTACATGCAAAGCTAGTACACTTTATATCGAAGTTCCATACCACTTTTATACATGAGATAACCTTATTTTTAAGGTTTATTTACTGATCTTAAACTATTTTATTACAACATGATTAAATCCTCATTTTATGTACATACATGCACATGCATGACTAGGCATAAGCACTTAATGCACAAACATCATGTTTTCATCATTTTGTATGAACTAACATGCATCCAACATGTATTTATTTCATGTTCATAGATTCAAGAACACCATCTTCATATAAACATCATCATCATCAAATCATTGGACATAAATGCAAGACACATTCCTTCACATTTATGAACTAACTACAAATTTTGTGTGCATGCATATACATTATATATATATATATACATATATATATATATAGGTATATATATATATATATATGTATATATATATATAGGTATATATACATATATATATATAGGTATATATATATATATATGTATTATATATATACATGCTTCCAAAAACCCACTTTTCATGTTCATCATTTCAAATCACTAAAACCTTTTAGAACATTCTCTTATGACAACTTTTGATGCATGCATGAACTTTAAACTTTACAAATATCATGTTAACCAAGAATCATTCAAGAACCAAAACTCAATCTCATATATACATATATACATATTCACGGCCACCTACATGTGTATATATACATGTCCATTTTCATTTCTTTTAAAAACCCATTTGTGGTTGTTTTCAAGTTAGTGTTTAAACCCAAGAACAAGAGAAACTTCTATCATCATCAACATTCATCAAGAAGCAAGAACAAGTTTTTAAAGATGAATGTTATACCTTCAAGATTCTAGTGGGTTTTGAACAAGAGTTGATGATATGAAGCTTGAATGTTGCTTGAAACACTTGGAAATCACCTCTAAACCTTCAAGAACACTTGAAATCACCTTCAAATGCTCTTGGATCTTCAAGAAACGATTTAAAATTTTGAAATGTATGTGTGTATGGGTGTGTTCGGCCGAGAGGGAGAAGGAGAGAGAGAAGATGAGATTTGTTTTTGATCTTGCATGGTTAAATGGAGTGTGTGAGAGGTGATCATGATTAGATTTATGGTTCCAAGGCCACACTTGGCTAATTAGAAGCAAAAAGACAAAAGGTGGGCAGCCATATTGCCGCCACCTAGTCCCCTCTCTCACACACAATCCTATAGATACACATATATAGGTTAATTACTGGTATTTAACTGGATACCGGGTATTTTATCTAACGTTTTAACGCGTTTTAAATTATTTTCAGTGCTCTAAAAAAATAAACACACCAAAATATTACTAATCAATATTTATTTGCCAGGACCAGTTACGTTGTCGGTAATTGGCAGTATGCGCGCTGTGTTGCGCAGTACGCGCTTAAATTCACAGAATAGGGATTTTTAGCGTTTTAATTTATTTTTATCATTCTATAAAAATAAACTTGTCAAATTATTATTATAATAATTATTGGTTGCCCTGAACTGGCTGAGTTGACGGTATTTTGTCAGATACGCGCAGTATCGCGCAGTACGCGTTTAAACTCGAAAAATAGAGTTTCTTAGCGTTTTAAATTATTTTTCCTCACGATTATGATTAAATATATTATTTAACTCATATCGGACTATTTTTAGGATTTTAACATTATTCGGCGGTCACCGACGTTCGTTTCGCATTTTAACCGTTACGCGATAAGCGTCTTTCTTAATATTGCCAACGTAATTTTTATCAAACTTTGGATTTACCAACACATCAAGTACCATATATAAGCATCATAAACAATCAAATACCGCCTTTTATTCATTCATGACACGTGTTACATTTGTACGGGACAACCTAAATAGCCGGGTGTCACACTAACTGTTAATGGTAATCGACTAATCATCAATAGTATCTATTAATCTATATATTAATTAATAGTAACTGTGATTGGCGTTAGAAAAATAGTAACTGCAATTAGTGGCAAACTACTGAGAATTGTTGATGGTTCCCAGACCTATGTAAACAAGGTCTTTGATCTCTATAAGTCATGGGTGCGTGTTTATCTAAAGCAAATGAAAACAACTGTTTCAAACTGAATCAAACTTGTATATAAAGTATATCTCTTTATCTCTTAGTTTTTTTTAGTTGACTCAAGATGTTTTTTTACAGGATTTTATGAACTAAAGATTAGCCCTTAAGTCATTGTTTCATTTTCTTGGATAAAGAAGTACAAGAAGAAACATTTTTTTACAAAATCCCAAATCACTCGATCACGTAAGTGGATTGAAGTAAGAGTGGAAATGATGTTATTCATGTGGTTCAGTTGCGCTTTTGTTTGACCTCTAATATGGATTCATGATGTAATCCGTGATGTGAAGACATTGTTGTTGAATCCGATGAGAAGCTTGATATAATGAGGTTGTATTAATTACAAATAATAATTAATATAAGTAACTTTCTCGAGCCTGGGAAGCAATCCCGAGTGATAACCTAGTAAAAAATATAAAAGAGATGAAAGAAGAGAGATATTGTTATAAATGATGATGTGATGTGTTTAAGAGATAAGAGAGAAGGATGTGACATCGAGAGAAAAATACTAAAATACCATTTTAAATTAAATTAATTATAGTGATGTGTTAAGATTCTATTGGATGAGATGAGTTCTCATGGTTCTCGCAACTGATAGTGGTTCCTCCTTGAACCGAATCCTATATATATATATATATATATATATATATATTTATAGGGGATGGATCATGAGAAAACTAGTTTAAACGAGAAAACCAAAAAACTAACTAAAAAGCCAAAAAAACATATCAATTTTTTTATTTGTTTTATAAAATATCACTATATATATATTATATAATTTTTTTTAAAAAAAACATATAATGCACATGTGGAACATATACATATAATGCACATGTGTAGTACACATATAGGCACATGTGCAGTACAATTTTTATTTTTTTTTGAAAAAAAGTTTTTTTATACATAAAAAGCAGCGATTTTTTATAAAAAAAATTATAAAAGAAAAATAATAATTTGTATGTTTTTTATGTTTTCGTTGGCTTTTATAATTAGTTTTCTAGTTTTCTCATTTCTATCTAGTTTTGTATTATGAACGCAATTGGCCCAACCCTAATGGACCCAAGCATGCAGCCCACATCAGTGTTAGTAAAAGGGCCTTCTGTTTGGGAACACGCAGCATAGGTTATAAGCACAACAACAGTAGAGGAGAAGGGTACGAATGAATATTGTGAATGATGAGTGATTCTCTTCCCATCTACCTCTCTGTCTGATCTTCCCATCTTCTTCTAAATTACATGTTCTAGTTTGTCTTTGAATTCTAAGCTCTAATCATTTCAGAATATTAATACAATTAGTGGATTTACTGCTTCATTTGATTAATTCTCTGGTTGTGTTATTTCTATTCACTTCAATCCTCTCCATATATATATATATATATATATATATATATATATATATATATATATATATATTTATATATATGAATAGAAAGAGACAATGAACAGTCATCGTATTTATATTACTCTAGATCATCTTTTTTACTGCAAACAGTGAACGTATTTTTTTTCTTACGACAGATTATATTATTTACTCCAAACTAAAAAACATAACAAAATACCATAATTGAGCCCATTTGTATGTAAAGGTCTAGAAACAAACAGAAAAGACTAAGTGTTGGAAATAGACATATTCAACACATTGTTTAACACTAAATATCCAGGACCAATTTTTTTTTGAAAATAAAGTTATCAAAATAGCGTTTTTAGTTTGGTATGGTAACTTATATTGAGTGTTGTTATTGTACCAGTGATATGACGAAATGAATTGATTCTGATCAAACAACATCGGTGTCAGTACCGACATAATCAGAGCAGTTACATGTATTCTTTTGATTTTTTTATTGATATAAATATATGTTGCTATCCTTTTGGGCACATCATGACTTTATTTTTTGGTTTTCTCTTTCGATTGCTATACCGTTTGTAGGTACCATACCAATACTTTAGCGAACCAAACTGATAGATACCAAATTCCCGTCGCAACGAGGAAAATACCACTAGTTAATCATTAAATGATACTAACTATTTTAATTTTAATGAATGGTGCGTTTATGATGTATTCTTTTAAGTGTTATTAATTAAAAGGACAATCACTACATATGTTTCTTTAAAAGAGAACGGTGGATAAAGTTAATATGATTGATGGGCCATAAATACAAATCTCAATTGTCAATGAAGCTCAATACACACCTACAAATAATAATAATAATAATAATAATAATAATAATAATAATAATAATAAGAGTTACTTACTGTTTTTGTCCATGTGGTTTGTCAAAAATCACTATTTCAGTCCATTAGTTTAAAAATTACGATTTCAGTCACTGTGGTTTCACTTTTGTAACCATTTCGGTCCATCTCGCAACCATTTCAGTCCTTGTACTTACAGAATAAATGGATTGAAGTGGTTACGAAAGTGAAACCACAGGGACTGAAATGGTTACAAAAGTGATACCATAGGGACTGAAATCGCAATTTTTAAACTAATGGACTGAAATAGTGATTTTTACAAACACAGGGACGGAAACAGTAATTAACTCTAATAATAATAATAATAATAATAATAATAATAAATAAATAAATAAATACTATTCTCTAAATCCTCGAGAAGATAAAGTAAACACAAGAAAAAATAAATAAATAAATACTATTCTCTAAATCCTCGAGAAGATAAAGAAAACACAAGAAAATCTAGTATTTTCTATATTGTTAAGATGAAGAGGAAGAAAGAAATAAAGGAGTGCGACTAGTGACTAGTGTGTGAGATGTATATACATATAATCTGGAGTAATTTCTATTTTAGCAATTCAAAAAAAATCTTTTAACATATCAGACACTGAGGTTACTTTTATAATGGTTTTGGCTCCCTAGACTAACTTTATTACTTTTTTTTCAGTTAAGTGTAAGGGTAATTAGGTCATTATAAACCTTAATGGTTGTTTTTGATAATTACAAAGTTCATTTAATAATTAAGTGATTATTAACGCAATTACTTAAGTTTTTTTTTTATTTCGTTATTTTCACGATTATTATTTAACGAAATACGTTATAAATATACAAATAAATATGTATTTTCATTAACCGTTTTGTTTTAATAAATGCCATTTAAAAAATTGTTTTTTAACATTTTGTTTAAACCGTCTATATTTTTAAAATTATACATATTTGTATCAATGATTATAATGATTTAAACGTATAAAATAAAAATCTTATAATTACAAACGAAAAAAAGTTTGTCAAACTAATTAATATGACAATAACAAACTTAGGCATTGTCAACTCAAGTAAAATTTGACAAACTTAATAATAAATTTTATAATAACTTATACAACAAAATAACTCAAATAAAATTTGTCAAACTTAATAAATTTGATAATAACTTATACAACGAAAATAGATAGTCTAAAACAAGTTAGGTGACATCGTAACAAATTTAAATAAATAGAAACGTGACTAATTAACTTTTTATATGAACTAATGGACTCGGTCATTCGTTACGATTACATTTTTATTGATCTTGATATGGACGTGGTGCAACATTAATATTAAGATTTGATTTTGTTTGATGGGTTGTGATAAAGATTTGATTTTGATGGTGGGGGTTAAGAGGAATTTTTTTTAATTTTTTTTTATGGTTGATGTGTTACATGTGTTGTGTGTGGTATTTAGGGGTTTTATGGTAAGAAGGTTGCGTGTTTGAGTATTTATGTTGTGTATTTAGGGATTGGGTTTTGTGGGTTTGACTTAGATTGTTAGGTCTGGTTTCTATTTTTGTTTTTTGTTGTAAATTATGTTACTTTGTTTGATGAATCTAATGGTATATGTTGATCATAGTTACAAGGGTTTTTGAGTTGATGAATACAAGTGATGGTAGTTACTATTTTTTAATTTTTAGGTTCTTGATAATCAGCTGTATGCTAGCTGCAACAAATTTGATTATGAACCTGTATAGTCGAATCGCTTATATACTCTTATATTTATTTAGTTTTTCTTAAATGATCAGCATATGTTGTTACAACTGAATGACTGATTATCTATCTCTCATATTTCATTATCATTTATACCGCTTTCAAGACGCTCATCTAGACATCCTTTTTCCGCTTTTCGGTTTTTGGAGACAGTATTTATTTAAAATTGGAAATTAAATGAGTTACCAGCCTGATGCAATTGATGTTAACTTAAAGGTCTTCCATGTTATTATCTTTAATACTGTTATTTTCTTGCTTGCAGATTCAGAGTATTCGTTTGGTTATAAACGTATAATGCATAATTATAAACGTAAACATTAAGGTGTGGCTTATGGGCAAAAAAGACATGCCTAAAGGGTCTCATCTAAAGAAACCCACATGGATTATTATATTGGTTTCATTAGTTGTGTGTTTTTAGTCGTCGAGTATGTCTATCCACCACGAGACTCTACCGCTTGCTATGTATTTTCGTCTTCTAGCTGTAAGAAGATATCCAGGTCCTGAAAGAGAGCTTACTGATAAAGAGATTGCTTCTCGTGTTGTAACTAAAAATTTATTGAACACTCCACCGATCAAAACGAAAAATCCCAAGATTGCGTTCATGTTCTTGAGCCCGGGATCACTGGCGTTTGAGAGATTGTGGGACAAATTTTTTCAGGTATGATACGACCCACTTTTATGCTAAGCAGTAAACGCGGTAAAATATTGGATATAAGTCAAGGACCGATATTTGAGGTATAGGTTATCGCGGTGGGATATGGGTAATTGTAATATCATGCATAATTTATATATACAGCAATTTAACATTAACAATTCAGTATACTCTCCTACCATTAACTAATTAACCTTTTGCAACTTGCAAAACACTAACAATTGTAGCAAGTAGGAACTGATTAAGACTTAAAACGCTAACAATTAACAATTAAGACTTAAATCACTCATAGCAGCAATAAGAAGAAAGAAAAATTGTAGAACTAAGAAGAAATGTACTGATATCGGGAAAATCGGCCAAATATCGGTTAATATCACTGATAATATCGCTTCCGATATTCTGACCGATGTTTGACACTGATATTTTACATGGGGACCGATAACCGATATATCGGTGATATATCAACGATATTAACTGCATAGCTTTTATGTACATGTGATCATCATTTGTGGCAAGAAGATTCACTAGAGGTGGGAAAATTGGGGGGAAGGGGTGGATGAGTTGGGTAACGGGTCAAAATGTTTAAATTTGGTATTTGTTGAAATGGGTCTGGTGGATTCACCGCAAAACATTTTCTGACTAAGTTTTTTTTATAATATTTATTGTGTTGTATATAATTGCAAGAAATTGGTATGGAGTTGTAAGAAAACTGATAACTGAGATAAATGCAAACTTACCAGTGATTATTTTATTCTCATTATCCTAGTCACAATAATCACTTTGATAGCGGATGCTTTATTTATGTATCATAGGGCCATGAAGGAAGATTTTCAATCCATATTCATGCATCCAGAGTCAAACCAGTGCATTCTAGCCGCTACTTTCAAAATCGTGAAATTCACAGTGATAAGGTCTGTACGCATATTTGAAGCACTACTTATGTCTGTGCGTATATATTATAGTTGTTTGCAATAAACAAAAAGATTAAGTACAATTTAAGAACAACTTTTTAATATCAAAATGAAATTTGTTGATCTTCTCTGCAGGTAGATTGGGGGAAAATTTCAATGGTTGATGCTGAGAAACGGCTTTTGGCAAATGCACTGAAAGACCCCGATAATCACCATTTTGTGTTACTTTCTGACAGGTTACTCTCTCTCTCTGTGTATATATATATATATGCACACTTATATAGTTAAGGTGGCAGAAGGTACTGGTTGTAAGCATTGCAATAGCAATCGACTGAAATATTTTAGGAGGTTATATGCTTTCAAATTACACTCTGTCTGAAATGGTTCTCTTTTAACGTTACTTTTATATTACTATTTGACCTGTTAAGCATAACCAGAACCGACCCATTCGTAAGTATACGGGTCAAATCTGCCACCTATAGTCTATCATTCCCGAGCTAATTAGTATCTGATTCTGTTTTCCAGCTGTGTACCGTTGCACAACTTTGACTATATTTACAACTATCTTATGTACACAAATGTCAGCTTCATTGACAGGTTCGTGCAGAGATCTTGCATTAGTTTTATACTTTGACTACACATACTTTGACTACACATACAACTATGTTATCTTTTTGTCTGAAAATGTTTTTTGTTTTTAATATTTTTCAATAGCTTTGAGGATCCTGGTCCACATGGAAGTGGTCGGTACTCGGATCATATGTTACCTGAAGTCGAAAAAAAGTTCTTTAGGAAGGGTGCTCAGGTTCCGACTTTGCTTTATTTTTTTAGCCGCAAAATCAATGCGTTTTAAGGGTGTGTTTGGATGTGCATATTAGAATTGAATGTCATATTGTATGATCAGAATTAAATAATTTACTATACATACTAAAACAATTGTGAGTTTCTGCCATTTGAAGTTGTAATAATCAGATAATCACATGTTTGTTTATAAAAATCTGACTATTTGACGTATTTTAAGATGATAATATGACCAAAGTGGACATTTTTTTATTAAGTTCAGAGATTATTATTTTACTTTTGTATTTAAGGTAGCTTAAGTTGTAATGTTAAATTTGTGCAGTGGTTCACGATGAAGCGTCAACATGCCATCATAGTATGGCGGATAATCTCTACTATACAAAGTTCCGAGATTATTGTAGGGTGAGGATTTCTTTATGCTGTCTCATAAATGTTTACTGATTTTTCTACAAGTGGAAATTTTGACCCGTTACCTGTATTTAGTCAAACGGCTTGAGAGTGACCCAAACTGTATTTTTAATGCATAAGACCTTTTAATATATTTTATTCAAGAAATTAGATCATAATAAAACGACATTTTTTTTACATTTGACACTCGAACAAAAGGTGTTCGGTTGGGTCACCAGACGTGTCTGTTTTGCCACCTCTAATTTGTAGTTATCAGTTATGCAATTTTAAGCTTATATATATATATACATACATATATATATATATACATATATATATATATATACATATATATTGTTTTTATAGTTTAATGTTTAAATTTATTTTATTATGACGTCTTTTTTTGGTAATACAGCCGGGTATGGATGGGCGCAATTGCTATGCGGATGAACATTATCTGCCAACATTTTTCCATGTGAGGAAATTCACTTTGTTATCTAATTTGCTTATTAAAACCTAATATTTCTAAACTCAAATTTGAAAAAAGTCAAATTTTGACTTTTGACTATTTGACGATATTGAATTTTTATAATTTTAACATTCAGATGTTTGATCCTACTGGGATTGCAAACTGGTCGGTGACACACGTTGAAATGGCACCCGAAATCGTATGGGCTGAAGGACGTTTCTTACCAGCTCATCAAAAATATCTCGGTAGTACTCTCCTCATCTCACAATTTTTCATTTTACCATATTTTAACACTTCTATAATAGATTTCGATGTTCATTATGAAAGTGATTATGTTATATAACTTATTGAATAATCAGAATAACTATTATAAAACGGGATACAGAACATAGTGTTTGGATGTGCGTATGCTATTTGAAGTCGTAATAATGATGTAATCGAAAACATATTTTTGTGAGAAAAGGTTAAGACTTTTTATCTAAACATGACCAATATAAGAAGATAATAAAAAAACAGACCCTTTATATCCAAACGTAAAAAAATGATTATTTCGGCTTCAAATCACAATAATCAGATACAAAACGCATCGTATATTTCTAGTATCATAACGCCTTCTGGTTATGTTAATCATGCAGTCCATCACTGAAAGTGTTCATGAAACGAGCAATAGAAAGGTAATGTTCCTGCTACATTCTTCGCCTTTTTCCTTCTTTATTATCAGATTTTTAGTTTTTTTTTCAAAGAGTTTTATTATTATTTATTTTTTTTATCTTGCAGAGGGTAACTACAGTTACGCCTTGTATGTGGAACGGTATGAACCGGCCGTGTTACTTATTTGCAAGAAAATTCCTGCCCGAGACGTTAGACATTTTGATTGATCTATTCCCTCGTTACACGACAATATGATATTTTTACTCCTGATTCTTTGGTCAGGTCATAGTCAAACCCATTTAGTCCAAACAGTATTCGCCTCACTCTTTTCAAACTTGGGTCTGTTTTGGAGCGGAAGAACAAATGTGAACAATTGGACAAGTTTGAGATGATAGTGAGGAAGAAAGGCTTTTAGAGATCTATTTTATGTTAATTTTGGGAGAATTAATTAATGTAGTATTTTTGTTTGAAATATTGTAGATTGAAACAACTAATGAGTATAACTATAACCCCAAGTTGAAATAGTTTTTTCATGGTTGCATTTGTTCTTCTAATGGGAAGTGTGTTTTGTGTAATGAAAGTTGTACATGTTTGAAATATAGCTCTAAAATATTCATCAAAGGTAATGGGTTAACAGAGGTTCAATATAGGGTGTGAAACTGAATGACCTGACTTGGAATGAAATTCATGATGAACATCAGGTTTTGCAAGATATGGAAGTATGTTGTTAATGGGTTTAAGCTTAGAGCCATGACGATCCGAAATTAGTGCCAGATAATAATAAGTTTTTACTAGGGTGTGCAAAAAACCGAATGAACCGACCCATAACCAAATTAACCGAAAAATCCGAGCCAAAGAGAAATACGATGGGTCGGTTAATGATTTCCCGAAAACCGATATTCATGGGTTGGTTATGGTTTTCCATTGTTCCATAACCGCCATAACCGAACCGACCCGCATGTTAGTATAGTCACGGTTAACCAAAGCATATAACCAACCCACTTACATAACCGATCCGAATTTATGGTTGAACGTTTGTTTGAATTTATGAATTTTATCATATTATTCGTTTGAACATTTGCTTGAATTTATGGACTGTCATATTGTTTTTCGAATGTTGGTATTAATATTATAGCTTATATATATTTTTAATGCTATGGTTAAAAATATCAAGCCCAAATAATGCCCAATTATATTTTTGAGCTATTTTTAGCAAGGCTTAAAATCACGGTTAACCGACCATAACCGGCCGCTATAACCATATAAACCGATTAACCCGCTATAACCATATAAACCGATTAACCATAACCGACATCTCGGTTATGGTTTAAGACCAAAACCGACCCATGCACACCCTTAGTTTTTACAGAAAAATAAAGCATGTTTAGTGACAGAAAAATGTGCATCAGTCACATAATGTCCAACTAATAAAACACTAACTTTAAAGCAAAAATAAACAAGTTTATTCAAAGATTTAACATTCCACTTTGAGATATTAATTTAACATTCCACTTTGAGATATTAACCGATGAACAGTCTTTGCTTCCAAAACTTTGGTAAATACATTAGCTAACTGATCACCAAAGGGTAATGGAAGAGTTCAATAATAATCACTAATGGCGTAGGACTTACAGACGAGTCGTTTCAGAAAATGGTTATTTTGGTTCCAGTCAAAATGGGTTTTTGACAACAAATAGGTACAGGTTGAAACAGGCCAGTTTTAAAAAAAGGATTATCAGCAACAATAGCACAATTAGATCCATTAGTAGCAACTCCACACATAATTAAACAATAAAAAACAATATCGAATTCTAGAAGATCATATACCGAAAATTTGATACTATCAGAACTTATATATAATCAGACAGCATACATGTCAGTCTTTAATCTCCTTAACCACCCTTTAACTATCTGATACTATGTGTAATGATTCATGTGCACAGTGGCGAAGCTTGCCGTCGAAAACCGGCGGGCGAAAACGTATATACCCAAAAAAATTTATACGAAAACTACATATATAACACTACTGAGCGAAAAATTCGGGGAGGGGGGCCCTCCCCGCCCCTACAATCCTGCGCCCCTGCATGTGCAGTTGAGCACATAATAGGTGAAAAACAAGAAACAAACCGACTATCAGAGAAAAAGAAACAACGAAGGAAATGATGACGACTGTTTGCCAGACATGAGGCTAACAAGATAACATGGTGGTGCGGGTTATGACGATGCTCCAACTAAAGCAGTAACCCAATCTCCAACATTACAGTTCCTAAAAAGTAACCCCAAATCAAAGAAGCACACAATCATGAAATAAATTAACAAAATCTAGTAGCCCAAACTGGTTTAGTGCCCAACACATACCTGAATTGTAGATAACCTTCAAACCAGTTGAAACAACCACCCTGTTGTCATGGTTGTCATAAGTGTAACTGAAACCAGAATCCCTCCCTGGAGTAGACTGGTGTCGCCAACGTCATAACTACCGAGGGGGTGGAATATCAGAGATAGAAATGGAATTACCGGAGAGAGAGTGTGCGTGTACCAATCAAACGTCGATTGATTGTCTCCAAATTCCTTTGTTGTAAATATATTTAGAACTCACTATCTAGTTAAACGTGATTTGTGGAGAACATGGCAGAAAATTGTGGAGTTGGAAATCTAACGGTGAAGATTGATTTGAAAGTTAGTTAGATTTAATGGGCTTAATTAATATATATAATTTTCACGCAAATATGATAATCAGTTGTCTTTTTATTTCCTAATAAAGAAAACACACCTATATATGATCAATTATTTGTTTAAATATAAATATCATAAAACACCAATTAAAACACAAGAGTAGACCTGTCAAAACAAGACCATCTATTCCATTTTGGGTTAATATGAGTATTTTAAATTTTAAGATGGGTTAAGATATGTCAAACTAAATTAGTCACTAGGTTAGGATGAGTTATCAAGTAGTGGATAAAAAAAGAGTAGGTCAGAATGAGTATGAGATAAAACTCAAACGTATGAAGATGGGTATGAGATAAAACTCAAGCAGGTCAAGATGGATATCAGATAAAATCACTAAACTAATTACTACTCGTGGATATCTCTTCACAACTATGACTTCACCAATCACCGACGTAGTACTCTCGTTACGTTATTCGTTAAAAAATAATAAAAAAAATAAAAATAAAAATTCTAAAAAAATAAATAAAAAATTGTAAAAAAATCAAAAAAGTTACATTTTAAAAAATCTAAAAAATCCTAAAATTCCAAAAAAAAATCTAAAAAATCCTAAATTCCAAAAACATTTCTAACAAATCAAAAACAAAAAATTTCTAAAAAATAAAAACTATTAAAAAAATACTATAAATTGTAATAACATATATTCAAAAAAAAATCAAAAAAATTCTAAATATTCAAAAAAAAAAACTAAAATATATAATAAAATCTAAAATTCTAAAACATTAAAAAAACAAATTGTCAAAATATCTAAAAAATAAAAATAAAAAAATGAAAATATCCAAAAATTCAAAAAAGTCAAAAGATATCTAAAAAATCCAAAAAATTTAAAAAATAAAAAAATTCTAAAAAAAGTATAAATTCAAAAAAAATAAAATATAAAAATTAAAAAAATAAAAATATTTTTTTGAATTTCCGTGTTTGTAGTGTTTTGATATATCAATTAAATTGGTTTCCCGAATTCAGTAATTTATCGAAATATGAAATTAATTAATTAAAAAAGATAGGGATATGTGAAATTGATTTTTTTATTTTTAAAATTTTTATATTTTTTACATTTTGTATTTTTTACGATTTGTTTGATTTTTTATATTTTTTTACAATTTTTTTAGAGTTTTTAGAACTTTTGATATTTTTTGATTGTTTAGAAAATTTTTAACGTTTTTAAAATTTTTATTTTTTAACAAATTTTTTTTTACATATTGAATTTTTATAATTTTTTTACTTTTATATTTTGTTTTTTTTTTTTTGTTTTTTTCGAATTTTTTGATTTTTAGAATTTTAAGTCTTTAGAATTTTATTTAGAAATATTAACTTTTTTTGGATTTTACTTATTTTTAAGATTTCTTTTGACTTTTTATTTTTTATTTTTCTATATTTTTTTTGAATTTTTAGATTTTTTAGATTTTTCTAGATTTTTTAGATTTTTTAGAAATTTTTGAATTTTTTACAATGTTTTTGGTTTTTTTAGTGGTCTTTTTGTTTTTTTAGATTTTTGTTATTTTTTTTGAATTTTTAACAATTGTTTTTGAAATTTTTTATTTTTAGATTTTTTTTATTTTTTCTGAATTTTTTTTTACTTTTTAGAGTTGTTTGAATTTCTTACAATTATTTAATTTTTTCTTTCTTAGAAATTTTTATATTGTTTTCTATTTTTTTAGAATTTTAATGAATTTTTACGATTTTTTTAGAATTTATTTGATTTTTTAGATTTTTTTTACATTTTTTTTTGATTTTTTTAGAATTGTTTAAATTTTATATTTTTTTATGTTTTTAATTTTTTAATTAGTTTTTCATCTCATCTTTACCCTAACCTATATTAACCTACGCTTATCCTAACCCAAACCTATCTTGACCCATTACCCATCCGACCCCCTTTTTTTTTAAATACTTATCCTGACCTATACCCATGCTAACCCAAACCTATCTTGACCCATTACTCTAACTTGCCCAATTTACCACCACTAGTTATGAATTTACATCTGTATAGGTTCGTTTAAAATGTGTACCTTGAAACAAACCATAAGTCATTTTTCATTATTTTCCTATTTTTCATTATTTTCCTTAACTTAGATGTAACAATCATTATATGTTTTGGAGAAAGTAATTAAAAATAAATAAAAGTAAAAAGTTACAACATTAGCACCCTTGTCAGGAAATCAACGTTAGCCAATTGTCACGATCCGCCTAAATACACAACTTTTTTGCGAGTTCCGGAAGGTTCCGGAACACTAAAGATGTGCCTAGGGCTGCCCGAAAGTCTTCGGAACAACCTAGACGTTGCTGGAACATTTGGGGACCACAAACACGTGCTAAGTCAGCCTACAAAACACATTGGAGCTGCTGGAATTTGCTGGAAAACGTTGCATGTTGCTGGACAAAACATATAGCTAGGAGCAAAATGAGAGAGCTTAAGCATACCGGAATTCTCAAGGACTATGTCAAAGAATTCACAACATTGGTCCTTGAAATTCCTGATCTATCGGAAAAGGATTCCCTTTTCTACTTCCTTGACCGGTTACAATATTGGGCTAGGACAGAATTGGACCGTCGTAACGTTCAAGATTTAGCTACAAGCCATCACCGTAGTTGAAAGCTTGATCGATCTTAAGGAAAAACGCCCAACTAAAGCCTTAGTCAAAGAACCTGATGACGACATAGGTGGGGGAGCAAAACCAAGTTACACTCGAAGGATTGAAGAACCAAGACCCCCAAGAAACAATAACCAGCTCACAAGGAGAGGATGCTTCATTTGCGAGGGGCCGCATGATGCACGTGATTTCCCAATGAAGTCTAAGTCAACGGCCCTTATCAGGACCGAAGATGATGAAGCCGAGGGTAGCGGGGAGGCTTGTTTGGGAGCAATGCAACTTCAAGTCTTTAATGCTTTATGGACACAGCAAACAAAGCCGCTAAAAATAGCCCATGACCGCTCGGGTAAGAGCAGGGAAAATTCCACAAATGAGGACCCAAAAGGTCTTCGATTAATAACGCTCGAGATTAATTGGGCAACTTACAAAAGTCTTAGTTGATACCGGAGCCAGTCACAATTTCATCACTAGGGACGGAGCCAAAAAACTTGGTTTACGGATCAGCACGCAAGAAGGACTAATGATGAAGGCTGTTGTTGGAGACCCCAAAGCAATCGAAGGAGTCACCTATAACGCTAAGGCCAAGGTCGGGACATGGAACAGCAAGATCACTTTCTCGGTCGTTCCCATGGACGACTACAAGATTGTGCTCGGATGGCATTCTTACGAAGGTCCAACGCCATTCCAGCACCTTTTCTCAACACCATGTACATTATCAAGAATAAACAAGTTCACATGGCACCCATGGAGACAGATACAAGGCAACAAGGCAAAACCTTATCTGCCATGCGGATCGTAAGAACAAAGCATCGGCCACGCAAGTGCCACGACGAGGGCGTCGTGAATTTAGGTGGAGGAGAATGTCACGTTCCGCCTAAATACACAACTTTTTTAGCGAGTTCCGGAAGGTTCCGGAACACTAAAGATGTGCTTAGGGCTGCCCGGAAGTCTCCGGAACAGGGGACCACAAACACGTTCTAAGTCAGCCTACAAAACACATTGGAGCTGCTTGAATCTGCTGGAAAACTGTAACATTCGTCGAAAAATGGGTTGCAAAACCCGCTTCGTTTATTAATCGAATATTCAGTTATAATTTTTCGTTGCATATTTATTGCTCAAATTAATTTTAAACGATACATAATTAATAGCTATATTAGAATATAAAAACCATATTTTATAAATAATCGTAAATTGTGAGAAAAAAATAAAATGGGGACGCCGGGTTTCGAACCCGGGTCGCCCACAAACTCAAACACACAACACACCGCTCCACCACACGCCTCCTTTGTGAAAATACTGAAACAAATAATACTAAAAATAGAACCCGAATTCAAAACCGGAGATCACCGCGCTCAGAACTCGCAATCACCGGAAAATCCGGCAATCCGTGAGTTTAGCCATTTTCCTTTTGACTAAAACACTATAACCGACTTCGACATCGGTTATAACCGACGTTTAACAGTCAATTGCGGTCGTAACCGCCGGAGAAACTTTGACCGCGAATCAAGACCAAAATTCGGACTCAATACATCCTGTTCTTCCCTATAAATACCCACCCAAACCTCTGGTAACCTTTTCGCTCAAAATCGCACAATCTCTCGAAGCTTTAGCACGTCGCCGGAGATATTCTGCATTCGCCGGACTTTCACCGGAAAACCGAGACTTACTTCAAATCGGTAAAATTCTCGACTCTTTTGTTTGCAATCCATTATTAGGCAAGTATTAACATAAATCGTTCAACCAGAATCTGTCTCAGACAACGTTGCCGGGAATTCCTGCACTCGCCGGAAAATCACTGAAATTCCAAGGTCTCACTGTCAATCGGTACAATCATCTAAACTCTCCTGATATCCCTTGTTTAGTAACTTAACTGCACAACTCACTGATCAAAACTGTTAATTGATTCACTCAGACGGAAGTCACCAATCAGAGCCGATGACTCTCGCCGGAAATCTGAGAAAAACATTCTGTTCGGTACATTTTACTCCGTAATCCTCTTTATCCATTTCATTCCAATCAATTATAAGTTCGATGATCGATTTAAACAAGAACAGTCGGACATCACTGTTCTGAGTCTTTGTAAACGAAGAAGACGAAGTTGAATATGTGTATAAGAATAATTAAAAACGGATATTCGAACGGGTTAGACACACAGTCCAGCGGTGGACTGTGTGCACAAACAATGCACACGTCCCGGGTTCGAATCGCACACGTTACCGAATTTCAGAATTAAAACCAACATTTTTAAAACTTAATCAGATTAAGTCACAGAATGTTTATAAGAATAAAATAAATCATAAGTTAAACAGATATTACACACCGCCCAACTGGTTGGGCTGTGCGCACTCGAACCGAACGTCTCGAGTTCTACTCCGGGTCACTGAAGTCGGTTCGGCCATTTTAAATTATTTTTGAAATAAATTAAATAAGATAAAAGTTAATCAGTATATATATATAATTAAAACAGAGAATATTTCGGGTTAGACACGTAGCTCAGTTGGTAGAGCTGCGTGCACGTATACGAGAGGTCCCGAGTTCGAACCTCACTCAGCGCATATAATTAACACAATCCGACCGGTCAACGGTCAACAGTCAAAAAGTCAAAATTTTTTATTTATTTTTATTAATTTATTTAATCAGAAAATCATATAAAATACTTAAAAATAAGATTTTAAAGTTAGAAAACCTCCTTAAACTCACAAAAATAAATCTAAAAATCACATTAAGAGTATAAATTAAAAGTGCTAATTTACCGAATCATTTTGTTATTATTTTAGGTTAGTTTTCCTCGTCGATCAAATCCTAAAATTCGTGCGCATCCAACGTCATCAAAGAACGCACCCAATGTGAGTGAATCTATACCAATTCCCCGTTTTAATCACATTTTGGGGTGTATCATGTGTCGTTTAATTCCTTATTATATTTAAACACTTGTGCATCCATCATATCCGTGATCAAATGTGTATCCAATATGTATCAATTGTTGTGTGAATTATGTTTAGATTGAAGTTATCATTTTCAGTGCATGCATTTCATTAGGCCCATCAGCTCCCCGTGGGATACGAGTTGAGTATCAGGTGCCTCATTCGATCGGCTCCGTTTGATTGAGCCTTGATCTCACATACATCATCATTCATGTCATACGATCGGCTCCGTTTGATTGAGCCTTGATCTCATATACATCATCATTAATGTCATTTACTCATCCAATGTGGTTTGTGTTATTGTTATATATATATGTTTGCTCACATGTGATTATTGCACAAATTTTCAATATTAAATACAACAAGAAATCAATGACAATGTTTTCTCAAGGTTCACTCGCCAACTTTTGTTGACCCAAAATATCCCCCGTTTTACACATGATACAGGTGATCCAGTTGAGACAAGAAGCACATAGGAAGGTCTAGAAGAATAAATCAGTTTAAGCTTGGGATTGTTTTACTTAGTTTCATTTCCTTGTAATTGTATGGATTTGATTTGAATATTTAAGTTGTAATTTGAATTTAATAAATATGAAACATTTTAGTAAACATCATGAGCTTTGGTGATAACCCAATTATGCCCCGACTCTTATTCCGCTGCGGGTCGGGGTGTGACAAAAACGCTGCATGTTGCTGGACAAAACATATAGCCCAGAAATATTCTAAATCAGCCTTGAAGGGGCTAAAAAAGGGCTGGAACTTTCAAGGATGATGCAAGGATCATATAGGCCATTCTAGGCCACGGAATTCTCTAGATTAACCCATAAAAATCAGCCTATAAATATCCAAGATATTATGTGAGGAAATCTCTAGATATAGAATTCCTTAGAACTAGCTTAGGACTAGTATAAATAGATGAAGGTGTCTCATTTGGAGATCACCCAAGATCATAACAAGTTTACATACTTGTACTTGTAACCCACTCTTGAAACTCTCTTGTAATTAATATTAAGTTGTTTCTTTGAAAGCAACACTTGCAATCATCACTTGAATCTGACAAAACCTTATCATCGTTGGGCACATAGCTTAACTTAGATCGAGTGTAAGTTGCTACACGTGAGTCAAAAGTTTACTCCGTGACACAATGCTAACAACACTTGTAAACTATCATATTAACAACTTAAAAAATTTTATACTTCAAAGAGACCAAAATGGTCCCAACTGATTAAGATTTCTAACTATTATTTGCTTAAACTGATTATCGATAGTTGCTCGAACACTAAATGTTCAGGCATTAACTTCAACTCAAACCATAAATATAATCCTATATTTGTATTTAGATGCTCAGATTTCATGGGCCAATTATCACATTTCACTTTATTAGAATCTCATTAACGCAAAATATGACTCTACTTTTTTCTATAGTGAAAATTTGGAAAGCTTAATAAAAGTCAGATAATCACATTCCATAACTAAAAGCAAGTCAATAATGAGAGTGTAGATAAGATGAAATACGCATACCATTAATCAATAAGAAAAGAAAATGGTTACTCAGTAGTCATTTCATCCCGTTAAGAGAAATCCACAACGATTATTAACGAAACCTCTTTATCATGCGGTTACTATATCATATCCGAATCCGATATACAAAATAGAAAACATAACGAAAAACTGTCAATCCTGCTTCTCTGCTGGGCCCTCAGATGCAGAAGAAGAAGCACCCATCTGATCCTACAACACAATAGTTATACATTAAGTGTTAATTTATAGTTTTTTTCAATTAACCAGGCAGGAACAAGTATGGCCCACGAGCATAGATATACATACTTACCTTTACATTTCCACTCTTGGCCTGCATTTACAAGCATAATGAGAGATTATACTACTATGACCGACAGAGTTTCAAAACACAAAACACTAAGATATACCTCATCAAGGATGTCGGTGATCAACCGTTCCGCCATTGCAATTGAATCTGCCGTTCCGGTGATCTCCAGGATTCTTGTATCAGGGCTGCTACCTCCCTTGGTTATCACCATCTTCGTATCTGATCGCTCTTGCAGAGACTTAATAGTCTCTCCACCGGGACAGATAAGGACAAAAACATCACCAAACAGCAGCTGAAGTGTTTTGCTCATGGTTGGGACGGGAACACCGGGGAGGGGGCGGGATCTTGATCCCTTTGCAAGAGCAGCTTCTCTTGCATCTTTGATCTCTTTGTAGGTACGTCTTTTCACCGCGGTGCAGTCAAACTTCTTATGTTGATCCAGCAAACTAGCGACACGGGTAGTGAAGCTCCAACATAGTTCACATTCCATCTTCTTGGTGGTGAGCATTACTCTTCTTGTGTCTCTGGGCATTTTGATTCTCTAACAAAAAAAGGAACATTATCACTCAAACTCAAGCAAAAACTAATATCATCATCATCATCATCATCATCTAACTAAAAAGGAACACCGTCATTCAAAATTGAGGACCAAACTAACTATTCCACAGAATCAAAGGCGTGCCTCGTGTCTCTCTAACAGTCTAATGGCTAAGTATTGTTATGTAACTGAATGCGTAAACAACAGATTCTTTAAACTACCAGACCCCAAAAAACTTGAGGAAAAGGAAGACGAAACTGGAAAAACTGTTGTGAGTGACAGTGGACGGTTAGTCGGTTAACACAATCAAACAAGAAAAAGGCAGATCATAAAATAAATCATGCTAAGTTATATCAGGAGATAAAATTCACAATTAAGCATGTAAAACATGTTTCAACTGAAGCAAAATTCAAGCTATATCACAATATACCAATGCAGAAGAATTCCTAACGAAATTTAGAAACAAAAAATCGTAATTTTCAGCAATAGAGTGTTAGAAAGGAAAGACTAACCTTGGAATAAACCGCAGCTAATCGACAGCTGGATATCCTGCGGCAGTTAATCCACAGCTGCATATCCAGCTAATCTTCAGCAATCAAACAGCAAAGATAAAGACAGCTAGCAATCAGCCGCTGTCTTCTATATTTAGATTGCGTTTTTTGTGTATAAATAGAATACCCGTCTTTGTAATGATATGTACAAAATACACACATCAATTCAGTGTTCTTGAATCAACTTTCTATCATGGTATCAGAGCAGTGTCGTTCTTGACCTGTTCATCATCTACCTTGCTCACCCAAAACCGAATCATCCTCTCAACCAAGCTGCCATGGCCGAAGCCGGTAACTTGGGAGAAGATTTATCCATTCAAATCGCCAATCTGCTCAAGAATGGCCTTAACCCACAAAACCGAAACCCAAAACTATCCGATAACCTTCAAATAAACCTCAAGCTCAATAGTCAGAATTACGCCTTATGGACCCGGATGATGAGGGTAGCCATAGGCGGTAAGTCAAAAACCTTTCTAAATCATCTATCAACCAACCCACCAAATCAAACCAGCGAGCAGTATGAGCAATGGGAACAAGACGACCTAGTCGTCTTCTCATGGCTCATACAGAACATCGAACCAACTCTTGCCAGCAATCTAACCGAATTCCCAACAGCAAAATCGCTGTGGGATGCCCTAGCTATAACATATAGCAGTGGGCGTGACAAGCTCCAAACTTTCAATCTACATGTCAAGGCGAATGAAATCAAACAGAACAATCTCTCCCTAGAAGAATTGTGGATTATACTCCAAGGAGTATGGGGAGAAATTGATCGGATTGACCCAAACCCTATGACCTGCCCAGCCGATATCCAAGTGTATCACAAAATCAGGTCGGAACAGAAACTGTTCCAGTTTCTAAACGCTCTCAACCGGAAATATGATCCTATAAAAAGGGAAATACTCCGGTTAGAGCCCCTTCCAACCATAGAAACTGCATACTCTACTGTCTGCAAGGAGGCCGCTCACCAGAATATTCTGGGAACACCTCTCAATGACGCACAGGGTATCACAGTGGGTCTAATGGCCTCGGAAATTGACGGACTAGGGCTTGCGTCAAAGGGTTACCGACGAACCGGTGAAAAAAGAATCGGAACAAGTAAAGACGACAAATCTCACCTCAAGTGTGATCATTGCGGGATGATGAAACATACCCGGGAACAATGTTTCAAACTCGTCGGATATCCGGAATGGTGGTCTGATGGTCAGAAGAGAGGCACAAAGACCACAGAAAAAGGAAAGTCATCCGGCGCCGCTAACCGAGAAGCTCCCAAAGATGAAAGCCGGAACAGATCGGGCTTCGGCGGAGTGGCCAAAGCAGATGACGAAGAAACAACAGGTAAAGGGTTTGGGGCGCAACCCTCAAACCCTAATTCATACATAAGTGAAGAAGACGAAGATAATACACATATAGTCTCTCGGTCACTTTTAAAAACAAATATTACACAAACAGTCCCTGGAAATAAGGGAAAAGCCAATATGGCCCACGAACATCAAAAACAAAAACTATGGATTTTTGATTGTGGCGCAACCGATACGATGACTTATGAGCTATCGGATATTATTTCAGCAACCATACCAGAAAAAACACATATTCAAACGGCAAACGGAGGAATAATGGATGTAAAATCGGGAGGAACTATTGAGATTTCACCCACAATAAAAATCTCTAATTGTCTTTATGTTCCTTCGTTATCACATAAGCTGCTTTCCATCAGCCATGTCACGAAGGAACTCAACTGTATTGTCCTAATGTACCCTACGTTTTGTATTTTACAGGATATCAGGACGGGAGTGATCATTGGGCGTGGCACTGAAAATCAAGGGTTGTACTATGTGGATGAGGTGACTCAAACTGGTGCTGTGATGCTGACTCATGGGACATCGGAACGGGAAGCTTGGCTATGGCACCGGAGATTAGGTCATCCTTCTGCAAGTTATTCGCATATTTTATTTCCGAAACTATTTCCAGTTAATTCTATGTCACATTGTGAAACATGTGTTTTAGCAAAAAGCCATAGAAAAACTTTTAAACCCAATAACACTAAGGCTGCTTTGCCATTTTCATTAATCCATTCTGACGTATGGGGTCCTGCCCCAGTTCTTGGAGGACAAAACCTTCGGTACTTTGTGATGTTCGTTGATGATTGTACCCGAATGACCTGGGTTTATTTTTTGAAAAACAAATCCGAAGTATTTGAAAAATTCACTATGTTTTACGCCATGATTCAAACCCAATTTCAAACAAACATCCAAATATTCCGATCTGATAATGGCGGTGAATTTGTTAATACCTTGTTTAAATCCTTTTTCCAAGACAAGGGAATAATCCACCAAACTACATGCCCAAATACCCCAGAACAAAACGGTGTCGCCGAAAGGAAAAATCGCATTTTGCTAGAAATGACACGAGCCCTCCTGATTGAATCCCAGGTCCCGAAATATTTTTGGCCTGAAGCCCTTGCTACTGCTACCTATCTTCTCAACCGACTCCCAACAAAAATCCTAAAGCTTAACACTCCATTACACACCCTTTCAAAATTCTTCAAATTACCCTCAGTTCTCACCCTTCAACCACGAATCTTTGGATGTACTTCCTTTGTTCACATACCTAAATCAGATCGAACCAAACTTGACCCTTGTGCTGAAAAATGTGTCTTTGTCGGGTATGGAATGAATCAAAAGGGATACAGATGTTATAATCCAAAAACACGTCATATGTTTACCACAATGAACTGTGACTTTCTTGAAACCGAGTATTACTACAATTCCCAACTCAGTGGTCAGGGGAGAAGGAATGTTTAGACACACTAAGCTGGTTGGAATATGTTCCCTATGTACCAACTACAGAGTCACCAACCACAGAGTCACCAGAACCCAATCTCAGTGCCACTGACGGTCCTAATGTTCCTCCTAACCTGGTGTCCGAGGTAAGTGATACTCATCCTATTCAGTCTGGTGGTATTTTTGAAGTTTCTAATGACTTTGAGGACACCAATACTTCTAACCATGAAACTGCCACAGAACAAACTGAAAATTTGCAGGCAGATGAATCCAGACAAGAAGAACCACCATCGAGATATGTGTTACCCCCTAGAACAAACAGAGGGGTTCCTCCGAAACGGTATTCTCCTGAAAAAGAACCGAGAAGATCTAGTTATCCTATAGCTAGTGTGGCCAATGGAAACTTCACTAAGGAAGCCAAAGCATTTATCTCATCTGTTTATTCCGAAGAAATTCCTACAAACGTAGATCAAGCCTTAAAATCTAAACATTGGAAGGAAGCAATGAACACAGAAATGGAAGCCCTAACCAAGAACAATACATGGGAAAAGTGTACTCTTCCGTTGGGAAAGAAATCCGTGGGTTGTCGTTGGGTCTATACGATTAAGTATAAACCAGATGGTACAATTGAAAGATATAAAGCCCGACTGGTAGCAAAGGGGTATACTCAGACACATGGGATTGACTATGCTGAAACATTCTCCCCGGTTGCAAAAATGAACACAATCAGGGTCCTTTTTTCGATAGCTGCAAATGAAGGGTGGCCACTTCAACAGTTTGATGTAAAAAATGCCTTCTTACACGGGGACCTAGACGAAGAGGTATTTATGGATGCTCCTCCAGGATTCACAAAAGATTTCAAAACTGGAGAAGTTTGCCGTCTGAAGAAATCCCTTTATGGTTTGAAGCAGTCTCCCCGGGCCTGGTTTGGCAGATTTACGGTAGCTATGAAAAAATTTGGATATAAACAAAGTAATGCCGATCATACTTTGTTTCTCAAAAAAAGAGGCAAATTCGTAACCTGTCTAATCATCTATGTAGATGATATGATCATTACAGGGAACGATAGAGAAGAAATGGTAAAACTCAAAGAAAACTTGTTTGCTGAATTTGAAATGAAAGATTTGGGCAGACTTAAGTATTTCCTCGGTATTGAAGTACTAAGGTCGAAACAAGGAATCTTCATTAGTCAAAAGAAGTATGTCTTAGACCTGTTGGCAGAAATTGGAATGATCGATTGCAAACCGGCAGATACTCCTATGAGTGTAAACCAAAAACTTTACATGGAAGAAGGAGCAAAATTAGCAAATAAAGAAAGATACCAACGGCTGGTGGGAAAACTAATATATCTCTCACACACTCGTCCAGACATCGCCTATGCTGTAGGGGTAGTAAGTCAGTTCATGCACCAACCTCAACAGTCACATATGGAAGCAGTTTGGAGAATTATTAGATATCTCAAAGGAACAGTGGGTCATGGAGTCCTGTTTGAATCACATGGACACCTAAATGTTCAAGTCTATACTGATGCAGACTGGGCAGGAGATAAGGGAAGTCGGAGGTCAACAGCAGGCTACTTCGCTCTAGTTGGTGGGAATCTTGTCACTTGGAGGAGTAAAAAACAAAAAGTGGTTGCTCTTTCAAGTGCAGAAGCTGAATTTAGAGGTATAACTCGAGGCTTAACAGAAGCCATGTGGATGCGGAGACTCTTAGCTGAGATTGGTTTTCCACCAAAAGAAACAAGTAAGATTATGTGTGATAATAAAGCTGCAATTCAGATTTCAGAAAACCCAGTTCAACATGATCGAACAAAACACGTGGAAGTTGATAGGAACTTCATCAAAGAAAAGTTGAAAGATGGTACGATTGAATTACCATTCGTTCGATCAAAGGATCAGCTTGCTGACATTCTAACAAAAGCAGTTAACGGGAAAATTCTCAATGATTGTTTGGGCAAGTTGAATTTTGGAAATCCAACTATTCAACTTGAGGGGGAGTGTTAGAAAGGAAAGACTAACCTTGGAATAAACCGCAGCTAATCGACAGCCGGATATCCTGCGGCAGTTAATCCACAGCTGCATATCCAGCTAATCTTCAGCAATCAAACAGCAAAGATAAAGACAGCTAGCAATCAGCCGCTGTCTTCTATATTTAGATTGCGTTTTTTGTGTATAAATAGAATACCCGTCTTTGTAATGATATGTACAAAATACACACATCAATTCAGTGTTCTTGAATCAACTTTCTATCATAGAGCACCAATAGTTGGAGATATTAACACAAATTACTAATATTCTCATCAATATAACAAATACAAAGTCCTAATTGTTTACAATTTACATCCTGTAATATAGATCTCCTTTTTACTTTTCAGCAGGCAACGGTTCAACGTCATTGAACACTAAACAAATCAAAGTCGTCAAAATCAGTGACGAACAGTGAATGAACATTCAATCAAACCGATTGAGTACGGTTCAATGTCATTGAACGCTAAACAAATCGAAGTCGTCAAAATCAGTGACGAACATTCAATCAAACCGATTGAGTACGGTTCAACGTCATTGAACGCTAAACAAATCGAAGTCGTCAAAATCAGTGACGAACAGTGAATGAACATTCAATCAAACCGATTGAGGCTCAAATTGTGAATAATAACATCAATTGGAATAGGAAAAAGTAGTTTAAAATCATGAGGATGATAATAGTGCAAATGATTAACGGAACGATTACCTGATGATGCTACCAAAACTAAAGTTAGGATGAATCAAGTATCTTGAGTGTGATAGAGCTCGATTCAAGAGAGAGAAACAAGAGAGAGAAGGTTCTTTAGCTCTGTTATAACAACTCTAGACCCCCTGAACAGTTAGATTTAATTTTTAAAGTTAAAATAATATTAATTTTATTTTGTTTTCAATTTTCTAATCCTTTTCTTTGTCTTTTTTTTCTTTTAAGCTGCTATTTTCTCTCATTGGTGGGCTGCATCTGTTGAGTTTTCAAGGTGGGCCTTATTAGCCCATGTTTTGAGACCTAAATGTCCCAGATCGTGCCTTTTCTTCTAATAAAGGCGCCTCATGTCAACTCTAACGTCTCTCTGGTTCCGCAATTAGCTCGTTTTATTGGATGGTTTCCTTTTGTGGGTTGATACCCACTGTTCTATAGCCTATTCGCCTCCTTATTAAAGTGAGAGGCCCTTCATTTGCGGAGCATGAGCATATAATGAAAGACCGAAGCAACTAGTGTCTCCTTCTTCGATTCACACATAATATTATCGTCTTTTTCATCTTAGGGTGGATACTCATTGTTTTTATTATTTGCTTGAATCTTTTCTATCTATTGTTTTTTTGGTGATTTTTGTTATTTGTGTTCTACCGTTGGAAATAATGCTACTCTATTACCAATTTGTAACATGGTATCAGAGCCTCATTGCTTATAATCGTAGGGTACATTCCATTGTCACACATACAGGAAAATCAAGTGGTGTTCCTTGGAACCCTTGTGTTGAGTATGCTGGGATTTTTTTTTGTCACTTCTTTTTTGTTAAAAAAACGTGGTTCAGTTCCGAGTTAGGTTACCGGAATTTAAAAATTTATTCTCTCTTGATTCTTGATTATTAGTTTCAAGTTTGTTTCTGATATAGATTAATAATAAAACAGGGGCATTAGTTTTTGGTATCTTTGCACCGGTTTTTAAAATATATATATATATTTGTTTATTGGTGATTTATTTATTTATTATGAGTGTATTATTTGTCCTATATTGGTAATCTATTATCTTTCTACTTACTGCAACACTGGGTCTTCAAGAAGACTATCGATTGCAAGTTGAAAAAAAAACCATTAAAATTGCAATGGTAGTTTTTATTCCATATTAGTTGATTGGTTATTGATACACCTTCCGATTTACCTCTTCTTCTATAGGTTAGTCGGTAAGATTGTTGAAACTGTACTGACTTATTTTTCGCTATGTTTCTGATACGGCTACCGTACCTTCAATCACTAAGGACACAGAGTGGCTGTTGAAACCATTTGATTTTAGTAAAAAAAAAGAGGTAATAACCGTTGTGTTTTTAATTAATAAAAGACTTGAGCGATTATTAAAACCAAGTCTCAGTGGTCTAATAGGCAACATATTAATCTCGTGCGGTTGTTGGTTGTCTCATAATAGCAACCTGTAGCAATTGCCAGTGAATTAGTTGTCAATATTATTAGTTGGCCATGGCTTGGTATTTGGTTCCTTTTACATCAAGATCTTCAGATCTTGGTTACTTGCTTCTATCTATTATCTTTTTGAAACCTTAATAAAAATCTTCTAACTTGTGACCTTCTTCCTTTTTCTATCATAAGGAAGAATTATACAAAGGTCAAAACACATTGGTAAAACAAAGAACATGGATCTTGTTAACAAATCTTATCACTTTTATGGAAATCAAAAGA
Source organism: Scalesia atractyloides (assembly GCA_947069175.1). NCBI lineage: Eukaryota > Viridiplantae > Streptophyta > Magnoliopsida > Asterales > Asteraceae > Scalesia > Scalesia atractyloides. The sequence goes on from CAMTDV010000014.1 coordinate 85,879,788, forward strand.
TGTTTATAAAAGGTCCTAACCCACATCTAAATTGTTCTCATTGTCATGAGTTAGGCCACACCATGGATAGATGCTATGCACTTGTTGGATACCCTCAAGTGTACAAGTCTAAGTCGGGTCATGGGCATTGTCAAAGGGGTAGGTTTCATAATTTAGTGTCGAATGACTCTACTCTTGATAAGGGTGACAGTTCTGTTTCTACCCTTACCTCTAATCAACTTACTCAACTTCTAGAGTTACTAAAAGAGAAAAAAAATGAGAGATCTCAAAACGCTAATCTTGGATGCAACTCCATAGATTTCGTTACCTCTCATGTCTTTAGCAAATTCTTTTATAGCTTTGCAAATTGTTCTTCTAGTACATCGTCTGGTTGGATCATTGACTCTGGCGCAAACCAACACATGTCCGACAAAGGGTTAATAAACCAAATTGATGTGCCTAATTTGAATATTTCGGTAAAACACCCCAACGGAACAAATGCTAAAGTTACAAAAATTGGTTCTTTAAAGTTAACTAAAGGTGTCATCATCTTCAGATGTTTTGTCATTTCTAAATATTGTGTTAATCCTATATCTATGTATAAACTTGCTCGTGATAACAAAATAAGAGTCTCATTTGATGAACATACTTATTATCTTCAAGATCTACATACAAAGAAGATTCTTGTGACCGGTAGTCAAATTAATGGGTTATACTTATGTGGGGAATCCTCTTTATTTAATAAGATGTACTTTAATAGTTTTGAAACTATAAATTTTTGGCACTCTAGACTTGGTCACCCTTCTAGTCTAGTTTTAAAAATTCTTAAAAATGTCCTTAATTTACAAAATATAGGTAATCTTTTTCCTTGCGACACTTGTCATAAGGCCAAACAACATAGAGTCCCTTGAGTGATCATAAATCCTCACACGTAGGAGAATTGGTTCACCTTAATGTTAGGGGACCCTATAGAAAACAAAGCTATGAAGGGTTTAGATACTTTCTGACAATTGTGGACGATTTCTCAAGGTGTGTGTGGGTATTTCTTCTAAAATCCAAATTTGAGGTGTTTATAACATTGAAAGTTTTTTTAATCTCATAAAAACTCAATTTAATAAAACCATTAAAATATCTAGAAGTGACAATGAAACATAATTTATTAACAATCAAATGAACAATTTTATTAGGAATAATGGTATCATCCACCAAACCACATGTGCACACAGTCCACAACAGAACGGAAAAGTTGAAAGAAAACATCGACATCTTTTGAATGTGGCTAGAACTCTCTTATTTCAAGGGGGCATTCCCCTTCGTTTTTGGTCCGATTGTGTTCTCACTACTTCTTATTCAATCAACAAGACTCCTTCCATTCTTCATGGTAAGTTGCCATATGAATTACTTTTTGGTTTCAAACCCTATCTTAATCATCTTACGATATTTGGTTGTCTTTGCTACAATACGATTTTAAATGACCCCGACAAATTCAGGGAACATGCGGACAAATGTATTTTCCTAGGCTACCCCCCCCCCCCTCTTCAAAAAAGGGTACAAACTTTGGAGCCTAGATCACAAAAAAAAAACATTTTTTTTTCAAGAGATGTCAAGTTTTATGAAACCATCTTCCCTCTAAAAGACAACAAACAACTAAATGAGGATTTGTTAATAAATGAAATGTCTCTTAACACTCTAATTTTTTTTTAATCTTTTTGACTCAAGTTCGCCGAATACTCCTAATGATGAAACTCCCTCTGATGATGAGAGGGCCCATAGCGAGGCATTTAACACGAATAAGCAACCTGGTACCCACCATCAAAACTCTTATGATGAGACTATTCCACATCAGTATCATCAGGAAATGGATGTCGGTACTAACGAGAAGGCAGATGGTGTGGAAAATGCCAACTCCGACTCTTCTGACGAAACTAGTGAACCACCTATCCCCGTCAGGCGGTCCACTAGAAGCTCCTCTATACAGTAAAAAAAACTAAATGATTTCATCATCGAAGGAAAAGTTAAATATGGTATGGAGGAAGTATGAAATTATTCTAAATCATCTTCCGAAAATTAGTGTTTTGCATCTAGTCTAAACAAATCTTGTGAACCAAAAAACTATTTTGAAGCAAAACATGATTTAAATTGGGTGAATGCCATGAAGAAATGGAGGCCTTAAATAAAAATGACACATGGACCTTAGTTGACCTTCTAAAAAATAGGAAAGTTACAAGGTGCAAACGAATCTACAAAATCAAATATAAATATACGAGGAAACTGAAAGGTATAGGCAAGACTTGTTGCCAAAGGGTTTAGCCAAAAAGAAGGGGTGGATTTTGATGAAACCTTTTCCCCTATGGTAAAAATGGTCACTGTCTGATGCGTCGTAAGTCTTACTGTTGAAAAAACTAGCCATTTTCCAACTTGACATTAATAGTGCCTTCTTATGTGGTAGTCTAAATGAAGAGGTTTATATGCGTTTACCAAAAGGTTATTTTTTCGCAAAATGAAACTAAAGTTTGCAAATTAAGTAGATCGTTATATGGGCTTAAATAAGCTCCTAGAATGTGGAATGGAAAATTGGTAAGTGTTCTTGTTGAATGTGGATTTGTTCAAAGCAGATGTGATTACTCTTTATTTGTAAAAAATGAGGGAACGTCTATTGTAGTCTTATTGGTCTATGTGGGTGACATTGTTATCACGGGAAATGATCAAAATGAAATAATAAAAATCAAAGAAACACTTAAAAATATTTTTTTAATAAAAGACCTTGGATTATTATATTTTCTTGGAATCGGGGTCTTAAGGTCCGAAAAAGGTATTTGTCTTTCTCAAAGGAAATATTTGTCGAGTTACTTGCTGAATTTGGTCTTAGTGGGTGTAAACTTGTTAACACCCCTATTGAACAACATCATGTTGTAATAAAATTTTGCAAAAAAGGATGAATCAGTTTTAACCAACATTACAGGCTATTTTCTTGTAATTTTTAAGTCAATACCTGCATCAGCCTACTAACTCTCATCTTCAGCTTGCTCTTCGTTTAATTCGGTGTTTAAAGAAAGCTCCAGGCAAAGGCATTCTATTTAGCAAAGGCTCTGACCTTAATATTAGAGCATATGCAGACTCTGACTGGGGTAAATGCCTTGAATCTAGACGAGCTGTTACAAGTTTTTGTATCTTCATGGGGAACTCTCTAGTGTCTGGGAAAAACAAAAAACAAAGCACCGACTCAAGATCCTCCGTTGAAGCTGAGTACAGATCCATGTGCGCTGCCACGTGCGAAATTCTCTGGCTTCTAAATGTTTTGAAGGAATTGCACATCCCCATCAACCTTCCTGTGAACTTATTTTGCGACAACAACGCCGCCATCTCCATTGTTGCAAACCCGGTCTTTCATGACCGTACAAAACACTTCGAGCTAAATTTTACTCTCCGTCGCGTTATTTATTTATTATTCTTTTATTTATCCAACATTATTTATTTAAATTATTTAATCATATAGTTATTTATTTATATTTATTTAATCATTTATTCATTATTTATTTATTTATTAAATATTTAAATCCTTCAAATTATTAAATAAATAATCATTTATTCATTTATTTATATGTTTATTTAAAATAAATAACTAATTATTCATTAAATTATTATTTTTAGTAATTAAAGAATAAAGATTTTAAATTCAAAAAGTTTAACTTTTCATTAACTTGGTTAAGTATTATGGTTAACCAAGTTAGTTTAACTAACTAATCATACTTATATAACTAACCTAGTTATCAAGTTAAGGGGCTATTATGCAGTTTTTAAAACTTAAAATAGTGAAACTAAACCTCAGGGACTCTTTGTGCACTTTTAGAAACTTTAAAAAGTGGAAAAATAGGAAAAAGGGTTGACCGAGTTCGAACCGACGCCAAACACGGTTCGGGCCTTAACAAAGACTCAACTTCACACTCAATGACCGTTCGGCTATAAGCCTCATTCTAGTGATGATTATAAAAAAGGTATACTTATTCTATAATTTCTTTTCTAATTTGCCGTCAAGAACACAGCCCCATCCTCACTGTCATGTATCCTTACTTACAAATCCTGACTGATCGGAATTTACAGTGGTGTATTGTTTCCTTCAAAGTTTCAGTCACGAACAAGAACCATGATTTTTACTCGATTCATTCTCGTGAATACTATTTAACCGAACCCTTCCTCAACATTTCACCCTCACACTTCCCTCTCATCTCTCTTGAACTTACACATACTCCCTTTCTCTGTTTCGAGCACGTCACCGGAGGCCGGAGACTTCGCCGGAAACCTGTAGACACGCCGGAATCCCGCCGGAGAAGATGACCCGGTCGTCAGAGTTCTCGCACGAAGTCTCTCGTTTCGGTACAAATCCACATACCTTTAATCTTCAGTTTGTATAACTAATTCCCAATGTATATATAATCAGATACATAACAGTTACGTATTGTTTTTTTTTAAATGAAGAAGACAAGCCTATGGACTATTTAAAACTAATATAAACAAGAAACCAACATCAAACTGGGTGTAGCCCAGTGGTGTTGGTGTGCGTTGTGACACCGGGAGCCGACCGGTTCTTCGCTGTTGTTCTATTTGTGTTGAGGCCTGATTAGGACCCCCCACTATTACACATAATACAAACTATTACACAGTTACCACTATTACTCATTATTAATCTCATTATTATTAGTATTATTATTTTAATAAACTAACAAATAATACAAACTATTACACAGTTACCACTATTACTTTTAATAAAATTATTATTTGTTAACCTTTATATTAAGTGGTCGTTATTACTAAAAATATCCTAAGTGCTATTTGTATTATTAACCCTAAACTTTGTCAACGATTATAATCACAACTTGTCACCAAGTGATTTAAGCGTTCTTATCGATACATAACTAAGTAACTAAAATCAATTCAATAACGAGCTCTTTACTACCATCTAGGTTAATCACCTTCGTCAACCCTTCATCTTTACTCGTTCAAATTCTAAGAAACTATACGCATATTCTGTATTAAACACACGACACTTGATTCTTTTTACACACGATCTACCCACTTTTAGATATGGAATGATGTGATGCTTGTGATACTTGATGCTATGTAAACTTTTCGTGTCTATGTGATCATTAATTTGTTACAAGCCTACCTTAACAATTATGGTACTATGCATATGCTATAGGAGTAACGCACCGTCCTTGAGACTTGGGGTATTGTTAAGTTAAACACATTAATCTCCCGTTAGACTTTGGGAAAGGCACTTTGCGTTAGAGACTTGGGTTTGAACACGTGGTTTACACTGTTTCAGCATATTAGTTAACTTGCTTATTGTTTACATGTTTTGGGTATGATTTAAACATTTTAAACATATTATGCTATGTATCAAACTTGTATGCTCGCCAACATTTTTGTTGATGTATTTTAATACATGTTGCAGGTTGATAGTCAAGATGTTGAAGAAATCAAGTTAGGACAAGCTCTAGAAACGCACTTTAAAATAAACGTTTGTTGTGTTTTGTTTTATTTCATTTGGGACATTGTATTTGAATCTTAGTTATGTATGAAATTTGAATTTAAATATATTGTCACTATTAATATTATGATGCTATGAACGATTTGTTCGTCTCATCCCGATGTTTCCGCCATCAGTTGGGATGTGACAGATTGGTATCAGATCCATTACTATATGGAATTAGGAAAAGTAGGAATGCTTTTACCTAGTCTATAATTTAGGAGCTTTCTCACTCTGTTAGGATCTAAGTTTGAACCAATTGTGATTTTTTTTTCAAGAATGGAAATATGAATGTAAAATATGTTTTAATGTAGCAGAATGAGTGGAAAACTTTTATCACAATTGATGGTCATTTGTTTTCATCATCATGCTTTGAACTAATTGTAGTATTTGCATGTGAATTACAAACTCCCATTAGCCCAATGATAATCGTTTGAAAGTACAGAAATGCAAAGAAGATAGACTGATAAATGATCTTTTGATAGATAAGAAAATACTGGTACATCGATCACCTATTTATACTAAACCTTCTAACCACTAAGCATCTTTGATGACGTCAGGGTTGAAAATGACATCTAACAAACAAAATAACTAACCTAAACACTGAGTGCTAAACACTGATAGTGCAAAGCACTGTTACATTGATTATTATATTAATAAAACTAAAACTCTGATGACTATCCTCTTCTTTTTATCTTCTGGCAGACCTTTGGCAGTTTGTCGTTTTGTAGCAGCAGGTGATGAAAGGCAAACAACAGACATCAGATCTTTGGAAGGGCAGAGTTTAACCAACAGTGGTTGTAAACTCTGATTGTGGAACCAAAATGCTGATAGTGTATTTGGCTCTGTATCATCTGTTCCTTTGTAAAAGGGTTCAATCCCAACAATCTCCCCCTAGAACAGATGATGCCAAAACACATTTTTTTTATTCCTCAACAGGGGTTCTCTAATTTGCCCTTTGAACTGTAATTCAAAGTTGAGAGACTCCACATCATCCTCATCCTTTTCAAGCTCCAGATTCGAAAGATCTTGAAGGTCTTCTGCATTTAACCCATATGCATCCTCCATGCTTATCTTGGTAGATTTACCATCTAACTTGAGCAATGTCAATTCATGGGAGTTTTTATCAACTTTTCGTTTTAGAATTTTTGGGTCAGATGGTTTTCTAGGATGGCTTATTGTTGAGGTGGTGGTTGTAGTTGATGAGCAATCTTGGATAATTTTTCTCTTAACACATTGCTTGCATCATCAGAATGGAAATAGATCTGGTCCATGATTCCTTGTTTAATGAGGTCATGCCCATACCTTCTTTCATCTTCTTTGGACATCTCTCTCTGCCTTTTTCTTTGGTTTCAGGCCAGGATGGATTGAGCGGATGTTTCAGAGGATTTTGTAGAAGGTTGGGTCTGATGAGCTGTATCCTCTGTTGCATATACAGGCTTCTTTGGTAGTGTTGGATCAGTTTTTCTTCTTTGTTCAAGCCTTTTATATGTGTCAATCACCTTGACCTCTGACCACCTCATTAATTGGTTCTTTGACCCATAGTTGGCACCAATCAACTCTTCCTTCATTCTTCTTAACTTCAAAGTCTTTTCAGGCACATTCTTCTTGTATATGTTCCAATCTGGAGGAGTGGGCTTTTTGAGGGGATCTTTCAACATCTCTTGCATTCTTTGCACCTTTTCTTCCAACTCACTCACAGTCCAGTATTTAAACTGTGCCATTGTAGCCTTGTATTGCTTATTATTCATGATGTGATCAATATAATCATTTCTAAGGTTTTTATCTTCTCTCTCTGACTGCTGTTTGCTTAAGTCTCTTGCAAAATCTTCTAGCCTTCTGAATTTGCTCAGCTAGTACTGTAAGTAATTTTGTATTTCTTTATCATATTTTTCCTGGGTATCCCTTTTTGTGATATCCTCTGCTTGTTTGGCCTTAATCTTCAAATATTCATCCAAATTTCTTGGTTTGGGATATCCTTCCAGAGATGGAAATTCCCTTTTGTCTGGATCTTCTTCTAAAAAGAAAGATTTGATCTCTTCTTTGACAACAGGTAAGTCTAGTGGGAATTTAGTGGTGAGAGGCAATATGGTAATATGAGAAGAAAGAGGTTTAATAGCTGTTGTGGTGGTCAGTGGTTTTGATAATAAAGGTAATGGAGAAGGGATAATCTTGTCATCAAGTACTACATTTGTGGTTCTCCTTCTCTTGAAACTGATGTTGAGTGATTGTGGTTGAGGAATTCTTGTGGGTGTTGGTAGAGATTGGGTGGAGGTTGGAAAAATGATCATAGCAGTTGATGGGTTAACATTTGCTATAACCTCTGCTGTGACAACAATTGTTGTCACAACAGATGTTAACATCTGTTGTTGTAATAGTAGGTTAGGTTTTGTAGGAGGAGGTGTAAGGGATTTTGAGGGAGCAGAGGTTGGGGTTGGATTAGCAACTGCCTTAGACTTAGAAGGTATGGATGCTGGTTGCCTTGTTTTTCTCACAGGCATCTTCTTTGTTGAAGTACCAACCTCTTCTTTTGCTTTTTGCAGAGCTCTCTTTTGCTCAACCAAAGCTCTGCTCTCATCCCTTAACCTTACCCTTTCCTTGTTTCTCTCCTTTTCCCTTGCCAAGATTTTTTCTGTTTCATCTACCTTTTTTGATCCATCAGGCTTTGGGATAACCACTGTTGGCCTTGAAAGATTATCTTTCTTAAGTATCAACACTTCTTCTTTCTTGTAAAATTTTCCCCCCTTTTTGGCATCATCTTTGTTAACTAAAATGACAGTGGGAGGAGCAGTGCCAGTGGTGTGAAGAATATGAGCCTTGATTTCCTTGATGTCTGCAGATGTATCCATGTATCGTGCATCACCATGTTTATGATTTCTTGCATGTGATATTTATGTTGAAGATCAACATAGTGTTGTTGTTGTTTAAACAAAGGGTTTAAGGCTTGTTGAAGCTTAGCAGTGGATATGATAGAGGGTTGGCTCTTTGTAGCTAACATCTGCTTCAGCAAATTTTTGATTTCATCCACAGTAGATTCAATGTTTGTGATTCTCTCCGTCAAATCTTTGTATTTTAGCTCATCACCTAACTTAATAGGATCATCTGAACTCCTACTAGATGTGGTAGTTATATCTATGTCATCATGAACCGAGGTTTCAACCCTTGTTTCAAACATAATTGCCCCTTTTTCTTGGTTCTGGGGACGTCCCACATGAACAAAGGTTACCTTAGTAGCCTCAACAGTGGTTGCCTTCATCAGAGTCTTAGGGATGTAACCACTGTCCAACTACAAACCTGGGAGTTTAGCAACTGTAGTGGCTGCTCTTGATGAACTATCACCAAAGGTTACATGTAACGCAAGGGATGTATCCTCTTCAGTTGTTGATGGCCTAGCAAAGAATAAAGAATCAGACCCAGTCACATTCTGAATTATATTCTCAGTAATAGGTTTGTGAGAAGAACTGGTTAATGTCTGTTCTAATCCAATTGCACTCAGCAAAGGCAATATGGTAGGTGGTAGTCTTTTTATTGGTGAAAGGTGTGGTGCAGAAAGAGACATTTCCATGGGAGAGGGATTGTGGAAGATAGAATCAAGTGACCCTAGAGCTTCATAATTAGGTGTCCCTGTGTTTACAACCTTTTCCTTTTGTGAGGAAGAAGGAGGAGTTTCAAAGCCGGTTTGAGATTCTAACATCTGCTGTTTTCTTGTGATTTTTGTGTGATTACAGGGTTAACCTCCGGGATCTCATCTTCCAGAGGACCCTTTTTGGGTTTGGTGGGCTTTTTGGGAATTTTCTTTGGTTTCTTTTTGGAGATAGTTGGTGTAGGTTTCAGGGCAGTGGTTGTAGTACCCTGTCACTAGGAGCAGTGGGCTCAGTAGCAGGAGGTTGAGATTGAACATTTTGTTCTTGTAAAGCTTGCTCTTCCTCCTCTACTTGTGTTTTGGAAACTTTATCCTGATTTATAATTCGTGTAAAGGTTTCATGAGTTAGGCTGCCTGGTTTTGTAACAACGCCTTGTTTAGCATCATTATCAGGTAACTGACTATGAAGATAAACACTCAAGAATCTTGGATGTATCGGAAAAGCTTTCTTTTTTCAATATTATTATCATTTGCCACAAGTTCATTGAACAATATCTGGGAAAAGTTAAAATCTGATCCAGTTAAAATAGCATAGCCCAGATACTGGATGTTCGATGGAGTTTCATTAATAGCTGTGGTCTTTGCTGAGAGACAAGTTAAAAGTGTGTGGAAGAAAAATCACATCTCAGCAGGAAAATTGGGTTTGAAGATTGTCATACCTTTAAGTTGCCCAATATAACCTCTTTCTAGAAATTTGGCATGCATCTCATTGATAAGAAACGACACAGGATGTGCCATATTATTGAGTTCGAACACTTGTGAGATTGATTGAGGGCTGATCTGCATCACTGTTTTGCCCACTCTGGATAAGATGGCATAAGGAACCTCTTTTTGAGAATGAACCTCTGCGTTTGCCCAAAATTTCCGTTGTGCTTCTTGATAGATTGGGGCTTCTACATTCAACATATGCTTGAATTTCGATTCTTTTAAGATGTTAATCATCGGATGGTATCTGGTGTCAGAATCGGTTTCTTCTAAGATTGCTGTGTAGTTATGAGGAGTCTTGATTATGAGGGTGAATGGTGGTGGTTCTGGTTTGGATTTTGCTTTGGATTTGGTTTTGGGTGCCATGATTGAGAGAAAACCGTTTTGAGAATTTTGAATTTGACACGGTAAAGTGGAACCTCTGTTATGGATAGAACATGGTTTTATAGGGGTTTTTGAAAAGATGATGATGACGTGTCATCTGATGCACTTGACTGACAAATAACGTCTGACCACGTGTATCCTCTATTTGAAAATGGAAGTCAGTTGTTTGGAAACCACTGATTGAGAGTATGGGCAGTGGATTGTGAACAATGTTTAGACACTAACCGAGGATACATTTTTAGCAGTGGATAGACTTTTCTAAACGAACAGTGTTTTAATGCTATCAGTGGTTTGAGCAGACTTTAAGGATTTATTGAAAAATTAAATTTTAAACTATTTTGAAGGATGGAATTTTGATTTTCTAAAATTTTTTTAATGCTATTTACACATGGATCACCTGAAAACTGTTTTAATCTATGTTTAGCATTCCAATCCTAGAGATCAAGCTTTCAAAGGTAGATGTATCCAAAGCTTTTGTTAGAACATCTGTCAGCTGATCCTTAGTATGGACATGTTGTAAAGAAATCAAACCTTTTTCATAGCAATCCCTCACAAAGTGATGTCTGATGTCAATGTGTTTGGTGGTAGAATGAGACACAGGATTTTTAATGATATTTCAGCTGCTTGACTATCAATCTTGAGTGGAGTCTTTAAAGCAGTTACACCAAAATCCAAAAGTTGATTTTGAAGCCACAAGAGTTAAGCAGTGCAACTTGCAGCAACAATGTATTCGGCTTCAGTAGTGGATGTAGAAACTGCAACTTGCTTTTTGCTTTGCCAAGACACTAGGAAATCTCCTAGGAGTTGGACTCCTCCTGATGTGGACTTCCTTGTGGTTTTACAACTAGCAAAATCACTGTCTGAGTAACCTGAAAGCTCAATGTTTCCATTAGCTGGATACCAGATACCAAGTGTGGGAACCCCTTTTATGTATCTAAATATCCTTTTGACAGCAATAAGATCATAATTTATAGGTGCTGAATGGGATCTGGCAAAAACACATGTTGCAAACATGATATCTGGCCTGGAAGCAGTTAGATACAGTAAGGATCCAATTATACTTCTATAAAGAGTTAGATCAACCAAGTCATCTTTATCAACAATAGTGACCAACTTTGAGGTTGCCATGGGTGAGCTACACGGTTTAAAATCATTCATATCAAATTTGTTAAGCAGTTCTTTCACATACTTATTTTGATGAATGAAAGTGCCATTGTGCATTTGTTTAACTTGTAAACCAAGAAAACATTGTAACTCACCCATTGCACTCATTTCAAAATCTGCTGCCATGAGTTTTCTAAACTCTTCACACATGGGTGGATCAAAAAATGATGTCATCCAGACAAGCATCAAATCTTTTCCTTTCCATTTTAAAAACAGGGTTTTATCAATTTTACCTCTTGAAAAAACCTACGGATAAGAGAAAAGTGGATAGAGTTTCATACCAGGCTCTTGGTGCTTATTTTAGACCATACAGTGCTTTGTTTAACCTGTAAACATGATCAGGATGAAATGCATCTTCAAATCCAGGAGGTTAACACACATACACTTCTTTCTTGATCTTTCCATACAGGAATGCACTTTTGATGTTCATTTGAAACACTTTGATGTTGTGGTTAGCAGCAAAAGCTAAGAACAATATGATGGCTTCTAACCTTGCTATAGGAGCAAAGGTTTCATCATAGTCAATACCTTCTTCCTGTCTGTAGCCTTGAACCACGAGCCTTGCTTTGTTCTTAAAAACAATACCCCTTTCATCTGTTATGTTCTTGAAGAGCCACTTTGTGCTAATTCGACTGATATCCTTAGGCAGTGGTACAAGTTCCCAAACTTGTTGTCTTTTAAACTGAAGGAGCTCCTCTTGCATAGCTTCTACCTAACTATTGTCTTTTAGTGCCTCTTGGTACTTGACAAGTTGTGTGAGTGATAGAAAGCCAGCAAAAAGGCAAATGTTTTGGGATTGGCTTCTTGTGAGCACTCCCTCATTTATGTTGCCAATAACTTGATCCAATGGATGGCTTTTTAGGAAAATCAAATCACCTTGATATGGAACAATTGCATTCTGAGGTGAAGACTGCAGATGTGTATCATCTCAGCTATCATCTGCTGGTGAATTTGAAGGTCCAACCTCTGATTGGAATGGAGGTGGAGGTATGGTTAGTATCGGTGTGAATGTTTGTTGATTTTTATCCACATTAGGTGGATTTTTATCAACGGTGTTTTGATTTTATGAGCAGGCAGAGGTTTGAGTATTAACCACTGTTGAAACAGCAGAGCTTTCACCATTGTTACTAACATCTGCTTCTCTGCTTGAAGGACTGATCTTGAAATTTGGAAGTATGCAATCATATCCTTGCTCAAACATTTTGATGATTGTGGTATACCTGCATGGTTAGTCTCGACATACACATATTCAAATGTAAATTTATCTAAACCAAACAGTTCAGCAGGATTTGCTGAGATTTTTAAAGATGAAAGTTCATTGAACTTCATATTTAAAGTTTCTTCAACACACTTGGTCCTGGAGTTAAAAACTCTGTAGGCTTTGGCAGTGGTTGAGTATCCCAGAAAATAACCATAGTCAACTTTGGCTGCAAACCTAGAGATAGAATCTTTTAAGTTCAAAATGAACCATGGATAGCCAAAGACTTTGAAATATGAGATCAGAGGTTTGATTTTATAAAGCAATTCATAGGCAGTCTTTTGATACCTGGGTTAGTAAAAACTCTGTTCTGAACATAGCAAGCAGTGTTTATAGCCTCTGCCCAAAAGACAAGGGTAAACCAGAATATGCTAGCATAGTTCTTGCAGATTCAACTAAAGTCCTATTTTTCCTTTCAACCACCCCATTTTGTTCTGGAGTTCTTGGGACACTGAATTTCCTAGCAATCCCTTTTGACTCACAGAAGGCATCCAACTCCTTATTTCTAAACTCTGTCCCATTATCACTCCTAAAGATTTTTACTGGAAGGTCATATTTCTTTTCAACTTGTTTAACAAAATTTTGCAATATACCAGCAGTCTCATCTTTGGAGTGTAAGAAGAATGTCTATGTAAACCCTGAAAAATCATCAACAATGACTAAACAGAATCTTTTCTTCATTAAACTCATGATTTTTACAGGAACAAACAAATCCATGTGCAGCAATTGCAAACATTGGGTTGTTTTGGACTCTTTAATTGAATTGTAAGAACTTTTATGTTGTTTACCTTTTAAGCAGGAAACACAATGTTCTTCACAAGTAAATTGCTTCTGTGGTAAACCTCTGACAAGACATTGTTTAGAGAGTGTGGTGATTGTTTTCAGATTTGTGTGCCCAAGTCTCCTGTGCCATAACTCTGTCTCTTTGCTGGAAGCAACTGAGAACAGGCATGCATTAGACATAGGGTTATCTTTCAACATATCAACCACATACACATTGCCACTCCTATGAGCAACATGTTGTGCTTTGCTTTCAGCAATGATTTGATCAATCTTTTTAACAACCTCTGTTCCTACAATTTGACAGGTTTTCTTAGTAAAGAAAGATCCACACCCTTTGTCACTCATTTGTGAAACACTCAGAAGATTGAATTTTAGATTGTCAATTAAGTTAACATTTTCAAATTTGAGATTCCCAGCCTGAACACTGACCCCAACACTTTCCCCTTTAAATTGTTACCAAAGGATATATCACCCCATTCATGAGCTAAGAAATCTTTGAGAAGGGCTCTACATCCTGTCATGTGCCTGGAGCCTCCACTATCTACATACCATAAACTATCAAGGCAAGTAGAAGCTCCCTTCACATAAGTAAACAATTAGTTTAGATGAGATTCCAAAGCCAGAATGGCTTTGGATGGGGTCACAGAGTATCCACTCTCAAATCCAGGAGGGTCAGTGGTTTGAGTTTTGCTTTGTATCCACTGTTGTGAACCATTTCCTGTCAGATGTTGGTAACCATGAGGATATCTATTCACTTTGGGCTTTGAAATTTTTTTGTAACCTTCATAGCTCATAGGAACCTTTTGATAAACTGGTTGTCCATGTCCTCTTGGGTACCTATTGGCAGGTGGAGCATCTTTCACTTGTACCTCTCTGGGAACAGAGGTTTTGTTCAATATTTTTGTGACAGATGTTTCAACAAGTTCTAAGTTCTGCTTAGATTTATTTCTAGTAGAGCTTGAACTTTCTCTCTCAAGAACTTTTGCTTTGATCTCTTTTACCTTTTGATCATAGGTTTGAAGATAGGCACATTCATGATTTAAATGATTTGTTTTACCACAGACAAAGCATTTTGAATCATTTGGGATCACATGTTTTGTTTATGTCATATGCGTTTAAAAGAAAACAGTTTTCTGTTACATGGTTTCTTTTGTTGCAAAATTCACAGAACACATGTTTGATCTTTTCCCTTTTTTTTTATCTGATTTCTTCTCAGTCGATGTTGTAACCTCTGCTGGAAGGTCTTTAATGGGAATGATTCTAGCCTTTGGTGCCTTGACACCTTTAATAGTTGAGAAATCCATAGGCTTGAAATTTTCCAAAATATCACATTCATCTGACCATGTGGGTTTGAATTGTTATTTCTCAAGTTCCTTAAAAGTTGAGGACCCCTCATGTTTTTCCATAAAAATTTTATTACCATTTTTATCAGTGATTTTTATCTCATTTCCAGCCAAATTTTTAGGAACCACTTCAACCTTTTCAGAATCAATTTTTGTAACATTTTCAGTGGCTTTTTTTCATTTTCAAAACCAATGCCAAATTTTATGTTACTCTTGATCTGTTTGTCTAGCATAATTTCAAAACCTTTGGAAGACTCTACCCATTTTTCACATGTGATCTGGGTAGTTTCTAACTCCTTTTTGCAAACTTGGTATTTGTCTACCATAGTTTGGAGTTTGTCCTTGGTTATGCTAGCTTCATGCTTTAGGCTACTTATCTCAGAATATTTTGTGGTCAATTTTGTTTTTAACTCTTTGATAAGTTTTTCAAAATTGAGTTCATCTTCTAAGGTTTTGTTCCTAAGGTTTTTATTCACCTGTTTAATGTTAGCAAAAGCTATTATACATTTTTCTGAACAGAGATCCTTAAGGATCTGAGGTGATACCTTGGAAGCAGCCAATAGAGCATAATCACAGTCTTCTTCACACACCTTTGTATCCCATGGATCAAATAGAGAGGTATTTTGTTCATCAACAGTGTCTTGTGAAACCAATGGTGTAACCACTGCTTCATCACAACTTTGAACCTCATCAGATTTTGACACTTGTTCCTCAAACTCATCACCTTCAACTATAGTCTCTAAGGCCATTAAACATATATTTTCATTTTCAAAATCATTTTTAGCCATTAGAGCAAAGTTTTCATCTGTTAAATCCTCAGGTAAACTACTCCAGTCAACAAAGCCTTGTGTAAAGAAGCTCTGTTGGTTGACCTCTGTTGGAGCAGTGGTTTGAGTAGTTTGAGTGACATGTGGAACTTGTTGCACATGCACTTGAGGTGGTGCTTGGACATACTGAATCTGTGGAGCAGGTGTTTGGACATAATGGACAGGAACTGTAGTAGCGGGATGTGTAAAGTGTGCAGTGTTTTGCATCTGCGGGGCAGGGGTATAATGGGAATAATGAGTAGTGCTTTGAGGTCTAGGGCCTGGGTGAGTCACAATTGGACCTGCAGTTTGAGATCTACATTCCCTGGCAAAGTGTCCTAACCTATTGCACTTATAGTATTTAATTTTAGATTTATCCAACCCCACTTTTAACCCGCCATGCAATCCAGGAAACTTTCTACCAGTCCTTTTGTAAAATTTACTTGATCTAACACTCAAAAGTGCCAGCTGATGTAAAATATCCATTTCTTCCAGACCAGTGGGTTCAAAATGTTGTAAGTCATTCATCTCAAAAGACATATTGTCAGAGTTTTGGCTTTCCCCATTTGCAGCCAAAGCAAAATTGGGTGTGTAAGGATCAGAGGTGAAATTGTTTCCAGAAGTTATGTCAATATAATGGTCATAACCCTGATCATTTCCACTGCCAGAACCCTCTTCATGACTATAAAGAGCAGTGTTACCCAAGTTATAGTCGTCTTTTACTTTCCCTGACTCTTGCAACTTCTTTTTCTTGTTCAATTCTCTCTCATATGTGAGGAGTCGACCATTAAGTTGTGTGAGGGTCATTTCTTTAAACCCAACAGATGTTCGAGTAACGTAAGCGACCCATTTTACTGGTAACGATATTAAGAAACGACTATTGACAGTCGAATTAGGAAATTCCACATTAACCTGTTTCAATTCACTGATGAGACAGCTAAAACGTTCGAACTGTTGTGTTAACGACTCTCCTTTTACATGACAAAACGTTTCATACTGTTGATTCAGAACTTGTCTATTGTTTTCTATCACTTCCTCAGTCCCACCGAATTGCTCTTTTAGTGCATCCCACAACTCTTTTGCACTATTACAGTGGAGCAGTCCAGCATCGATTTTGTTGGGTAGCGCGGAAGCAACAATGCTAAACGCTTTTGCATCCAACTCTATTTTCTGGAAATCCTACTCAGAGTAGTTTTCAAGATTTTTAGGCACTTGAGTATTGGGATCCTCTGTGCCAACAACCGGTGTTTTGCTGAGCTAAAATGTGACCCATCCGACGTTGCCATATGAAATATTCATTTCGTTTCAACGTCGGTGGTTTAAACATAGATCCAATGTTGGAGTCTGATGTGTTTTGAGACATTTCTAATTGATTTTCAACAGATTTATGTTTTAAAAACTTTAAACGCAATAAAACTCTGTTTCTCAACAAAAACTAACAAACGAATTAGTAGGGAGAGCTGATCTTTCAAATCAAATTGAATTAAATCAAATTTTGATTGACCAAGCTCTGATACCAATTGTTAGGATCTAAGTTTGAACCAATTGTGATTTTTGTTTCAAGAATGGAAATATGAATGTAAAATATGTTTTAATGCAGCGGAATGAGTGGGAAACTTTTATCACAATTGATGGTCGTTTGTTTTCATTATCATGCTTTGAACTAATTGTAGTATTTGCATGTGAAGTACAAACTTCACCTTAGCCCAATGATAATCGTTTGAAAGTACAGAAATGCAAAGAAGATAGACTGATAAATGATCTTTTGATAGATAAGAAAATACTCTTACATCGACCACCTATTTATACTAAACCTTCTAACCATTGAGCATCTTTGATGACGTCAGGGTTGAAAGTGACATCTAACAAACAAAATAACTAACCTAAAAACTGATAGTGCAAAGCACTGTTACAATTGATTATTATATTAATAAAACTAAAACTCTGATGAATATCGTCTGCTCTTTATCTTCTGGCAGACATTTGGCAGTTTGTCGTTTTGTAGCAGCAGATGATGAAAGGCAAACAATAGACAACAGATGTTTGGAAGGGCAGAGTTTAACCAACAGCAGTTGTAAACTCTGATAGTGGAACCAAAACAATGATAGTGTATTTGGCTCTGTATCATCTGTTCCTTTGTAAAGGGTTCAATCCCAACATGTTCTTTAAAACTATCTCCTTACTATCTTACTTGCTTCTCTCTATTCTCTTTGGTCTCTTAATATACATGCCTTTCCTAAGGCTAGCACATATACACACTTGGAGGCTTTGAAGACACTCTTATAACACAATCGAAACGATTCATCAAAATAGGGGTGATTCCTACATTTGGTGATGACTTTCCCTCAGCTATACTTTGAATTTTGCATGAAATTTACCCTCAAGTTAGGAGTGATATCCAAACCTTGAAGGAAATTTCCATTTCATATTCTAGTGGACCCTTATCTTTTGATAAGTACCAACCATGTTAGGGTACAATGTTATCAAATTAGAGGTGAAACTCGCATCTTGTTAACTAGTCCTGATTTTCGATCTCGCCAAAGTTTCGATTTCCCAATCGATTAAGGACGTGTAGTAACTGGAAGGACGAATATTGTTAGTCGCTTCTCGATGAGAGTATTTGTCTATTAGGCCAAAGCACATTCCCTTAATTCGAAAAGGACTTCGATTTACTTTGGAATAGTCTTAACTAACTAATCATACTTATATAACTAACCTAGTTATCAAGTTAAGGGGCTGTTATGAAGTTTTTAAAACTTAAAATAGTGAAACTAAAACTCAGGGACTGTTTGTACACTTTTAGAAACTTTAAAAAGTGGAAAAAATAAGAAATAGGGTTGACCGGGTTAAGAACCCTCGCCAAACCCGGTTCGGACCTCAACAACGTCTCAACATCACACTCAATGACCGTTTGGCTATAAGCCTCATTCAGTTATGTTTATAAAACAAGTAGTACTTATTCACTCCTTAATTCGAACGGAATTTCTTTTCTAAATTGCCGTAAAGAACACAGCCCCATCCTCACTGTCATGTTTCCTTCCTTACAAATCCTGATTGATTGGAATTTACAGTGGTGTATTGTTTCCTTCAAAGTTTCAATCACGAACAAGAACCATGATTTTTACTCGATTCATTCTCATGATCACTATTTAAACCGAACCCATCCTCACCATTTCACCCTCACACTTCCCTCTCATCTCTCTCGAACTTACACATACTCCCTTTCTCTGTTTCGAGCACGTCGTCGGAGGCCGGAGACTTCGCCGGAAACCTGTAGACACGCCGGAATCCCGTCGGGGAAGACGACCCGGTTGTCGGAGTTCCCGCACGAAGTCTCTCGTTTCGGTACAAATCCCCATACCTTTAATCTTCAGTTTGTATAACTAATTCCCAATGTATATATAATCAGATACATAACAGTTACGTATTATTTTTTTAAAATGAAGAAGACAAGTCTATGGACTATTCAAAACTAATATAAACATGACACCAACAAACACCAAACGGGTGTAGCCCAGTGGTGTTGGTGTGCGTTGTGGCAACGGGAACCGCGAGTTCGAGCCCTATCCGATCGGTTCTTCATTGTTGTTGTTGTTCTGTTTGTGTTGAGGCCTGATTGGGACGCCCCCCCCCCCCCCCCCCCCCCCCCCTTTGGGCCAACACTTTTCTTTTCTTCTTTTGTTTTTTTTTGTTTGGGCTGAAGCAGATTTGGGCCACTCCCATTTTGGGTCAACTAGAAATCAGATTAAATTACTGATTTTTATATAATGTTATTAATATTAGTATAATAATAATTATTATTATTATTATTACTAGAAATAATGTTATTATCCAATTAATATGGTTAAAGTATTTAGATTTACATAATATTTATTAATCTCATTATTATTAGTATTATTAGTTTTTTAATAAACTAACAAGTAATACAAACTATTACACAATTACCACTATTACTTTTAATAAAATTGTTATTTGTTAACCTTTATATTAAGTGGTCGTTATTACTAAAAATATCCTACGTGTTATTTGTATTATTAACCCTAAACTTTGTCAACGATTATAACCACAACTTGTCACCAAGTGATTTAAGCGTTCTTATCAATACATAACTAACTAATTCAAATCAATTCAATAACGAGCTCTTTACTACCATCTAGGTTAATCACCTTCGTCAACCGTTCATCTTTACTCGTTCAAATTCCAAGAAACTATACGCAATCAAAGGTGAGTATACATGACCCTTTTTCGATTTATCACTTTTGGGTGTAACATGTATTCTGTATTAAACACACGACACTTGATTCTTTTTACACACGTTCTACCCACTTTTAGACATGGAACGATGTGATGCTTGTGATACTTGATGCTATGTAAACTTTTCGTGTCTATGTGATCATTAACTTGTTACAAGCTTACCTTAACAATTTTATGGTACTATGCATATGCTATAGGAGTAACGCACCGCCCTTGAGATTTGGGGTATTGTTAAGTTAAACACATTAACCTCCCGTTAGACATTGGGAAAGGCACTTTGCGTTGGAAACTTGGGTTTAAACACATAGTTTACACCGTTTCAGCATATTAGTTAACTTGCTTATTGTTTACATGTTTTGGGTATGATTTAAACATTTTTAAACATATTATGCTATGTATCAAACTTGTATGCTCGCCAACATTTTTGTTGATGTATTTTAATACATATTGTAGGTGGATAGTCAAGATGTTGAAGAAATCAAGTTAGGACAAGCTCTAGAAACGCACTTTAAAATAAACGTTTGTTATGTTTTGTGTTATTTAATTTGAGACATTGTATTTGAATCTTAGTTATGTATGAAATTTGAATTTAAATATATTGTCACTATTACTGTTATGATGATATGAACGATTTGTTCGTCTCATCCTGATGTTTCCGCCATCAGTTGGGGTGTGAGAGATTGGTATCAGAGCCATAACTATAGGGAATTAGGAAATGTAGAAATGCTTTTACCTAGTCTATAGTTTAAGAGCTTTCTCACTATGTGTTCTTTAAAACTATCTCCTTTCTATCTTACTTGCTTCTCTCTATTCTCTTTGGTCTCTTAATATACATGTCTTTCCTAAGGCTAGCCTAAAGACACACTTGGAGGCTTTGAAGACACTCTTATAACACAATCGAAATGATTCATCGAAATAGGGGTGATTCCCACATTTGGTGATGACTTTCACTCAGCTATACTTTGAATTTTGAATGAAATATACCCTCAAGTTAGGAGTGATATCGAAACCTTGAAGGAAATTTCCATTTCATATTCTAGCGGACCTTTATCTTTTGATAATTACAACCACGTTAGGTGTTATCAAGTTAGAGGTGAAACTCGCATCTTGTTAACTAGTCCCACTCTTTGATTTTTGATCTCGCCAAAGTTTCGATTTCTCAATCAATTAAGGACGTCTAGTAACTGGAAGGTCAAATATCGTTAGTCGCTTCTCGATGAGAGTATTTGTCTATTAGGCCAAAGCACGTTCCCTTAATTCGAAAAAGACTTCGATTTACTTTGGAATAGTGTTATGTTACGTTCCTTGACAATCCACGTTTTACGTTAAATCTCTTTTATGCTATCTCAATTTTAATGAGTTTTTTTACATTTGCGCGTTACTTTCATTTCGAGCTTGGAGACACGAACCACACTATCTTCGCAATCTAAAACAATTAATAATAATCTCTCGTGAACGAACTAAATTTACGACGCTTTAATTTTACATGTGACACTATGTGAAATTCATGTTAAACTATGTGAAATATTTGAAACATTATATACTGGGTTCGTGTTACTGGGTGATTCTTATGTGATAAACTTGTTATTAACTTCGTAAGAAGCCACACCTTAACATGTATAGCACTATGAGGTATGTTTTTTTTAATATTAACGTATGAAAAAATTATGGTTGATTAAAAATCATGAGGGAAGTTGGTCTAAAAGTCAGCTATATATTTTTAAAAACTGTACCATATGTTCTAAAAGTTGTAATTACTTAAACTTCTAAAATTATGTATAATTACTTTTTTGTCCTCCATATATGTATTATAATATAGTAAAGACATATCAACACAAAACCGCCATAACCAAACCATGAAAACTAGCCGGTTCATCTATCAAAAAATGTAGTTAGCAGTCCGTCCCATGTTTTTCTTCAAAAACAGCTGAACCAAACGTGTTAAAAGTCCAGTTCAGAATGCTAACCTCGCCAGGGGATGTATACCAAACAACTTCCTTGGCTGAAATCGGCATCTGGATTGTACCTCTGACTCGGAACCTAGACTCGTCGCAGATGAAACCGAATCTAGTGTCTCCCCGGCCGAAGAGGATACGTTATGAACAAACCATAATCCATTGTGTTAAATGGTGAAAATAGTGAATGATTTTATTGAATGGCTGAGTTACAATATATAGACATCATAACAAAACCCTAATTAACCTAATAAGCCCGTGGGCTCGTACTAATAAACCCTAATATGATAATACTATAAAATACTTCCTCGCAGTCGGAGTGGAAGGAAACCAGAAGCTTAGACTGGGAAAACAAAAACATAAAATAAGATAAACGTGCTTCGATAGGCAAAAAATCCAAACTTTTGCCAACAAATCCATATTTTGAGTAAGTGTGTCATACATAATCTTCGGTGACGAATCTCATATTCCTGCAAGAGGCGCACAATGCGGCGACGCGACGACAGAGAGATATCTAACAAACTAGTAGCGCAGTGGCGGACCGTAGTCCTGCAGGCGGCGCGGCGGAGGACCAAAGTTCAATAAGTGGCAAACCAAAGCCGGCAGCAATAGGATGGACCGTGGTCTAATAAGCGGCAGACCGAAGTCGGCAGCAATTGAAAAAAAGAGAGAGAGGCAGAAGCTTCGCAACAATGAGCATCTTGAGAAATACGACAGGTGAGAGTCAACTATGTCTCGAAAACAGATGTAGGCATTGTGGCTTGGATCTTGTATCGATAACGAAGCTTTATTTGAACTTGGGACTAAATATAGAAACAAAACTCGAAAAAGACGAAGGTGGGAAAGGGCAGCGGCGGTGGCGGCACACCGCCCTGTCTAGAGTTTGTACCCGGTGGCGACGGCTAGGGTTTGTATATTTGTGGTGGCGTGGCGGAGAAGAAGGTAACCAGAACCCTAAGGCTCTAATACCATGTTAAATGGTGAAAATATTGAATGATTTATTAAATGGTTGAGTTACAATATATAGACATCATAACAAAACCCTAATAAACCTAATAAGCCTGTGGGCTCATACTTTTAAACCCTAATCTGATAATACTATCTAATACTTTGAAACGGAACCATCCCCACACGAACAATTCAGCGTCACATTAATATTACCAGTATCAGGGAAACTATTAGTATCATAACTATTAAACCTCTTAATCCACTCTCCAGTCTCAAACTAGCGTACCTCCCTTGTGCAATCGTTTCATGGGAATATTCCGAAGATGTAAGCTTGTAGTTGAACACATGCCCTAATAACTCACCGTCGATACAATCATAACTAAACGGCAGGTCAATCCTCACAAAAGCGGGGACACTATCCTGATTAGGGATAATGGGGTGGTTACACCTCAGAATATCACTCACATTGGTGTTTATGTACTTGGAAATTGAAACGACGTTACATAATTTGTATAATGTACGAACCAAACGCTAAATCACAACCTCTGTTACATGCAGATTGAACTATTGAAGATTTGAAGTGAAACAACTTGAAATCAAGAACATAAAAGCTACCAATCTGAACACTAAGTTGGTTTGAAATCAAACAAAGTGCTGATCGAATATGTTTGGTTTACAGCATTCATATTGGAACCTCCATCTTCATCTATATAAAAACACACTTTTCTCCTGTTAATTTTTCAAAAACATCTCACATCCAACTCTTTATCTCTGTCTATATCTTACTCAGGGCATTCACATTGGAGACTCCATCTCCATCTATATATTTAAATCAAAAAGTACATATTTTCTCTAAATCTTGTTAATTTCTAAAACCCTCTCACATCCAACCCTCTATCTCTACCTCTATCTTACTCACATTAACTTATTTTATTATTATTTTCTCATTCTCTACCTCTATCTTACTCGCGTTTATTATTATTTTCTCATTCTTTACCTCTATCTTACTCACGTTACCAAACGTTCACGAACATAAATGAACAAACGCCGCCTTTATTCATGTTTGTTCATTTAACTAAACGAACGAAATTTCTTGTTCGTGTTCGTTTGTTAATAAACGAATGGACACAAACAAACTTCTCGTCAAACGGTTCACGAACTGTTCACCGAAAGTTTGGTACGTTGCCAGCCCTAGTAATATTATAAAACTATTTCGTTTTCAAAGTAATATTATAGTACTTTCAGTATACCCACGGGTTCGATTACACATGTTGCGTTTTCTCTTGACGGTTTCAACAATTAGATTTTAAGTCTACGTGGGCATAAATGTGTAATCTAATTCATTCAGTATGTTTGGCACGTGTGTAGTTTGATTCATTCAGAATGTTTTGCATAAGTGTCTAACTCAAATACTTAATATTTGAGACTCAAACACTTGATATATGATGAAATTTGATATGAACTTGTTTGTTGTGATTTGTGGTTTTTATACAATAGTTATTTGATATGAACTTAGGTCGTAGGCAAATTTAAATTTTAATTAGTCTTTTTTTTTTCTTCTGAAGCTTGAATTATAGCGCTAATACTAATGGAAATTTGATATGAAATTTAGGTCTTTATAATGTTCGCAAGTCGCAACCTGACCCGACCCAAAAACTTATGAAGTATGGTTGAAAATTTGACCACCCAAAAAAGGGAACTCATAAGAAAAAATTCCCGGATCTGCCACTCCTTGCAGTTTCAGTTCTTTTGGTATTTTGGATGCAAAATATGTTATAACTTGCAATTTCAGTTTTTTTGGTAATAGGAAATCATTGATTTTTCCAAAAGAAAAATATGCACAAAAGAAATAAAAAGATAGTGACACGAGAGTTTGTTGCGTTGTTTCTTTCTTATAAACTCCTTCCAAGATTTATCACCCACCTAATACAACAACCATACCCGGTAAATCCTACAAATAACAAAGCTATGGGTAGGGTCTAGGAGGGTGGGATGTAGCATGCCTTACATCTAACCCTTGGAATAGAGAGATTGCTTCCAGAGAAACCCCGGCTTATAAATAGACAACTGGAACTAAAATATAGAAGTCGGAAATTACCAAATAAAAAAGTACTGAAAAAGTAACATAACAAAATAAAAACTCATGTAGCATGATGAGGCAACGTATATACATAGATACATGAAGATAATCACATGCAAAGTCCACCTGAAATGTAGAAAAATCTAAGGCCCTAAACAAAGATAAGCCACATATGTACTCCTAAAAGTCCTAAACCTTAATCCTGCGTCTCCATGAACTACTATCCTCGACCATGTCCTCAGAGAGGTGCAACGCTAGCACTTCTTGCCTACATCTACTCCTGCCCCTCCATAGTGAAGGTTTCCAATACCCTAGGGTAGTGTTTGGTATACAGGAGTAAGAGACGAAATGGAATGAAAAAAATGTGTTTGGTTGGCTAAGGTAATGGAATCACCCATTACAAAAGACATTCAATTCCCTCAAATTCATTCCATCTACACACCCTGCTTTTTTCCATTCCATTCCCTTTCACCCTTCATCATCAACAGCCCTACACCACCTGCCACCCATCGTCACCGCCAACATCCGCTGCTGACAATCGCCACCCCGCATCGTTGCCACCCACCACCGCTATCGTCACCCTCCACCACCCACCATTACCGCCCCCGACCACCGCCAGGGCACCCCTGGCCAACCACCGTGCAACATGACCAACCCCGGGCACCTCCAGTCGCTACCACTCCCGCCTTGACCACCACCTCTCCCGCCACGTACCAGCCACTGCTCCACCGTCGATACAGCTACCAGCTCCACCACTCTCACCTCGCCACCACTCACCATCAACACCCTACCACCACCACCGCCGCTTTTCCCTCGTCTTTTCCTGCCTACCAAACTATGCAGTTATAACGGTCCAAAATTAAATAGCGGTCAAGGTCCGCTATATGATATATAGGTTATAGTGGTGATATATCAGTGGTATAACGCTAATTTACGTATTTTTATATATATAAATATATATTTCGAAAATATTAATAATAATATCACAATTCATACTAATATCATGAAATTATTAGTAGCAATATCAAAATCCAAAACACGAACTGAGGAAGTCCAGCGATTTAGAGATTTAGGTTTAATTCTATTGAACGATGAACTGATGAAGAACCAGCGAGTGAAGACTTTAGGCCTCGATTTAGGTTTAATTTTGGGTTTGGGCCTTCACTTTTGGTTTTTATTCAAACAAAAAGTTGATTAATGTGGGCTTTACCTTACTTTTGGGCTGAAATAAAAAAACCCACTAAAAGCAGTGCTACGACCGCTATACGGGTTTCAGAAAGCAGTCCAATAGCGGGATTTAGCACCGCTATAGAGGACCACTACATGGACCGCTATGGGTTCGTATGTCCGCTAAGCGCTATAGCACGCTATTGACTGCATAGCTACCAAACAACACAGGGTAATGAAGCATTCCATTCCTACATGGTAACCAAACAAGACTATGGAATGGAATGATCCATTTCATTCCTTTATCCATTCCATTCTCTCATTCATTCCATTACCCCATACCAAACAGACCCTAGGTCTCTAATTGGTGTTATCGCTTGTTTCCCCTTCACACGTCTAAACCACCACAGTCTCCCATCCTTTATCTTATCATTTGTAATACTAGCCATTCCTAACATTTTCCTAAGAACCTCATTTCTTATCTTGTCTACCCTTGTGTGTCCACACATCCACCTTAGCATACTCATCTCCGCTACTTCCATCTTTCGCACTTGTCTTCTTAATGGCCCAACAGTATGTCCCATACAATATAGTGGGTCTAACTGCAACCATATAAAATTTCCCCTTTAATTTATTTAGGAACCTCGTCACATAATACCCCAGTAGTTGCTCACCACCTACTCCAGCCAACCTAGATGTAGTGGACTACATTGTTATCTATCTCCTTATCCCTTTGAGTTATTTATCACCCATTATGTGGGACAATTTCCCATTTCTCCTTTCAATTCCATTTCAACCTCCCTACTTTGAGTCATGCCTCCAGTATTTACATGTATGCAGATACTAAGCAACACGCATCACATTATAATCAATTTGCATGTAAATCCATATCCTCATCATGAAAATTTTTGGGACAATTCTTTTTGTGAGATCCTTGGTTTTAAAAAGCACGAAGTGCACAAAAGCGATAAGGTCTAAAACTGAGGGGCAAAGCGCAAAAGAGGCAAGCTTTTCGAATGCGAGGCGCAAGGAGATTATATAATTTTTTCAGTATATATTATAGGTTTCTGGGATCATTAACCTAATACTTAGACAGAAATAAGCTTTATATATGTTTTAATATTGAAATTATATACATGTACAACCTGAAAAGCATGATGTACCACAATCTGTTGCACAGAAATATGGACTGTACATGAGGCGCGCACCTCAAAGTCGATTTTCACCAAAAAAGTGCGCCTTAAGATGCGCTTTCTATACATCATGCCCCTCAAGTTGCATGAGGCGTTGAGGCCAGCGACCATCTTGCGCCTAGGCGCACTTTTTAAAACTAAGATGACATATCTACCATTCAAGCACATTCATCTATGATTCTATTCAATTCCACTTTATCATAATAATAACAAATTTAGGTCACCTAAACTTAAGCCAAAAAGGGACTAAATGCTCACCTCTGCCCGGAATATATATCAAACCACTCCTCTGGCTGAAATTGACACCTGGATTATAACTCTGAATTAAGTCTGAACTAAGATTCCCTGCGGATGAAATTGACTTCAGAGTCTCCCCGGGACGAAGAGGATACGTCAAAAACAAACCATAATCCTTTGAAACCGAACGATTTCCACACGAACAATTAACAGTCACATTCACATTACCAGTATCAGGTAATCTATCAGAATCATAATTATTAAACCTCCGAATCCACTCTTCAGTTGTCAAATTAGCATAACTCTCTTGTGCAATTGTTTCATACGAATCGCCAGATGTAAGATCATAGTTGAACACATGGCCTAAGAATTCACCGTTGATGCAATCACAACGGAACGGCAGGGTAATCCTCACAAACAACTGGATACTGTCCTGATTAGGGACAGTGTTTGGATTATACTTGAGAATATTGCTGACGTCGGTGTTTATGTGCCGAGAGATTGAAACGGCATCACTTTCATAGTGAGTGTAGTACGAACGAGAGCTAAATTGCAACCTTTGTTACAGATGGATTGAACTGATGAAGTCAGACAACCAACGGTCAAGAACAACATTAAAGCTACGAATTGGAACACTAAGTTGAGCTCCAACATGATTTCCTAGGGTTCGTGTGAGATTAAACGAAGCGTTGACCGAATGCATTTGATTCAGACATTTAGTTTTTTTTTATTTGGGGAAAACGGATGAGGATTAGAAAATATAAAAAAAAGCGCCTACAGAGATTGATGTTGATTGGAGGTGTCGTCTACTGTTTGACTGTTGCCGCCATTGAAGTTTAGGATGACGGTCAAACCCGAACACTATGGATAAATTCAAATCGAAATATCTAAGACGGGTAGCATTGAATATGAAGATTAATTTAAAAAAAAATTAAGTTGCTAATTAAACACTCCTCACCTTATTTTCACATCTCAAAGCGTCTTGTTTTGGCTAAAGCGGAGCGTTTAGGGTTACTTTACCAGACAAAAGGTGAAGTGACTGATGTCTGAGTGACATAAAGATGATACGGGGTTTGACCTGGTACGATGTTGTCACGTGAACCCTAAGCGTCGCGCTTTGTCCAAAGCGCGGCGCTTTGACCCCAAATGTTGGCCTTTTAAAGCTGGCCAGGCAGAAGAGTTAATGCATTCGATTTCTAAAACTCAATATATTGTTTCCAGACATACGAGGCTTTTTCTGTTTTACTTGTGTTTCTTCAAAATAACGCACGGTTGTGATGTATTAGTGCAGAGGGTTCAAAAAACGATGTCGTGGTTAAACAACTATCTTTTCGGTGAATATTCTAACGAGCCATTTGTTCCTGATTCTTACGAGGGGACCGCTATTTCTGACTCGTATGAGAAACCGGTCTTGTCCAACTTGAGGGAGGAGGAAGTTGTATCTGGCATTCGTTATCGGGATAACACGGTGGAGCTGGATTTGAATATCCCTGTGGAGGACCCGTACGCACAACAAGGTTATTAATTACGGATACGGAGGCGAAGCGTATCCTCAGGCTGAATATTTGTACGGTCTTCCAAACTATCCCGACTTCGGTTACGGTTGTGAGCAGAGCTTTGAACATCAAGTCTATTCGGACCTCGGTGACGATTGTGAGCAGGAGGATGTGTCAGTTGACGAGGAAGGTTGTTACCCGGTTACATTTTCGTTTGATACAACGCAGACCTTTTCGTCACGTAAAGAGCTGGTGCGTTGGGTACAAGACACGGCAAAAGACAATGGTTACCTCATTGTGATCAAGAGGTCGAATAAAAGAGGAGAGAATTACAAGATTTGGTTTCAATGCACTCTTGGTGGGGAGCATAAGAGTATAGCTACACAGAGGAAAACGGGTAGCAAGAAAATAGGCTGCCTTTTTGAGATGATCGGGTTTTCGGAATCAAACGGAAGTGTTTGGAGGATTGAGGTGACGAAGGCGAAGCACAACCATACTCCTATCAAAAACCTAGAGGGACACGCGTATGCGAGAAGCCTTTCTTCGGATGATAAAAGAATGGTTGAGCAGCTGGCGGAGCAAGATATTCCAAACCGCAGTATCTGGCGAACGATGACGAAAAACAATCCGGTTAGAAAGCTTATTCCGAAAGATATACACAACGTTGTTTAGAAGATCAATGTCGGAAAAAATGTCGGTAAGTCTCCGATGCAAAAACTTGAAAACATTCTTCGAGAAAAAGATTACACTTATTACTTGTGCACGAATGAGATATCAAACGCAGTTGAAGATGTCTTCTTTGTTCACAAAAAATCATTCACTATGTGGTGTGCCTTCACGCACGTGCTAATGATTGAAGCCACCTAAATCGAACATGTACAACCTGCGGTTTGTTCAGGTCGTAGGCATGACGTCGACAAACAAATTGTTTACGATTGCTAGTGCGGTAATTTCCGCTGAGAAGTTAGAGAACTACCTATGGGTGTTGCAGAGGATTAAGTCTATGCTGGTAGGCTGTATGGAGCTGCGCGTGATTTTAACAGATAGGGAGTTTGCGCTAATTAACTCGTGTGAACAATTTTTTCCAAAAGCGCAGAAGTATCTTTGTCTGTTCCATATTCAACAAAATATTAACAAGAATAGCAAGAAGAAATTCTCTGACAAGAAATGGAAAGAATTCGTACGTTCATTTTAGACATTTTGCGAGTCTACGACCGAGGAAATATACAGGTATAACTTGGAAAACCTTGAAGCACAGCTGAAAGAAGATGGTCTTGAACATGAGTATTTCTTTCATAATTATGTTCAACTGACTATTTACGTTTTTATATAATAACAAAAACTCATTATTTACGTTTTTTAATTCCAAAGGTTTTTGATTATTTGAGGAAATCTTGGTTGGATTCGTATCTTCCTGGACTAACAATACTATTAACTTTCACCAAACTACGACCAACAGGGTTGAGGGCATACATGCATGTAACAACTCATATTTTCGTTGTTATCCTGTTTCTGTTTATTTCGTTTATATCTGTCATTATAATCCGAGATTTGATTAAGGGAATGGTTTATGTTTACTAAATACATTTTGTCACAACTATATTACATCTAAACGCCTATTAAACACAACGCTAACTCAACACAATCACGAGTAACTATGTTACCTTAAGAGCCGAGTGTGTTGTTGTACAATAACCACTTGTGCCTTCGACATCGCTTATCGCATCGCATCACAAACGCAGTTATTTATGTGGAATTATGTTATATGTGTGTTATACTTGTTTATGTTATGTGTTGCTATCTTTAAAACACTCACACGCTCACGCAACTCGCTCTCTCTCTCTCTCATTAAGTGGTAAAACAACGCTTAACGCTTCGCTAACACGCTTAACATAACTAGCTAATACGAACTGAATCACCAAACGAACACCTAACGTGCAAATAACGAACAAAACTTAGCCAAAACGCCAAGTCCGCCCGAAGTTGGGTACCCCAACTTCACCAGAACTTGACCAGGCCTCCAGAACCCTCCAAATTCAGCAAGTTCGCTCGAACTTTCACAAATTCCAGCAGAACTGGCCAAGTTCGCCCGAACTTTTGCCAAATTCGCTTCAACTTGTGCCAAGTTCGGCTGAACTTGGTCTCTGCCCACTTAATTTCTCCTCAACTATAAATACCCAGCACCTCCATTCATGCTCCTCTTGCTGCAAGTTCGCCCCAGAGCTCCAAAAACCAAAAACCTTTGATTTCCAAGTAAGAATCAACCCGTTTTATGCAAACAACAACGTTTTTACTACGATTTTGCACAAGGATTACCTTCGTATTCATCAAAACTCTTCTGTTTATAAAAAACTTCATATTTTTCTACAAAACTTCTTCTTTTCACTTAGATCTACACTAAACGAGTATATTTGGGTTTAGCTTTGGCTTCCCAAGATAGAAATCTTCATGATTTCAACTCACTAAGTATTAAATCTGAGTAAAAGCTTTTTAAGCATCAATTTTTACACAGAATACGGACTATTGACGTATGTTTCGTTCACTATGAAGTGGAATGAGGCGTTGTCAAGCAAGATCTCAGATCCGGAAGCACAAGGACAGTATCGTCACCTTGCACGAACTGGACTAACCCGTACGAACCATCATTTTGCCCGGATTAGCCCGAGTTCCTGTAATGTGGCTAAAATTCGCTCCAAAAGACCTCTCCAGCCTATGTTTTGCTCAGAAGCTTAAGGTTGGAGGGATGGACACTCGATTTCCTTAACAAACGACTCAAAAACGCACGATTTGGTGACCAAAACAGTCAAGTTCGCTCCAAAAAGAGCAAGTTTGCTAGAAGTTGTCATCAGATTGATGACCAAGTTCGCCCGAACTTGTCCAATTCTCAAGAAAATCAGTCAAGTTTTCCCGAACTTGTACAGTTTCTAAGGAAACCAGACAAGTTCGCCCGAACTTGTACTAACTGTAAGATTCCACTCAAGTTCACCCGAACTTGTACCTTTTTCTAAGAAAAGGTACCAAGTTCACCCGAACTTGTACATTCCAGAACATTTCAAGCAAGTTCGCCCGAACTTGTACCAAATCCAAGAGATTTGGTACAACTGCGCCCGAACTTGTCCACTGCTCCTTCACGTTTCGACCGTTTCAGCAATTCAGAAGACTGATGCACTTTTGTTCGCTTACTGGCTGAACGGCGCTCCCTTCAATCCATATCAGATCCCATCTCTCTCTTAACGCACCGACTGTGAGTATACTTGAACCCTTTACGCTTAAACTCACTTTTGGGTGTCACATATGTTCCTATATCAAAACACACCACACAACTCAAAACGCTTATTCGCAACCCGCCTTTACATGATTATATGTGAATCGATGAATTGGATGTATTTCTTGGTTTGTATGCCACCCTTAACATGATAGCTTGCTAGAGGTTGACCCGCCACCCGGAGGCCCAGGGTTGTTAAGGCTCGCTCTTTTTACTTCTCATTTATTTTCTCTTTAGGACGTGGACACTTGTTCGTGTGCCTCGCACTCGCGGTTTGTTGGTTTACATGTATCTATGCAGTAGTATAATTCACATCTCTTACGTATGTTCATGCGGTGTTTGCTAAACACTTTTATATCTATTATCTATGCAAACCGTATGCTCACCTTTACGTAATTGTATTGACGTTTATTTTAACATATTGACAGGTTGATGACTTTGCTGCAATGGATTAGGATCTTATCTTTAGAAACTCATGTAATAGAAATCTAGGGAAGATCAGATTGGAATTTGTTTAAGAGATTTTGTATTATGTTGACTACTTGCGAAATGTTTATTGAATTGTATGGGAAATTTGACCTTTTAAATATTGTCGCTTTAATAGTGTTATGGAATTTCTCTTGAACAATCTGATTCACCTAGTGTCGCGCCTTGATGTTTCCGCCATCGGTTGGGATGTGACAGATTGGTATCAGAGCCATAACTATAGGGAAAGTTAGGTAGAACTGCCATGTTTGACCTAGTCTATAATTAGGATACCAAATCAGACCTTTACGCATCGATTAAACGCCCAAAACTAGTACGAACTGACAACTTCGCTCGAAGTTGGACAAGTTTGCTCGAACTTGACCAAGTTCGCCCGAAGTTGACCCAGTCCCCTCAAAACAAAACAAGCCTACTTGAGGATGATCAAGTTCGCTCGAAGTTAGCCAACTTCGCTCGAAGTTGGTCAACTTCGCCCGAAGTTGGTCAACTTCGCCCGAACTTGACCATACTCCTTTGAAATGGACTTTTAAATCACATATGCTTTTCCTAAAGCTACCCCAATACACGTGAAGAAAGCTCGTATCGCAAAACGAGTGATCAAGTCGAGATTAGGTGTGAAAACTAAGAACTCTCGATGAGATCATTCACTCCGCGCATCCTCTATCGCACGAGATACCTTCGTTGAATTAGGAGTGATATCCAAACTTTGACGAAAAATCTCCATTTCTATCTAGTGGAACTCCCGATCTGATCGGTGAGCATAACCACAATTAGGAATGAAGTTGTTAAGTTAGGGGTGAAACCCGCATCTTAAGAACTAGTTCCACTCCTCGATTTTCAATCTCACCAAAGTCTCGACTATTTCGATGACTCGGAACACGACGTAACTGGAAGGATAAATGTCGTTAACCGTGTACGACGAGAGCATTTGTCTATTAGGCCAAATCGTGTGCCTGAACTTAGAGAATTTTCAAATCACTTTGGGTAGTCGCTATCTCAAAACCCAGGACACTCCAAATTGATTTAAGCCTGCAATCGCCGATTTTACGCATCATCGAGTTTTATTATTATTTATGTGTTTAAATTTTTGCGAATTTTACGCTTTATCGATTTCTCGATTTATCGCTTTTACGCTCTATCGATACATGCACTACTCGCACAGCGCTCGCAATCTAAAACGCTAAATAAATCGCAGATAATCCAGCTAAAATATCCCGCTTACGATACGCTACACGTACCTCGTCCGCTGTATTAGTCTCTAATATAGCGTAGTATGAACTATACTACTACACGCAACCGCGCTACGCTACCTCGTTAACTCTCGAACGCGCTACGCTTTACTTATGAGAATGTGAATACTTGCAAAATATATGCTTACATGAATTATGTGACTATGTGCTTACTTGCTATGTGCTTATGTGCCTACGTGTTTACTTGCCTACGTGAATATTTGATTTTGTGCCTTATTTGAATAATAATAACAATAGTAATGTAACGCCAACCTTTTGAACATAAACTTACTATAATCAAATCTCACCCAATCAAATCCTTCATGTAGATGTCTTCCACGGGATCTCACACTAGGAGGAACATCCAGCGCAACAACACTGACAAGCGTATCGCCTCGCTCGTGGCTAAGCAGATGGCCAAGGTGATCCCCCAGATTGTTAGTGAAATTCAGGTTGTCAGCAGCAACTCATCCATTGACTCCAAGACGGACGCGCCAAAGTCCTCGTTCAGCTTCAAACAATTCAAAGTGTGCGGACCTCTCACTTTCACCGGCACAGACGGACCAAGTACGATGTTCCATTGGTTCGATTCCATTGAGGTCACCTTCCGCCAAAGCGAATGCCCCAAATATCTCTGCACCATCAACGCTACTGGTGTGTTCCAATCAAGGGCACTTGATTGGTGGACCCCAGAGCGCAACAGGCGCGGAAATGATGAAGCTTACGGGCTCACGTGGGAGTAACTCAAGGCAGTTATGGTGAAAGAATTATGTCCTCCCCACGAAATTCAGAAACTGGAGAATGAATTTTGGGATATCAAGCAAGATGGACCCGACAACATAGGTCTCACTGCCCGCTTCAAGCAGCTAAGTATCATTTGTCCCGGTCAGGTGGACACCACATAAAAAGCAATCAAAAAGTATCTTTATGCTCTACCTAACTGCGTTGCTGATTTTGTCCAAGCAGCGCGTACTACTACCATCGAAGAGACTTTTCAGCTTGCAGCTGAGATTAATGACAAACGTGTCCATGATGGATACTTCAAGAACAACAAAGTCGTGAATCAAGCTACCACCGAACCAAGCGCTACTACCGAGTCGTCTCAAGAATCAAAGTCCAATCGCCGAGATCGCAAAAGAGGGAACCCGAGCAAGAATTGTGCAGTTGTTGCACCGTTGAACTCTCAGCCGCTTCAAGCTGCTACACCAAACGCACCACCTGCAAAGCGTGCGTACACTGGTCCTCACCCGCTATGCTCAAAGTGTACCTATAATCACCCAGTTGGAGGCAACTACCGTTCCTATACCAACTGCAACATCTACGGCCATTTCACTATCAGCTGCCATACTGGTCCTCGTCAACCAGCTCCACAAGCACCAGCAACACTACTAGCTCCACCCCGTGCTCCTCAAACCAACCAGCAGCAGCCCAACAACAAGCACCAGTCCCAAAAGCACGTGCTTGCTACACTTGCGGTGATCCAAATCATTTTAGCAATGTCTCTCCAAACAAAGCCGTGAACAAGAACCGCAGCAAAAGCCTCAGCCACAGCCACAACAGCAGCAACCACAGGCTGTGCGTGGAAGAGCCTTCAATCTTAACCACTGCCAGGCTCGAACGACAACAATGTTGTCCATGGTACGTTCCTTGTTAATGGTATTTATGCTTCTTGTTTATTTGATACTGGTGCCGATAACTGTTTTGTGTCGTTAGAATTCGAAAAAACTTTTAAAATGTAAACGTGCTAAACTCCCAAAGACTTTCGATGTTGAAGTCGCCACCAGAAGAACCATTACTGTTAACTCCGTCTTACGTGGTTGTACTCTCGATCTCAACAACCACATCTTCTTGATCCATCTCATTCCTATGCAATTAGGTAGCTTCGATATCATAGTAGGCATGGATTTCCTTTGCGAAAATCATGCTTAAGTTGTCTGTTACGATAAGATGATTCGTTTTTCCCTTTCAAACGGTGATTAATTACATGTTACGGTGAAACCCCCTCAAAGAAGTTGATGCTTCTGTCATGTACCCAAGCAAGCAAGTGTTTGCAAAAGCAATGCGTTGCTTTCCTAGCCCACATCGTGAACCCGGAGAAGGAAAATAAAACCTGGAAAGACGTACCCGTTGTTTGTGAATTTCCTAAAGTTTTTCCCGATGATTTACCTGGTTTACCCTCTACTCGTGATGTCGAATTACGTATTGATTTAATCCCGGTGCTACACCCGTTGCTAAAGCTCCCTATCGCCTTGCACCATCTGAAATGTGCGAGCTATCTAGCCAACTTCAAGAGCTTCTTGATAAAGGCTTTATAAGCCCGAGTACTTCACCTTGGGGCGCACCCGTTCTTTTTGTGAAAAAGAAAGATGGGACGTTCCGAATGTGCATAGATTATCGTGAACTTAACAAACTCACGATAAAGAACTGCTACCCTCTCCCTCAAATCGACGATTTGTTTGATCAACTTCAAGGTGCTACTTGCTTTTCTAAAATCGATCTACGTTCCGGTTATCATCAATTACGCGTGTTAGAAGAAGATATTCTGAAAACCACCTTTCGTACTCGTTATGGCCATTTTGAATTCGTGGTCATGCCTTTCGGTCTCACAAATGCACCCGCGGTCTTCATGGATTTGATGAACCGTGTGCGTAAAGCCTTCTTGGATCGTTTTGTCATTGTGTTTATCGATGACATCCTTATCTACTCGAAGTCAAGAGGCGAACACGCGCGACATCTCTGTTTAGTTCTCGAACTTCTTCAAGGTAATCGTCTTTATGCCAAGTTCTCTAAGTGTGAATTCTGGCTCGAAGAAGTCCAATTCCTTGGTCATATCGTTGACAGTCAAGAAATTCACGTCGACCCTGCAAAGATAGAAGCTATAAAGAGTTGGATCACGCCGAAGAATGCATCCGAAATCCATTCTTTTCTTTGATTGGCGGGTTACTACCGTCGATTCATCGCCGACTTCTCTAAAATCGACATACCCCTTACCGCTTTAACTCATAACCCGTTTGGGATTCCAAACAAGAGGAATCCTTTCAAACTCTCAAGCGTATGCTATGCAACGCTCATGTACTCGCTCTACCCTACAGAAAAGTTGTTTATTACGATGCCTCTAACCTAGGTCTTGGTTGTGTTCTCATGCAACGAGACAAAGTTATCGCGTACGCGTCTCGACAACTCCAAATCCACGAGAAGAACTACACTACCCATGATCTCGAACTCGGTGTAGTTGTTTTTGCATTAAAGATATGGCGACACTACCTTTACGGTACCAAGTGTACGGTCTTCACCGACATAAGAGCTTACACCATATCTTTAATTTGAAGGAACTGAACATGCGCCAACGCAGATGGGTTAAACTTCTCAACGACTATGATTGTGAGATACGCTACCATCCCGGCAAAGCAAACGTCGTAGCCGATGCTCTCAGCCGACGAAGCTATGTGCATAGCTTCATGACTCTCAAGCTTTGAATAATCTTGAAATTTTGATTCGCGCCGCCCTGTTTGCTTGTTTTAATGAGAATACCCTGCAAGAAGAAATGAAATGCGGAGCCGAAACCCAACTGTAGCTAAACCTAATGGCATTTATTATTATCTCGATCGTATTTGGATTCCTAGCCATGAAAATCTTTGAGAGTTGCTAATGACCGAAGCTCATAAATCTCGATACTCCATTCACCCGGAGCCGACAAGATGTACCAGGACCTTCGTCCTAAGTATTGGTGGCCGGGCATGAAAAAGGATGTCACTTTATACGTCTCAAAGTGCTTAACTTGTTCGAAAGTTAAAGCCGAGCATCAAAGGCCCTCTGGTTTGCTCGAACAACCCGAAATCCAAAATCCCAATGTGGAAGTGGGAGAGTATAGCCATGGACTTCGTTACGAAACTCCCTCGCACCTCCTCTGGTCACGATAGCATTTGGGTTATCGTTGATCGTCTTACAAAATCAGCTTACTTTATTGCTATACGAAAAGACTACAAGGTTGAACGATTAGCACAAATCTATACCACCGAAGTCATTGTCGACACGGGACGCCTCGTGACATCATCTCTGACCGCGATGGTCGCTTTACCTCATGTCTCTGGGAGACTTTTCAATCCGCTCTTGGTACTACGCTTAACCTCAGTACCGCTCTTCACCCTCAAACCGACGGTCAGACTGAGCGCACGATCCGCACCCTCGTAGACATGCTTCGTGCGTGCATTATAGATTTTGGTGGTAATTGGGATACGCATTTACCTTTAGTAGAATTTTCATACAATAACAGTTATCATACTATTATTCAAATGGCACCTTTTGAGGCACTGTATGGAAGAAAATGTCGATCGCCTATTGCATGGCACGGGATAGGAGAAGCACGAATCACCGATCCTGAGTTAATACAAGAAACGACAGATAAGATCCTCCAAATCAGAGACAATCTCTTGAAAGCTCGGAGTCGCGGAAAGAGTTATGCCGATAAACGCCGCAAGCCCTACAGTTCAAAATTGGAGATCATGTACTTTTAAAGGTTGCGCCCTGGAAAGGAGTGATCCGATTTGGAAAGAAAGGGAAACTAGTGCCACGATACGTGGGTCCCTTTAAAATTCTGGAAAGAATTGGCAAAGTAGCCTATCGACTCAAACTACTAGCAGAACTCAACAACGTACATCCGACTTTCCACGTCTCAAACCTCAAGAAATGCCTAGCTGAAGAAAATCTTCATGTTCCACTTGAGGATTTGCAAATAAACGAGACTCTTTACTTCGTGGAAAAGCCAGTAGAAATCATAGACCGAGAGACCAAGAAACTTCGACGCTCTCGCATTCCTATTGTGAAAGTCCGATGGGAAGGCAAACGCGGTGCCGAGTTCACTTAGGAACTGGAAAGTAATATGAAAGCTAAATATCCACATCTCTTTGCTACGGCCACAACTTAAATTTCGGGACGAAATTTCCTAAAGTAGGTGAGACTGTAACAACTCGTATGTTCGTTGTTATCCTGTTTCCGTTTATTTCGTTTATATCTGTCATTGTAATCCGAGATTTGATTAAGCGAATGGTTTATGTTTACTAAATACATATTTTCACAACTATATTACATCTAAACGCCTATTAAACGCAATGCTAACTCAACACAATCACAAGTAACTATATTATCTTAAGATCCGAGTGTGTTGTTGTACAATAACCACTTGTGCCTTCGACATCGCTTATCGCATCGCATCGCAAACGCAGTTATCTATG
Source organism: Scalesia atractyloides (assembly GCA_947069175.1). NCBI lineage: Eukaryota > Viridiplantae > Streptophyta > Magnoliopsida > Asterales > Asteraceae > Scalesia > Scalesia atractyloides. The sequence goes on from CAMTDV010000014.1 coordinate 85,918,921, forward strand.
TGGAATTATGTTATATGTGTGTTATACTTGTTTATGTTATGTGTTTCTATCTTTAAAATGATCACACGCTCATGCAACTCGCTCTCACTCTCATTACAATGGTAAAACAACGCTTAACGCTTCGCTAAAACGCTTAACATAACTATCTAATACGAACTGAATCGCCAAACAAACACCTAACGTGCAAATAACGAACAAAACATAGCCAAAAGGCCAAGTTAGCCCAAATTTGGGTACCCCAACTTCGCCCGAACTTGATCAGGCCTCCAGAACCCTCCAAATTCAGCAAGTTCGCTCGAACTTGCACAAATTCCAGCAGAACTGGCCAAGTTCGCTCGAACTTGTGCCAAGTTCGGCCAAACTTGGTGTCTGCCCACTTAATTTATCCTCACCTATAAATACCCAGCACCTCTATTCATGCTCCCCTTGCTGTAAGTTCGCCCCAGAGCTCCCAAAATCGAAAACCTTTGATTTCCAAGTAAGAATCAACCCGTTTTATGCAAATAACAACGGTTTTACTACAAGTTTGCACAAGGATTACCTTCGTTTTTATCAAAACTCTTCTGTTTATAAAAATCTTCATCTTTTTCTACAAAACTTCTTCTTTTCACTTAGATCTACACTAAACAAGTGTATTTGGGTTTAGCTTTGGCTTCCCAAGTTAGAAATCCTTATGATTTCAACTCACCAAGTGTTAAATCTGAGTAAAACCTTTTAAAGCATCGAATTTTACACAGAATACGGACTATTGACGTATGTTTCGTTCACTATGAAGTGGAACGAGGCGTCGTCAAGCAAGATCTCAGATCCGGAAGTACAAGGACAGTATCGTCACCTTGCACGAACTAGACTAACCCGTACAAACCATCAAGTTCGCCCGGATTATCCCGAGTTCCTGTAAAGTGGCTAAAACTCGCTCCAAAAGACCTCTCCAACCTATTTTTGCTCAGTAGCGCCGGATCAGCCTGTAAGCGAACAGAAGTGCATCAGTCTTCCGAATTACTGAAACGGTCAACGGTTGAGAGAACAGTAGAAAAGTTCGGGCGAACTTGACTAACATAGACTTACTGAAGGTACAAGTTCGGGCGAACTTGTCATGTTTCCTGATAAACTAGTCAAGTTCGAGCGAACTTGTCCTGTTGATGAAGGGTGATACAAGTTTGGGCGAACTTGTTCTGATTCCCTGGAATCAGTACAAGTTCGAACGAACTTGTGTGAATTTGGTGAAGACTTGATCAAGTTCGGGCAAACTTGGTCACCATCAGGTTCGAACGGTTTAGTCCAGTTTGTGCAAAGTGATGACTTCGTCCTTGTGCTTCCGGATCTGAGATCTATCTTGACAACTCCTCGTTCCATTTCAAAGTCAACGAAACATACGTCTTTTAGTCCGAATCTTATGAAAATCGATGTTTAAATGGTTTTACTCAGATCTAAACATAGATCTGAGTGAAAAACAGAAGTTTTACATAAAAAGATGAAGATTTTCGTAAACATAGAAGTTTTGATGAAATCGAAGGTAAAACCTTGTGCAAAATCGTTGTAAAATGTTGTTGTAGCTTGAAAACGGGTGGAATCTTACTTAGAAAACAAAGGGTTTCGGTTTTCGGGAGCTCCGGGCGAACTTGCAGCAAGTTCAAATGAGAAGAGGAGCTAAGTATGTATAGGTGAGGTTAAAAAGGTGGGCTGAAACATCAAGTTCGGGTGAACTTGTATCAAGTTCGGGCGAACTTGCTACAAGTTCGAGCGAACTTGCTTGTTTCTTGCTTTTTGAGACAAGTTCGGACAGACTTGTTAGTTTCTGAGGAATTATGAAGGCTTAGACAAGTTCTGGCGAACTTGTGTGGCACAAGTTCGGCCGAACTTGACCTAGTGGCCAAGTTTTGTTGATTATTTCACGTTAAGAGTTTGTTTGGCGAATCGGTTCGTATTAGATAGTTATATTAAGCGTTTTAGCGAAGCGGTAAGCGTTATATTACCATTGATTTGAGAGAGAGCGAGTTGCGTGAGCGTGCGAGCGTTTAGCGATATTAAACCATAACATAAATAAACATAACATATATAAAATATAATTCCACATAATTAACTGCGTTTTGCGATGCGATGAGATAAGCGATGCGATGACACAAGTGTTTATTAAACAATAACACACTCGGTTCGTATAGTAGCATAACTAATTGTGATTGCATTGAATTAGCGATTAATAAGCGATTAAATGCGATATAGAGGTGACAAAATATAATTCCATTAACATAAACTCTTCATAATCAAAATCTCGGAGTACAAATGATAAGTACAAACGGAATACACATAAATAAATAACAACGGAAATTTGGAGTTGTTACAGTCTCCCCTACTTTAGGAATTTCGTCCTGAAATTTAAGTAGTGGTCGTAACAAAGAGATGCGGATATTTAGCCTTCATGTCACTTATTCCCAAGTGAACTCAGCACCGCGTTTGCCTTCCCATCGAACCTTCACGATTGGGATACGAGAGCGCGTAGTTTCTTGGCTTCTCGGTCCATGATTTCGACTGGTTTTTCCACAAAATGGAGAGTCTCGTTTATTTGCAAGTCCTCGAGAGGGACGTGGAGATTTTCTTCAGCTAGGCATTTCTTGAGGTTTGACACGTGGAAAGTCGGATGAACGTTGTTAAGTTCCGCCAGTAGTTCGAATCGATAGGCCACCTTGCCGATACTTTCCAGAATCTTAAAGGGACCTACGTATCGTGGCGCTAGCTTTCCTTTCTTCCCGAACCGGGTCACTCCTTTCCAAGGTGCAACCTTTAAGAGAACGTGATCTCCCACTTTGAACTGTAGGGGCTTGCGGCGTTTATCGGCGTAACTCTTTTGACGACTCCGAGCTTTCAAGAGATTGTCTCTGATTTGGAGGATCTTGTCCGTCGTTTCTTGAATTAGCTCGGGACCGGTGATTTGTGCTTCTCCGATCTCGTGCCATGCAATAGGCGATCGACATTTTCTTCCATACAGTGCCTCAAAAGGAGCCATTTGAATGCTGGTATGATAACTATTATTGTACGAGAATTCGATTAAAGGTAAATGTGTATCCCAGTTACCACCGAAATCTATGATGCACGCACGAAGCATGTCTTCGAGAGTGAGGATCGTGCGCTCAGTATGACCGTCAGTTTGAGGGTGAAAAGTGGTACTGAGGTTAAGCGTAGTACCGAGATCGGAGAGGAAAGTCTCCCAGAGACGTGAGGTAAAGCGACCGTCGCAGTCAGAGATGATGTCATGAGGCGTCCCGTGTCGACATATGACTTCGTCGGTATAGATTCTGTCACACCCCAACCGATGGCGGAATCATCGGGGTAGTGGCACTAGGCGACCAGATTGTCTCGTGAGAATTCCATAACAATCATTTAACAATATCATTCAAACATTAACGTCCCACACCATTAACATAACATTTTAAACAATCATTACAGAATCTAAGTTCTCCCACAAAAACAACAAGGTTCGATATCCCCTAGATTTATTACACTTGGAAACTAAACAAAATAAAGTCAAAACAAAACTACGCTAAGCAACATCCAAGGCATCCAAGCTATAAATCCTCAACCTGTTACATACGTTAAAATACAAGTCAATACAATTAAGTAAAGGTAAGCATACGAGTTTGAATAATACTAGCATAGTCGAGAAAGCGTTGCGAAACAATCTAATTACATATCATGATACACCAAAACACTTAACATAACATAGGCTCATTTCTCATACTAACTACCGTGAGAAGGCTTGCGAGTCCATCCTAACTAGACCCCGTCGGGTGTAAGCCACACTATAGTACCATACTAGCTAGGGAGGCAAGTTAACAAAAACAAGTCCTAGTCACATGTTTCTAGTATCACGTATTGAGCATACACAATCAGATTACTCGCGTGTGATAAACAGTTTTGATTTGTGATGTGATTTTATTATAGGAACGTAAGTAACACCCAAAAGTGCGTTTAAAGCGAAAATGGGTCAAGTATACTCACTGTGGGTGCGTTTTAGTTAGCTTAGAGATTCTGAGGAGAGTTGTGGAGAATGACGGTTTAGCCTGTAGACGAACAGAAGTACATCAGTCTTCCGAAAAGCTGAAACGGTTAAGTCTTGGTAGAGCAGTAGCCAAGTTTGGGCGAACTTGTGTGTAAACACACATGTTCGAGCGAACTTGTGTAATTCTGGTGAGTTATGAGCCAAGTTCGGTCGAACTTGATGAGATTCTTAAGAATCTTGTCAAGTTCGGGAGAACTTGTGGAGAATCCTTACTGAGGAGACAAGTTCGGGCGAACTTGTGTAGTTTCCTAAGAAACTATGCAAGTTCGGGCGAACTTGCAAGAAAACATGGTGAAAAGTACCCAAGTTCGGTCGAACTTGACCCATTTGGGTACAAGTTCGGTAGAACTTGACTTGGGGAAACTGGTGATTCTCGAGCGAACTTGATGTTTTCGGGTCCAAAATCTTGCATTTTCGCGTCGTTTGCTGAGGAAAATTGAGTGTTCATCCCTCCAACCCTGTGCTACTGAGCAAACTTAGGTCGGAGAGGTCTTTTAGAGTTGTTTTAGCCGTTTTACAAAAGCGTGGGCTAATCCGGGCAAACTCAGGGTTCGTTCGGATTAGTCCGGCTTGTGTAAACCAACATAAACGTCCTTGTGCTTCTAGATCCGGGATCTTGAATGATAGATGCTTCATTTCATATCAGAAAATGAACAAAACATCCTCAAAAGTCTGTATTTTGTGTCAAAATCGATATTTATCAAAGGTTTTCTCAGATCTAGAACTTACAAGCCGAGATCTTGCAGATCTCGTGTTTGGGAAGCCTCTGCTAACACCAAACGAACTCGTATTGTGTAGATCTAAGTTAAAAACAGAAGTTTTGAAGAAAAAGATGAAGATTTTCGTAAAAGAATGGGTTTTGATGAAAACGAAGGTAGATCCTTGTGCAAAATCGTTGTAAACCTTTGTTGGTTGTTGATAAACTTTGTTGTAGTTGAAATCTGGTCCTTTCTTACTTAGAAGACGAGAGATTTGGAATGAGGGAGCTCTGAGCGAACTTGGTCAGCAAGTGCAAATGAGAAGAATGACCTGAGTATTTATAGGAGAAGGAGCTGAGGGAGACAAGTTCGGCCGAACTTGCAGCGCGAACATGATAGATTTCAAGGGAAATATAGCTAAGTTCGGCCGAACTTGTACATTTCTGTACAAGTTCGCGCGAACTTGAGGGAAACAAGGGAGTCCTGGTTATCAGGCAAGTTCGGGCGAACTTGTGGTAGTCAAGTTCGGCCGAACTTGGCCTGGTGACCAAGTTTCGTTTGCCGATTTCGCGTTAAGGGTTTGTTTGGTTATTCGGTTTGCATTAGATAGTTATATTAAGAGTTAAATTAAAGCGTTAAGCGTTATAGTTGGTTTAATAACTACGATTTGCGATTAGCGATGCGATTTATTAAGCGATTAGATACGATAATAACGTAAAATACCATAAGTGATTAACATAAACTTTATTATTAACCGAATCTCGAGATTATAAAAGAAGTACAGCGATAAATCAAGGAAAAAGATAACAACGAATTTTCGAGTTGTTACAGTCTCCCTACTTTAGGGAATTTCGTCCCGAAATTAGGTAGTAGCTGTAACAAATAGATGCGGGTACTTAGCCTTCATATCAATTTCCAGTTCCCAAGTAAACTCGGCGCCGCGTTTGCCCTCCCATCGAACCTTCACGATAGGGATGCGAGATCGCCGTAGTTTCTTAGTCTCTCGGTCCATGATTTCCACAGGCTTTTCCACGAAATGGAGAGTCTCGTTGATTTGCAGATCTTCGAGAGGGACATGCAGATTTTCTTCGGCGAGGCATTTCTTGAGGTTAGATACGTGGAAAGTCAGATATACATTATTAAGTTCCCCCGGTAATTCGAGACGATAGGCTACTTTACCGATTCTTTCCGGAATCTTAAAGGGACCAATGTATCGAGGTGCTAGCTTTCCTTTCTTGCCGAAGCGGACCACTCCCTTCCAAGGTGCAACCTTTAGGAGAACGTGATCTCCCACTTCGAACTGTAGGGGTTTGCGGCGTTTATCGGCGTAACTCTTTTGACGACTCCGAGCTTTCAAGAGATTGTCTCTGATTTGGAGGATCTTGTCCGTCGTTTCTTGAATTAGCTCGGTGCGGTGATTTGTGCTTCTCTGATCTCGTGCCATGCAATAGGCGACGACATTTTCTTCCATACAGTGCCTCAAAAGGAGCCATTTGAATGCTGGTATGATAACTATTATTGTACGAGAATTTGATTAAAGGTAAATGTGTATCCCAGTTACCACCGAAATATATGATGCACGCACGAAGCATGTCTTCGAGGGTGCGGATCGTACGCTCAGTCTGACCGTCGGTCTGAGGGTGAAAAGCGGTACTGAGATTGAGAGTAGTACCGAGAGTGGATTGAAAGGTCTCCCAGAGACGCGAGGTAAAACGACCGTCTCGGTCAGAGATGATGTCACGAGGCGTCCGGTGTCGACATATAACTTCGTCGGTATAGATTCGGGCTAACCGTTCGACCTTAAAGTCTTCTCGTATAGCAATAAAGTGCGCGGATTTAGTAAGATGATCAACGATAACCCAAATGCTATCGTGATCGGATGAAGTGCGGGGAAGTTTGGTAACGAAGTCCATAGCTATACTCTCCCACTTCCACATCGGGATTTCGGGTTGTTCAAGTAAACGAGAGGGCCTTTGATGTTCGACTTTAACCTTCGAACAAGTCAAGCATTTTGAGACGTAAATGGCGATATCCTTTTTCATGCCCGGCCACCAGTACTTAGGACGAAGGTCCTGGTACATCTTGTCGGTACCAGGGTGAATGGAATATCGAGATTTATGAGCTTCTTTCATTAGCAATTCATGAAGATTATCACGAGTACGAATCCAAATACAATCGAGATACTAATAAATACCATCAGATTTAGATACAAGCTGAGTTTCGGCACCACATTTCATTTCGTCTTGAAGGGTATTCTCGTTAAAGCAGGAAAATTGAGCGGCCCGGATGAGGGTTTCAAGTTTAGCACAAGCTTGAGAGTCACGGATACCATATACATAGCTTCGTCGACTTAGAGCATCGGCGACCGACGACGACGTTTGCTTTGCCAGGATGGTAGCGTATCTCACAATCGTAGTCGTTGAGAAGTTCAACCCATCGACGTTGTCGCATGTTTAGTTCTTTTTGATTAAAGATATGTTGTAAGCTCTTATGGTCGGTGAAGACCGTACACTTAGTACCGTAAATGTAGTGTCGCCATATCTTTAATGCAAAAACAACTGCACCGAGTTCAGATCGTGGGTAGTGTAGTTCTTCATGTGGATCTTGAGTTGTCGAGACGCATACGTGATAACCTTGTCTCGTTGCATGAGAACACAACCAAGACCAAGATTAGAGGCATCGCAGTAAACAACGAAATCGTCGTTTCCGTCGGGTAAAGCGAGAACGGGAGCGTTGCATAGCATACGCTTGAGAGTTTGAAAGGCTTCCTCTTGCTTGGTTTCCCAAACGAAAGGTTTGTCCTTATGAGTTAAAGCAGTAAGCAGAACGACGATTTTTGAAAAGTCGGCGATGAATCGACGGTAATATCCCGCTAATCCAAGAAATGAACGGATTTCGAAAGCATTCTTCGGTGTAATCCAGCTCTTGACAGCTTCAATCTTTGCGGGGTCGACGTGAATTCCTTGACTATTAACGATGTGGCCGAGAAACTGGACTTCTTCGAGCCAGAATTCACATTTTGAGAACTTAGCATAAAGGCGATTTCCTTGAAGAAGTTCGAGGACTAAACGGAGATGACGCGGTTCGTCTCTCGACTTCGAATAGATAAGGATATCATCGATGAAAACAACGACGAAACAATCTAAGAAGGCTTTACACACACGGTTCATCAAATCCATGAAAACCACGGGTGCATTCGTAAGACCAAAAGGCATGACCACGAATTCGAAATGGCCATAGCGAGTACGAAAGGCGGTTTTCGAAATGTCTTCTTCCAACACGCGTAACTGATGATAACCGGAACGAAGATCGATCTTGGAAAAACAAGTAGAACCTTGAAGCTGATCAAATAAGTCGTCGATACGGGGAAGAGGATAGCGGTTCTTTATCGTGAGTTTGTTAAGTTCATGATAATCGATGCACATACGGAACGATCCATCCTTCTTTTTCATGAAAAGGACAGGAGCGCCCCATGGCGAAGTGCTCGGGTGTATGAAACCTTTATCAAGAAGCTCTTGAAGTTTGCTCGATAGCTCGCGCATTTCGGATGGTGCGAGGCGATAAGGAGCTTTAGCAACTGGAGTAGCTCCAGGAACTAAATCGATACGGAATTCAACATCTCGAGTAGGGGGTAAACCGGGTAAATCATCGGGAAAGACTTTAGGAAATTCACAAACAACGGGAACGTCTTTATAAGTCTTCTTTTCTTTCTCCGGGTTCACGATATGGGCGAGGAAAGCAACACATCGCTTTTGCAAGCATTTGTGTGCTCGAGTACATAACAAAAGTATCAACTTCTTTGAGGGTGTTTCACCATAAACATGAAGTTGATCACCATTCGGAAGGGGGAAGCGAATCATTTTATCGAAACATACAACTTCAGCATGATTCTCACGAAGAAAATCCATGCCTGCTATGATATCGAAACTACCTAACTGCATAGGTATGAGATTGATCGAGAAGACATGGTTGTTGAGATCGAGATTAAAACCACGTAAGATGGAATTAACGGTAACGGTTCTTCCGGTGGCGACTTCCACATCGAAAGTCTTTGGGAGTTTGGCGCGCTTATGTAACATCCGTAAAAAAACGGGTTTCCAAAACCCGCTTCGTTTATATACCGAATAGTCAGTCATAATTTTCGTCGCGTATATATTGGTTATTTTAATTTTAAACGATACATAATTAATAAACATTGTTAGAATTTTAAAACATAATTAATAAATCATAAAAAAAAGAGAAATAAAAAATATTTGAGGCTGCCGGGTTTCGAACCCGGGTCAGCTGGTTCAACAAGCAACCAACACACCACTCCGCCACACGCTTAAGTTTGGATTAATACTGAAATAAATAATACTTAACATAAAACTCGAAATCAAAATCCGGACTTTCAGCGCGACAGAACTCGCGATCACCGGAAAATCCAAACATCCGCGAGTTTAGCCATTTTCGTTTTGACTATAACGTTATAACCGACTACGACATCGGTTATAACCGACGTCTATAGTCAATTCCAGACGTAACCGCCGGAGAGACTTAACCGGAAATCTTGAAACCGAAACAATTAAAGGCAGGATGTTGTAACTCTATAAATACCGACTCTAATCATCCAAACCAACTCGCGCAAGCTCTCAATCCTTACCCTCTGTGCAATTTTGCTGTTTTTGAAACATCGCCGGAATTCTCTGCAAGTCGCCGGAAAACCGAACCCATTTCATCTCTTCTGCCTTACTCTAAAATAAGACTTCTAGAGCTCAGACAGAAAGCACCACACTCACCTCAAACTTCTGATAGAGCCTATGTCGCAAGATAAACTTCGCCGGAGTTAACCTCAGCCGCCGGAACTTCATCGGAGATCACAACTGTTCGGTACAACACCTTTAATCCTTTTTGTTTAAATTATTTCATTAACAGTATTGATCAATCAACTAATTCAATAAAAAATTTTCGATTAAACAGTCGGGTGGATTCTCTGGTTTTATAAATCGAAGAAGATGAAGTTTTGAAATGTGTATAAATATAATAAAAACCGGAATAATAACCGGGTTAGACACACAATCCAGTGGTGGACTGTGTGCAAACATAACGTACATGTCCCGGGTTCGAGTCTATTGTGTTCCGATCCACTGAAATATCATACCCTTTATATAAAAACCAAATCTTGAAGCACGTGTTAAGTGTATAAATATAATATAAATTCTGTCTATAACAGGTTAGACACCCAGCCCAGTTGGTTGGGTTGGGTGCAAGTTAAGTCGATGGTCACAGGTTCGATCCCCGCTAAGCCAGCCGGTCAGAGGATATTCAAAAACCTTTTTAATTAAATAAAATTCTAAATAATCCAAATAGTATATAAATATAATTAAAATCAGAAATATTTCGGGTTAGACACGTAGCTCAGTTGGTAGAGCTGCGTGCACGCGTACGGGAGGTCACGAGTTCGAACCTCACTCAGCGCACATAATAAACACAATCAGACCGGTCAACAGTCAAAGTCAACGGTCAAAGTCAACAGTCAACATTTTTTTTATTTATTTATTTAATTAGAAAATTATTTAAAAATACTTAAAAATAATATTTTTAAAGTTAGAAAATGTCCTTAAACTCACAAAAATAAATCTAGAAATCCTATTAAGGTTATGAATTAAAATTATTAATCTCAAATAAAATCCATTTATTTACCGAACCATTATGTTATTATTTAGGTTAGTTTCTCTCGTGGTTAAATCCAAATTCGTGCGCATTCATCATCAATCCAAGAAACGCAACCACTGTGAGTGAATTCTTACATATTCCCCTTTTTATTCATGTTTTGGGGTGTATCATGTGTCGCTTAAATTAATTCGCTTATTCAAACTCGTGCCATTACCATTATATGATCTAAACCTATAATGTAAATATTGTTTGTTGTGATGTGTGTTTACATATTGCCAAATTACGTGCAAATCAATTCATTAGGCCCATCAGTTCCTCGTTGGAGACGGGTTGAACAACGCGTGCCTCAAAATCATTCATTAGGCCCATCAGTTCCTCGTGGGAGACGAGTTGAACAACGCGTGCCTCAAAATCAATCATTTGGTGTATATGTGTGCAATAATTAATATTATGTGTTTTGTGATTAAATTTACATTTATGTTTACTCATATGTGGTTATGCACTTTATTTTATAATCGATACAATGAACACGTTTAAATGTTTTCATATGATTCACTCGCCAACTTTTTGTTGACCCAAAAACCCTATTTTTACACATGATACAGGTGGACAGGTTGAATCAAGGAACACATAGGAAATTGCCTTAGAAGAAAAATAATGAAGTCTTGAAAGATGTATAGAACATGTTGTACTTGTATTATTGATTGTAATGATTCTCCATTAAAAAGAAATAATAAATATGAAACTTTATAATAAATGTCATGAGCTTTGATGAAAACCCAATCATGCCCGATCACCATTTCCGCTACGGGTCGGGGTGTGACAGATTGGTATCAGAGCTTTTGACTATAGGGAAATAGTATAGGTTATTACACCCTTAGAGCCTATACTATAGTTGATTAGATTTTAATTGTTTATGTGGTTACATGCCAACTCATGATGTTTATTTGTTTCATATTTATTACATACACAAATGCATGCAAACACTTCCACTATCATATTGTGTGATATTTAATAAGTTATACTTATTGTTAAACATAACATGCTTACATATACATTCATCACGCATATTTCAATGTTCACATATTCAAGTCATCCTCATATTCCTTTATTCAAGATTTTGTCACATTTTTCGTTTTTCAATCTCATCAAAGTGAGTTCTACGACGGGCATGTAGTAACTGTAAGGGTACAAGTACTGGTAGTCGGAACGTCCTGTCTAGGTTGGCATTCGTATAAATCCAATATAACGGACCAGTTTGCCTACCTGGGGACTAACAATGAGAGTACGAAGGACCTATTAGGCCAAAGCATGCCACACCAAACGTCGTTCGAACTAACCCCACTTTGAGGTGTCACCGTGTCCACACCTGGATGCACTCCGAATTTCATACGTTACATACATATTTCTCGATTTTCTCCGGGTTTTAGTGTACGTTACCAGGCTAACACATGCGAACCATATGAAAGACCCGGTAATCATGGGCCCACATGATTACGAAGGTGAAGTATGGCGGCATGCAAGGCCCAATTACGAGCAAAGCCCAAGACATCCTATGGATGTAGTAGATTTATTATTCTATATTTATTTTATGAATGTTCATTCCTAAATACGACACATGACACCTAAAACGTCAAACTCATACTCTCGATACGTATTCCTTGTAGATGTCTTCTAGCCTTGCTCGTAGAAAAATGAAAGCAGGAAAATCCCGTGAGCGCATGGCTGCCCAAATCGCTCAACAAATGGCGGCCGTAATACCCAACATCGTAGTTCAAGTTCAACAAGCCCTTACCGCTAATCCCGTCAACCCAATCCACCAAGAAGATCAAAACATTGTCAATCTTTCCCCAAAAGCCACTAAATGCACCTACAAACATTTCAAATCCTGCGATCCTCCAAAATACGAAGGGACTGAAGGTGTCACCGCTCTCCTCCATTGGTTTGAGGAGATGGAGAGCACTTTCCTCAATTGCGACTGCCCCGATAATCGTAAGGTGCGATATGCTACCGGTCGTTTGTTTGGAGTAGCACTTACATGGTGGAATACAGAGAAGGCCAAGCGAGGTGTTGAAGATGCTATGACTTTGACTTGGGAAGAGTTGAAGGAAATCATGACAAGACGGTTTTGTCCAAGAAGCGAAATCAAGAAATTGGAAGATGAGTTCTATTCTTTGAAACAAAAGGAGGGCGACCACACCACATACAACAAGAAATTCCTTGAGTTAAATCAAATGGTCCCCAACTTGTTCACTCCCCTCTACCGTTTGATCGAGCACTACATTCGAGGTCTTCCTTCAAAAATTCAAGACTCTGTAATAAGTACCACACCTGCAACTTTGGAAGCAGCAATGGAGTTAGCTACAGAGCTCACCGAAAACCGCATACGTAATAAAGACTTCACGGAGGAGAAGAAGAAGGATAAAACATCAACCGAAACCTCAAACTCCACCAGAACCGAATCCTCTTCACAACCCATTTCTAAGAGAAAACGAGATGGGCAAATTTTCGCTGTCACCCAACACAATCAACCAACTTCACAAGCCATACCCCTCCAAGCTATCCCAATCACTCAAGTAGCACCCAACTCAACTTACCCAAATAAGAAACCTTACTTTGGACCTCACCCTCAATGCAACACCTGTTTTTATCACCATCCATCTACCTTACCTTGTCGACTATGTGCGAATTATGGACGCTATGGTCATTTGAGCAAGGTTTGCCGTACCTCTCAAAACCAAACCTCACCCCCTACTCAAAACAGGATCCAAACATATCAACAACCCCAATACCCCATGTTTCCATATGTTCGAGCTTGTTTTAATTGCGGCGACCCTACCCACTTTAGAAACAAGTGCCCTCGATTGGTTAACATCATAAACGCCCAAGCTCAAGCAAACCCAGTTAACCAAGCAAATCAAGAAAACCTAACCACTAGGCCACCAGCAAGAGGAAGAGCTTACAACATCAACGCCAATCCTGTTGAAGATATTAACGGCCCAAACGAACCACCCAACTAGTTTTCTTTACCAAAAATCAAGATTCAACTCCAACCGCTTAGTTTTTATGTTTTCTTTATGTTATCTCAATCTTCACGTATCTCAATTATAAATTGGAAATTTATCCAAGAATTTTAATGCGAATTACTATTTCAGTTTTGTTTTATACTCATTGATTTAACATTCATATCATCATACATCTCGACGTATCTCAATCTCATCATTTAAAGAAGTTGGGTTGTGTCTCACTTTTACCTAGACTAACCCCTTCATCATAACAAACGAGAGAGGTACTATCATCATTCAATCATGTATACCTTCAGATTTGAGACTCAAGTTTTGGTTGTTATGCTTGTTTATGTTTTAGAGTCACATAGAACTAATCATAATTTACTGATAAAGCCAATGAAAATTTGACAAGAATATGGTGGATACGCCGCTGGTACTTCCTATATATAAGTATTCTTGCCAAAGGATCAGAGGCATTGTCAGGCGGTTATGAGAAGTTCCATATAGGATTTAGTAGTGTCATGGTTGAAGTTTGTTTTATACTCACTGATTTAGCATTCATATCATCATACATCGCAACGTATTTCAATCTCATCATTCAAAGAAGTTGGGTTGTGTCTCACTTCTACATAGACTAACCTCTTCATCATAACAAACGAGAGAGGTACTGTCATCATTCAAACATGTATACTTTCAGAATTAAGACTCAAGCTTTGGTTGTTGTGTTTGTTTATGTTCTAGAGTCACATAGAACTAATCATAACTTACTGATAAAGCCAATGAAAATTTGACAAGAATATGGTGGATACGCCACTGGTACTTCCTGTATATATGTATTCTTGCCAAAGGATCAGAGGCATTGTCAGGCGGTTATGAGAGGTTCCATGTAAGTTTTAGTGGTAGAAGTTTTGTTTTAGGATATAACCTTATCTTTCCAAACGTATCGATTCTCTCAAAACTCTTGTGCATGAGATCATACCTAGTCAATCAACTCTGTTTATCAATATTCCTTATCTTAGGCATCAAAAAGCGATTCCTGTAGCAGAGTATCCAACCCTTACTAGGAACGTTACCGCCTCCAATAAAATTTAAACTTTCACCCTCTTCTGATTATGAAATTGTCAAATTAAAACACCCTCTCCACAAGTCAAATATACCACTATTACTTAAATTTCGGGACGAAATTTCTAAAAGTAGGGGATACTGTAACATCCGTAAAAAAAACGGGTTTCCAAAACCCGCTTCGTTTATTAACCGAATAGTCAGTCATAATTTTTGTCGCGTATATATTGGTTATTTTAATTTTAAACGATACATAATTAATAAACATTGTTAGAATTTTAAAACATAATTAATAAATCATAAAAAAAGAGAATAAAAAATATTTGAGGCTGCCGGGTTTCGAACCCGGGGCAGCCGGTTCAACAAGCAACCAACACACCACTTCGCCACACACTTAAGTTTGGATTAATACTGAAATAAATAATACTTAACATAAAACTCGAAATCAAAATCCGGACTTTTAGCGCGACAGAACTTGCGATCACCGGAAAATCCGGCAATCCGCGAGTTTAGCCATTTTCCTGTTGACTATAACGTTATAACCGACTACGACATCGGTTATAACCGACGTCTACAGTCAATTCCAGACGTAACTGCCAGAGAGACTTAACCGGAAATCTTGAAACCGAAATAATTAAAGGCAGGATGTTGTAACTCTATAAATACCGACTCTAATCATCCAAACCAACTGGCGCAAGCTCTCAATCCTTACCCTCTGTGCAATTTTGCTGTTTCTGAAACATCGCCGGAATTCTCTGTAAGTCGCCGGAAAACCGAACCCATTTCATCTCTTCTGCCTTACTCTAAAATAAGACTTCTAGAGTTCAGACAGAAAGCACCACACTCACCTCAAACTTCTGATAGAGCCTCTGTCGCAAGATAAACTTCGCCGGAGTTAACCTCAGCCGCCGGAACTTCATCGGAGATCACAACTGTTCGATACAGCACCTTTAATCCTTTCTGTTTAAATTATTTCGTTAACAGTATTGATCAATCAACTAATTCAATAAAAAATTTTCGATTAAACAGTCGGGTGGATTCTCTGGTTTTATAAATCGAAGAAGATGAAGTTTTGAAATGTGTATAAATATAATAAAAACCGGAATAATAACCGGGTTAGACACACATTCCAGTGATGGACTGTGTGCAAACATAACGTACACATCCCGGGTTCGAGTCTATTGTGTTCCGATCCACTAAAATATCATACCCTTTTTATAAAAACCAAATCTTGAAGCACGTGTTAAGTGTATAAATATAATATAAATTCTGTCTATAACAGGTTAGACACCCAGCCCAGTTGGTTGGGCTGGGTGCAAGTTAAGTCGATGGTCACAGGTTCGATCCCCGCTAAGCCAGCCGGTCAGAGGATATTCAAAAACCTTTTTAATTAAATAAAATTCTGAATAATCCAAATAGTATATAAATATAATTAAAATCAGAAATATTTCGGGTTAGACACGTAGCTCAGTTGGTAGAGCTTCGTGCACGCGTACGGGAGGTCACGAGTTCGAACCTCACTTAGCGCACATAATAAACACAATCAGACCGGTCAACAGTCAAAGTCAACGGTCAACATTTTTTTTATTTATTTATTTAATCAGAAAATTATTTAAAAATACTTAAAAATAATATTTTTAAAGTTAGAAAATGTCCTTAAACTCACAAAAATAAATCTAGAAATCCTATTAAGGTTATGAATTAAAATTATTAATCACAAATAAAATCCATTTATTTACCGAACCATTATGTTATTATTTAGGTTAGTTCTCTCGTGGTTAAATCCAAATTCGTGCGCATTCATCATCAATCCAAGAAACGCAACCACTGTGAGTGAATTCTTACAAATTCCCCTTTTTATTCACGTTATGGGGTGTATCATGTGTCGCTTAAATTAATTCGCTTATTCAAACTCGTGCCATTACCATTATATGATCTAAACCTATAATGTAAATATTGTTTGTTGTGATGTGTGTTTACATATTGTCAAGTTACGTGCAAATCAATTCATTAGGCCCATCAGTTCCTCGTTGGAGACGGGTTGAACAACGCGTGCCTCAAAATCATTTATTAGGCCCATCAGTTCCTCGTGGGAGACGAGTTGAACAACGCGTGCCTCAAAATCAATCATTTGGTGTATATGTGTGCAATAATTAATATTATGTGTTTTGTGATTAAATTTACATTTACGTTTACTCATATGTGGTTATGCACTTTATTTTATAATCGATACAATGAACACGTTTAAATGTTTTCATAGGATTCACTCGCCAAATTTTTGTTGACCCCAAAACCCTATTTTTACACATGATACAGGTGGACAGGTTGAAGCAAGGAACACATAGGAAATTGCCTTAGAAGAAAAATAATGAAGTCTTGAAAGATGTATAGAACATGTTGTACTTGTATTATTGATTGTAATGATTCTCCATTAAAAATAAATAATAAATATGAAACTTTATAATAAATATCATGAGCTTTGATGAAAACCCAATCATGCCCCGATCACCATTTCCGCTGCGGGTCGGGGTGTGACAGCTTACATTTTAAAACCTTTTCGAATTCTAACGATATAAAACAATTATCAGCACCAGTATCAAATAAACATGAAGCATAAATACCATTAACGAGAAACGTACCATTGACAACATTGTTGTCATTCTGGGCCTGGCGGTGATTGAGATTGAAGGATCTTCCACGCTCAGCTTGTTGTTGTTGCTGAGGCTGCGGTGGTGGTTGTTGCTGCTGCGGCTCTTGTTTCACCTAGTGCGGTTTGGGCAAACATTAGCAAAATGGTTCAGATCACCATACCAGAAGCACACTCGTGCCTTTGGAGCTTGCTGCTGGTTGGCTTGAGGAGGAGCAGGTAAAGCTGGAGCTGTTGGAGCCTGAGGAGCTGGCTGACGAGGGCCGGTACGGCAACTCACCGTAAAATGGCCGTAGATATTGCAATTTGTTTAAAAACGGCAGTTGCCACCCACCACATGATGATAAGTGCACTTAGGGCACAGTGGGTGAGGACCGGTGTACCCACGCTTAGCTGGAGGTGCGTTCGGAGCGGCTGATTGAAGCGGCTGCGGGTTCGCTGGAGCGGTGAGAGCATAGTTCTTACTCGGGTTTCCTCTCTTGCGTCCCTGACGCTTTCCCTTCGGGTCACTTGGTGGTTCGGTAGCAGCGGTTGGTTCGACAACGGCTTGATTGGCGACTTTCGCATGATTCTTGAAATAACCATCTTGAACTTGCTGATCATTGATCTCAGCGGCGAGCATGAAGGTTTCCTCGATGGTTGTAGTACGAGCAACTTTCACAAAATTCACGACACATTCGGGTAAACCACGGATGTACTTGTTGATAGCTTTCTCAGTTCCTTGCTGGGACAGATGATGCTCAAAATCTTAAACCGAGCAGTGAATCCAGCATTGTCGGGACCATCCTGTTTGATTCCCCAAAACTCATTCTTGAGCTTTTGCATTTTGTGCAGAGGACAAAACTCTTTCAACATCACTTCCTTGAGTTCCTCCCAAGATAGATTGTAGGCTTCATCATTACTGCGTCTATTCCTTTCGGCGGTCCACCAGTCAAGAGCACGGGACTGAAAGACTCTGGTAGCGTTCACTGTGCGGAGGTCATCGGGGCATCCACTTTGCCAAAAGGTGACCTCGATGGCGTCAAACCAATGGAACATAGCTGTCGGTCCATCGTTGCTCGTGAAGGCGAGAGGTGCACAAGCCTTGAAATTTTTGAAGCTGAACCGTGACTTGGGGTTCTCAGCTTTTGAGTCAACTGACGAGTTACTGCTCACATCATGGATTTCTGAGACGATTTTCGGGATGACCTTAGCCATTTCCTTGGCTACCATGGTGGCAATACGCTTGTCGGCGTTGCTGCGCTGGAGATTCCTTCGGGTGTGCGATCCCATAGAAGACATCTACACGAAGGATTTAGATTAGATGAGATTCGATTATAATAGAGTTATGTTTTATATATCTATTATTATCATAATTCATACAAGGCACATAACACATAGGCAAGTAACACGTAGGCAAATAAGCACATAGCACATAGCACATAAGCGCGTAAGCACATAAGCACATAATTCACGCAAGCACATAATCACATAATTCATGTAAGGGTACGTTTTGAACGGATTCTGTGCCTTCCATTATTCCTGCGATGTGCGATATGGGATGCGAGATATAAGCGATATGTATAATAGCGAGATAAGCGAGATAATACCGCGTATGAGGCACACGTCCTCATAGGCGTAAGCGAGTTAAGCGATTAGTTTGGTTTGTGTATTAATTAGCGTTTAGGTTACGAGAGCTGTGCGAGTTGTGCATACATTCGATGGAGCGTAAATGCAATAAATCGAGAAAACGATGATATGATAAATCATCAAAGCGAGAAATCGAATAAAGCGAAAATTCTCGAAATTTTAAACACGTGAATAATAATAAACTCGATGATGCGTAAATCGACGATATAGGCTTAAATCAATTGGGAGTGTCTGGGGTTTTGAGACATTTGACACGCCAAAGTGATTCGACTACCCTTTGCATTTGGACCCACACTTTGGCCTAATAGATAAACGTTCTCACCGCAAGCGGCTAACGACGTTCACCCTTTCCAGTTAATACGTGTTCCAAACCATCGGCATAACTGAGACTTTGGTGAGATTGAAAATCGAATTGCGGAATCAGTTACTAAGATGCGGGTTTCACCCCTAACTTAACAACTTTATTCCTAGATAGAAATGGAGATTTTCGTCGAGGTTTGGATGTCACTCCTAACTCAACGAGGGTACCTCGTGCGAGAGAATGCGCGGAGTGAATGATCTCGTCGAGAGTTCTCGGTTTTCACACCTATTCTCGACTTGATCACTCGTTTGGTGTGATGCGAGCGTTTCTAAGCGTGTATTACTGTATTAGCTTTAAGAAAGGCACATGGAAGCATTTACAGGAAGTAGTTTAACATTTAAGCCAAAGATAGGTCAATTGGGTACTTAAACATGCTACTAGGTCAATCATGGCAATTCTACCTATTATCCTAAAGTTATGGTACTCTGATACCAATCTGTCACACCCCAACCGATGGCGGAATCATCGGGGTAGTGGCACTAGGTGACCAGATTGTCTCGTGAGAATTCCATAACAATCATTTAACAATATCATTCAAACATTAACGTCCCACACCATTAACATAACATTTTAAACAATCATTACAGAATCTAAGTTCTCCCACAAAAACAACAAGGTTCGATATCCCCTAGATTTATTACACTTGGAAACTAAACAAAATAAAGTCAAAACAAAACTACGCTAAGCAACATCCAAGGCATCCAAGCTATAAATCCTCAACCTGTTACATACGTTAAAATACAAGTCAATACAATTAAGTAAAGGTAAGCATACGAGTTTGAATAATACTAGCATAGTCGAGAAAGCGTTGCGAAACAATCTAATTACATATCATGATACACCAAAACACTTAACATAACATAGGCTCATTTCTCATACTAACTACCGTGAGAAGGCTTGCGAGTCCATCCTAACTAGACCCCGTCGGGTGTAAGCCACACTATAGTACCATACTAGCTAAGGAGGCAAGTTAACGAAAACAAGTCCTAGTCACATGTTTCTAGTATCACGTATTGAGCATACACAATCAGATTATTCGCGTGTGATAACCAGTTTTGATTTGTGATGTGATTTTATTATAGGAACGTCTGTAACACCCAAACGTGTGATTAAAGCGAAAATGGGTCAAGTATACTCACTGTGGGTGCGTTTTAGTTAGCTTAGAGATTCTGAGGAGAGTTGCGGAGAATGCCGGTTCAGCCTGTAGATGAACAGAAGTACATCAGTCTTCCGAAAAGCTAAAACGGTTAAGTCTTGGTAGGGCAGTAGCCAAGTTCGGGCGAACTTGTGTTAAACACACATGTTCGAGCGAACTTGTGTAATTTTGGTGAGTTATGAGCCAAGTTAGGTCGAACTTGATGAGATTCTTAAGAATCTTGTCAAGTTCGGGCGAACTTATGGAGAATCCTTACTGAGGAGACAAGTTTGGGCGAACTTGTATAGTTTCCTAAGAAACTATGCAAGTTCGGGCGAACTTGCAAGAAAACTTGGTGAAAAGTACCCAAGTTCGGTCGAACTTGACCCATTTGGGTACAAGTTCGGTCGAACTTGACTTGGGGAAACTGGTGATTCTCGAGCGAACTTGATGTTTTCGGGTCCAACCCTGTGCTACTGAGCAAACTTAGGTCGGAGTGGTCTTTTAGAGTTGTTTTAGCCGTTTTACAAAAGCGTGGGCTAATCCGGGAGAACTCGGGGTTCGTTCGGATAAGTCCGGCTTGTGTAAACCAACATAAACGTCCTTGTGCTTCCAGATCTGGGATCTTGAATGATAGATGCTTCGTTTCATATCAGAAAATGAACAAAACATCCTCAAAAGTCCGGATTTTGTGTCAAATCGATATTTATCAAAGGTTTTCTCAGATGTAGAACATACAAGCCGAGATCTTGCAGATCTCGTGTTTGGGAAGCCTCTGCTAACACCAAACGGACTCGTATTGTGTAGATCTAAGTTAAAAACAGAAGTTTTGAAGAAAAAGATGAAGATTTTCGTAAAAGAATGGGTTTTGATGAAAACGAAGGTAGATCCTTGTGCAAAATCGTTGTGAACCTTTGTTGGTTGTTGATAAACGTTGTTGTAGTCGAAATCGGGTCGTTTGTTACTTAGAACATGAGGGATTTGGAATGAGGGAGCTCTGAGCGAACTTGGTCAGCAAGTGCAAATGAGAAGAATGAGTTGAGTATTTATAGGAGAAGGAGCTGAGGGAGACAAGTTCGGCTGAACTTGCATGATTTCCATGCAAGTTCGCGCGAACATGATAGATTTCAAGGGAAATATAGCTAAATTCGGCCGAACTTGTACATTTCTGTACAAGTCCGTGCGAACTTGAGGGAAACAAGGGAGTCCTGGTTATCAGGCAAGTTCGGGCGAACTTGTGGTAGTCAAGTTCGGCTGAACTTGGCCTGGTGACCAAGTTTCGTTTGCCGATTTCGCGTTAAGGGTTCGTTTGGTTATTCGGTTCGCATTAGATAGTTATATTAAGCGTTATAGTTGGTTTAATAACTGCGATTTGCGATGCGATGAGATTAGCGATGCGATTTATTAAGCGATTAGATACGATAATAACGTAAAATACCATAAGTAATTAACATAACTTTATTATTAACGGAATATCGAGATTATAAAAGAAGTACAGTGATAAATCAAGGAAAAGATAACAACGAATTTTCGAGTTGTTACAGATTCGTCCTAATCGTTCTACCTTAAAGTCTTCTCGTATAGCAATAAAGTGCGCAGATTTGTAAGACGATCAACGATAACCCAAATGCTATCGTGACTAGAGGAGGTGCGAGGAAGTTTCGTAATGAAGTCCATAGCTATGCTCTCCCACTTCCACATTGGGATTTCGGGTTGTTCGAGCAAGCCAGAGGGCCTTTGATGTTCGGCTTTAACCTTAGAGCAGGTTAAGCACTTTGAGACGTACACGGTGATATCCTTTTTCATTCCCGGCCACCAGTACTTAGGATGAAGGTCCTGGTACATTTTGTCGGCTTCGGGATGGATGGAGTATCGAGATTTATGAGCTTCGGTCATTAGCAATTCACGAAAGTTATCACGGCTGGGAATCCAAATACGATCGAGGTAATAGTAGATACCGTTAGGTTTAACAACGAGCTGAGTTTCGGCACCATATTTCATTTCTTCCTCTAGGGTATTCTTGTTAAAGCAAGCGAATTGCGCGGAGCGAATCATGATTTCGAGATCATTCAAAGCTTGAGAGTCACGAATACTACACACATAGCTTCTTCGACTGAGAGCATCGGCTGCGACGTTTACTTTACCAGGATGGTAGCGTATCTCACAATCGTAGTCATTGAGAAGTTCAACCCATCTGCGTTGGCGCATATTCAGTTCCTTTTGATTGAAGATATGTTGTAAGCTCTTATGGTCTGTGAAGACCGTACACTTAGTACCGTAAAGGTAGTATCGCCATATCTTCAATGCAAAAACAACTGCACTGAGTTCGAGATCATGGGTTATGTAGTTCTTCTCGTGGATCTTTAGTTCTCGAGACGCATACGCAATAACCTTGTCTCGTTGCATAAGAACACAACCAAGACCAAGATTAGAGGCATCGCAATAAAAAACGAAGTCGTCGTTTCCATCGGGAAGGGCGAGTACGGGAGTGTTGCATAGCATACGCTTAAGAGTTTGAAAGGCTTCCTCTTGTTTGGAATCCCAAGCGAAAGGTTTATCCTTATGAGTTAAAGAGGTAAACGGAACGACGATTTTCAAAAAGTCGGCGATGAATCGACGGTAGTAACCCACCAATCCAAGAAAGGAACGGATTTCAGATGCATTCTTCGGCGTAATCCAACTCTTGACAACTTCAATCTTTGCAGGGTCGACATGAATTCCTTGACTATTAATGAAGTGGCCGAGAAATTGGACTTCTTCGAGCCATAATTCACATTTAGAGAATTTAGCATAAAGGCGATTACCTTGGAGAAGTTCGAGGACTAAACAGAGATGGCACGCGTGTTCGTCTCTCGACTTCGAGTAGATAAGGATATCATCTATAAACACAATGACGAAACGATCTAAGAAGACTTTACACACACGGTTCATCTAATCCATGAAGACCGCAGGTGCATTTGTAAGACCGAAAGGCATGACCACGAATTCGAAATGGCCATAACAGGTACGAAAGGCGGTTTTCGGAATATCTTCTTCCAATACGCGTAACTGATGATAACCGGAACGCAAATCGATCTTGGAAAAACAAGTAGCACCTTGAAGCTGATCAAATAAGTCGTCGATTTGGGGAAGAGGATAGCGGTTCTTTATCGTGAGTTTGTTAAGTTCACAATAATCGATGCACATTCGGAACGTCCCATCTTTCTTTTTCACAAAAAGAACGGGTGCGCCACAAGGCGAAGTGCTCGGGCATATGAAACCTTTATCAAGAAGTTCTTGAAGTTGGCTTGATAGCTCGTGCATTTCGGATGGTGCGAGACGATAGGGAGCTTTAGCAACGGGAATCAAATCAATACGGAATTCAACATCACGAGTAGGGGTAAACCGGGTAGATCGTCGGGAAAAACTTTAGGAAATTCACAAACAACGGGTACATCTTTCCAGGTTTTCTTTTCTTTCTCCGGGCTCACGATATGGGCTAGGAAGGCAACGCATTGCTTGCGCAAATGCTTGCTCGCTTGAGTACATGACATGAGCATCAACTTCTTTGAGGGAGTTTCACCATAAACATGGAGTTGATCACCGCTTAGGAAGAGGGAAGCGAATCATTTTATCGAAGCATACAACTTCAGCATGATTTTCACGAAGAAAATCCATGCCTACTATGATATCGAAGCTACCTAACTGCATAGGTATGAGATTGATCGAGAAGACGTGGTTGTTGAGATCGAGAGTACAACCACGTAGGATGGAGTTAACGGTAACGGTTCTTCCGATGGTGACTTCCACATCGAAAGTCTTTGGGAGTTTAGCGTGTTTACATTTTAAAACCTTTTCAAATTCTAATGATACAAAACAATTATCGGCACCAGTATCAAATAAACATGAAGTATAAATACCATTGACAAGGAACATACCGTTGACAACATTGTTGTCGTTCTGAGCCTGGCGATGGTTGAGGTTAAAGGCTCGTCCACGTGCAGCCTGTTGTTGCTGCTGAGGCTGTGATGGTGGCTGCTGCTGAGGCTGAGGCTGCTGTTGTCGCGGCTCTTGTTTGACGACTCGGTCTGGGCAGACGTTACTGAAGTGGTTTGGATCCCCACATGTGTAGCAAGCACGGGAATTTGGGGCTGGCGCTTGCTGCTGGTACTGCTGCTGATTAGCCTGAGGAGTGCGAGTTGGAGCTGGTAGAGCTGGGGCCTGAGGAGCTGGCTGACGCGGGCCTGAACGACAACTAACAGTAAAGTGGCCGTAAATGTTGCAGTTGGTGCAGAAGCGACAGTTGCCTCCAACCGCATGGTGATAGGTGCACTTCGAGCACAAAGGGTGAGGACGAGTATACGCACGCTTTGCTGGAGGTGCGTTTGGTGCGGCTGACTGAAGTGGCTAAGGGTTTTGCGGGGCGGTAAGGGCAAAGTTCTTGCTAGGGTGGGTTTTCCCTTTTGCGACCTCGTCGGCTAGACTTTGACTCTCAAGACTGATCGGTAGGAGCTGCTGATTCGGTGATGGCCCGGTTTGCGACTTTGCTGTTCTTAAAGTAACAAGCCTAAACCCTTTTGTCGTTGATTTCTACGGCTAGCTGATAGGTTTCCTCGATGGTGACAGGGCGTGCTGCTTGAACAAAATCGGCGACGCAATCGGGTAAAGCACGCAGGTATTTCTTGATGGCTTTCTCGGTCCTGTCCATTTGACCGGGATAGATAATGCTCAACTGTTTGAATTGGGCTGTTAGACCAGCGTTGTCTGGACCGTCTTGTTTGATATCCCATAACTCATTCTCCAACTTTTGAACCTCATGTGGAGGACAGAACTCTTTCACCATAATTTCTTTGAGTTCCTCCCAAGTGAGCCCGTAAGCTTCGTCGTTCCCGCGCTTGTTGCGCTCCGCTGTCCACCAATCGAGAGCCCTCGACTGGAACATGCCGGTGGTGTTGATAGTGCACAGAGCTTTGGGGCATCCACTCTGACGGAAGGTAACTTCGATAGAATCGAACCAGTGGAACATAGCACTCGGCCCGTCCGTGCCGGTGAAGGTGAGTGGTCCACATGCTTTAAATTGCTTAAAGCTGAAGGAAGTCTTTGGCGGGTCGGCCTTGGAGTCCATGGAAGTGTTGCTGTTGATCGCGTAGATCTCGCTGACGATTTGCGGAATCACCTTAACCATTTCCTTGGCTACCATTGAAGCGATGCGCTTATCGTCGTTGCTCCGCTGGAGATTCCTCCTGGTGTGTGATCCCATGGAAGACATCTACATTAAAGGATTTGATTGGATAAGATTGATTATGACAGGTTTATGTTCAAAGTTTATTATTATTATTATTGTACAATTAAGGCATAAAACACATAGGCACGTATCCACATAAGCACATAATCACGTAAGCATATAATCACATAGGCACATAAGTACGTAAGCATATATTTTGCACGTATTCATCTTCAAGCTAAGTCATGCATAGCGCGTACGAGATGCGATATAATAGCGTAAATAGCGAGTAGAGCGGCGTATGAGGCATGCATGTTCTCATGAGCGTAGGCGAGTTGAGCGATTAGTTTGGTTGATGAATTAATTAGCGTTTTAGATTTCGAGAGTTGTGCGAGTTGTGCATATATCGACGAAGCTTGAAAGCGATAAATCGAGAAGTCGATTAAGTAAGAAATCGAATAAGCGTAAAATCCATAAATGTAAACACATAAATAATAAGTAAACTCGATGATGCGTAAAATTGACGATTATAGGCTTAAATCAATTAGGAGTGTTATGGGTTTTGAGAAAGCGACTACCCAAAGCGGTTCGAAGATTCTCTGAGTTCGGACACATGATTTGGCCTAATAGACAAATACTCTCGCCGTACAACGGTTAACGACATTATCCTTCCAGTTGCTTCGTGTTCCGAGCCATCGAAATAATCGAGACTTTGGTGAGATTGAAAATGGAGGAGCCAAACTAGTTATTAAGATGCAGGTTTCACCCCTAACTTAACAACATCATTCCTAGTTGTGGTTATGCTCACCGATCAAATTGGGAGTTCCACTAGGTAGAAATGGAGACTCTCGTCGAGGTTCGGATATCACTCCTAACTCAATGAAGGTATCTCGTGCGAGAGAATGCGCAGAGTGAATGATCTGATCGAGAATTCTTGGTTTTCACACCTATTCTCGACTTGATCACTCGTTTTGTGTGATACGAGCGTTCTTTACGTGTGTTGTGGTTGCTTCAGGAAAAGCAATGTTTAAAAGTTCGTGGCGAAGGGTTCTGGTCAAGTTCGGGCGAACTTGGCATCAGTCTGATGTCAAGTTCGAGCGAACTTGCTCAATACCAAGCGAACTTGATAAATGTTGAGGGGGGACTGACAAGTTCGGGCGAACTTGGTCTAGTCCGGGCGAACTTGATCAAGTTCGGGCGAACTTGATCAATTCGAGCGAACTTGCCCTTAAGTTCGGGCGAACTTGTCTGTTCGTATTAGTTTTTCGGAATTAATCGATGCGTAACGGTCTGATTTGGTATCCTAACTATAGTCTAAGGCAAACATGGCAATTCTACCTAATTTTCCTTATAGTTATGGCTCTGATACCAATCTGTCACACCCCAACCGATGGCGGAAACATCAGGGCGCAGCACTAGGCAAACCAGATTGTCTCACGAGAAATTCCATAACATTATTTAAGCGTTAATATTCAAAAGTTAATATCCCATAGTATCAACATACAACCCTTACACAAGTTACAAAATACTAAGCAATCTCATAAAACAATTCAAGTTCGATCTTCCTTAGATTTTATTACAACGAGATTCTAAAAGAAATCCTAAACTAAGTATCCATAGCTAATGTCCTCAACCTGCCACATATGTTAAAATAAAACGTCAATACAATTAAGTAAGGGTGAGCATTCAGGTTTGCATACATAATAGATATAAAAGCGTTTAGCATACACCACATGACATACGTAAGAGTTGTGAACTATGTAACTTCTTAGATTCAAGTAAACCAACAAACCACGATTGATCAAGGTATGCAAACAAGTGTTCACATCCTAAAAGAGAAAATAAATGAGAAATTAAAAATGCGAGCCTTAACAACCCGGGCCTCCGGGTGGCGGGTCAACCTATTGTATACTATCATGTTAAGGGTGGCGTACAAGCAATCAAGTAATACACACAATTCAGCAGATTTCACGTATAGTCATGTAATAGCGGGATTGTGAATAAGAGTTGAGTTATGTGATGTGTTTTGATATACGAACATATGTGGCACCCAAAAGTGCGTTTAAGAGTAAAGGGGTTCAAGTATACTAACTGTTGGTGCGTTTTGGGAGAGATGAGAGATCTGAGATGAGTTGCGAAGAGCGGCGGATTAGCCTGTAAGCGAACAGAAGTGCATCAGTCTTTCGAATTGCTAAAACGGTTACGGTTGAGAGAACAGTAGTCAAGTTCGGGTGAACTTGTACCTTGGTGTACAAGTTCCGGTGAACTTGACTAACTTAAACTTACTGAAGATACAAGTTCGGGCGAACTTGTCTAGCGAACTTGTCTGTTGATGAAGGGTGATACAAGTTCGGGCGAACTTGTTCTGATTCCTTGGAATCAGTACAAGTTCGAGCGAAGTTGTGTGAATTTGGTGAAGACTTGATCAAGTTCGGGCGAACTTGGTCACCATTCTGGTGACAAGTTCGAGCGAATTTGATGCTTTCCGAGCAAACTTGACTGTTTTGGCATCCAAATCGTGCGTTTTCGCGTCATTTTCTGCGGAAATCGAGTGTCCATCCCTCCAACCTTAGGCTACTGAGCAAAACCAAGGCTTAAGACGTCTTTTGGAGCGAGTTTTAGCCATTTTACAGAAACTCGGACTAATCCGGGCGAACTTGAAGGTTCGAACGGTTTAGTCCAGTTTGTGCAAAGTGACAACTTCGTCCTTGTGCTTCCGGATCTGAGATCTATCTTGACAACTCCTCGTTCCACTTCAAAGTCAATGAAACATACGTCTTTTAGTCTGAATCTGTGTGAAAATCGATGTTTAAAACGTTTTACTCAGATCTAAACATAGATCTGAGTGAAAAACAGAAGTTTTACGTAAAAAGATGAATTTCATAAACAAAGAAGTTTTGACGAAATCGAAGGTAAAACCTTGTGCAAAATCGTTGTAAAACGTTGTTGTTGCTTGAAAACTGGTGGAATCTTACTTAGAAAATAAAGGGTTTCGGTTTTGGGGAGCTCCGGGCGAACTTGTAGCAAGTTCAAATGAGAAGAGGAGCTGAGTATTTATACGTGAGGTGAAAAAGGTGGGCTGAAACATCAAGTTCGAGTGAACTTGCTTGTTTCTTGCTTTTTGAGACAAGTCCGGGTGGACTTGTTAGTTTCTGAAGAATTATGAAGGCTCATACAAGTTTGGGCGAACTTGTGTGGCACAAGTTCGACCGAACTTGACCTAGTGGCCAAGTTTTGTTCGATTATTTCACGTTAAGAGTTCGTTTGGTGACTCGGCTCGTATTAGATAGTTATATTAAGCGTTTTAGCGAAGTGTTAAGCGTTATATTACCACTGATTTGAGAGAGAGCGAGTTGCGTGAGAGATATTAAACTATAGCATAAATAAACATAACACATATAAAACATAATTCCACATAATTAACTGCATTTTGCGATGCGATGAGATAAGCGATACGATGGCACAAGTGTTAAACAATAACACACTCGGCTCGTATAGTAGCATAACTACTTGTGATTGCGTTGAATTAGCGATTAAATGCGATATAGAGGTGACAAAATATAATTCCATTAACATAAACTTTTCATAATCAAAATCTCGGAGTACAAATGATAAGTACAAACGGAATACACATAAATAAATAACAACGGAAATTCAGAGTTGTTACACTCGCACTCGCGGTTTGTTGGTTTATATGTATCAATGCAGTAGTATAATTCACATCTCTTACGTATGTTAATGCGGTGTTTGCTAAACGCTTTTATATCTATTATCTATGCGAACGTGTATGCTCACCTTTACTTAATTGTATTGACGTTTATTTTAACATATGTGACAGGTTGATGACTTTGCTGCAATGGATTAGGATCTTATCTTTAGAAACTCATGTAATAGAAATCTAGGGAAGATCGGATTAGAATTTGTTTAAGAGATTATGTATTCTGTTGACTATTCGCGAAATGTTTGTTGAATTGTATGGGAAATTTGACCTTTTAAATATTGTCGCTTTAATAGTGTTATGGAATTTCTCTTGAACAATCTGATTCGCCTAGCACCGCGCCCTGATGTTTTCGCCATCGGTTTTGGTGTGACAATGTAAAACTAAAAAGTCACCAAATCATCGCAACACACTGGATAAACTTGTATTGTATGTTGATCATGTTGTTGACATACAATACGCCGAGATTAGAAGTAGCTTTGAAACAAGCCTCCGAAAAGTGATGAACCACCACAAGGATGATGCTTGAAAATATTCTCAGAAAGGTTTCAATATTTGCGATTGAGCTTTTGAATATGGAGCTAAAACGTAAGGAAGACGGGTTGAGAGCCTACGGTGCAAGCTGTGGTTGCCAACTTTTTACCAGTTGTCGTTTGCCATGTGCCTATGATTTGGAAAAGTTGGAAAATAAAGGTAATTAATATTTTTGGCCTTTGCCGTTATGATTTTGCCACCTAAGTTGTTTTCGTCCACATGTCAGCAAATCCGTATCAATTCGATAGACGTGTTCTGGAATAACCTTGACTTCAAGCCGGCAAGGAATAAGATAGAGGATATCGATGTAGACGCGGAATTTGAAAAATTGAAACAACAGATCGATCCAACACCTCCTCAAGTGAAAAGGAGCTTCTTTGAAAAGTTTTAGCAAATCCTCAATCCAGGCAACAATAATAAAAAACCTCCTGTTGTTCTGAAGAAAACTCGTGGTCGCCCAACATTGAAAATGCTTGAACAAAGAAAGGTGAAGCTACCAGAAAAAGCTCGTATATTCCATCGGAAGAAACTTGGCTTGAGGCCTCAGACGATCTCCCCCGTCACAGCTCGTACGTATCATCCCAAGACTCTGGAATGTCACACCCCGACCCGTAGCGGAATAAGAGTCGGGGCATAATTGGGTTATCACCAAAGCTCATGATGTTTACTAATATGTTTCATATTTATTAAATTCAAAATTACATCCTCAATATTCCAAACATATTCATACAATTACAAGGAAAATAACTAACTAAACAATCCAAAGTCTAAACCGGTTTATTCTTCTAAGCCGTCCTATATGTTTCTTGCTACATCTGGATCACATGTATCATGTGTAAAAATGGGGGTTTTTGGGTCAACATAAGTTGGCGAGTGAACCTTGTTAGAAAACATTTATTATTGATTTCTTGTTATATATATTATGGAAAATTGTGCAATAATCATATGTGAGCAAACGTAATTAAACATACAATAACAATAACAATAACAAACAATAACATACCATAACAAAACCACCTTGAATGAATATATAACATGAATGATACTGTATATGTTGGCAACGTCACGTTCACGCTCATAGGTAATGGGGAACGGACGGCCTATGATAAATGTATGTGCGATCAAGGCTCAATCAAACGGAGCCGATCGTATGTTGGCAACGCCTCGTTCACGCTCATAGGTAATGGGGAACAGCTCAACGCTCATAGGTAATGGGGAGCGGCGGCCTATGATAATGTATGTACTGAAAATGATAATTTAATCTAAACATTAACCACACAAACAGTTTATACATATTGAATACACATTTGATCATGGATATGATGGATGCACAATTGTTTAAATGTAATAAATAATAAGACACATGATACACCCCAAAAACGTGATTAAAACTGGGAATTTGTAGAGATTCACTCACATTGGGTGCGTTCGGTTGAAGATGTTGAATGCGCACGAGTTTAGAGGGTTGATCGACGAGGATTAACTAACCTAAATAATAACGAAAGGTATGGTAAATGAGTGGATTTTATTAATAATTTAATAGGATTTTTAGATATATTTTTGTGAGATTAAGGCTATTTTCTAACTTTAAAAACATTATTCTTAAGTATTTTTAATTGATTTTTAAATTAAATAAATAAACAAAAATAAAAAAAAATGTTGACTTTTTGGGTTTGACCGTTGAACGTTGACTTTGACTTGTTGACCGGTTCGGTCGTGTATATTGTTTGCATTGAGTGAGGTTCGAACTCGTGAACTCCTGTACGCGTGCACGCAGCTCTACCAACTGAGCTACGTGTCTAACCCGAAATATTTCTATTTTTAATTATATTTATATACTATTTAATTTATTCCAAAATTCATTTCTTAAAAAGGATTTAAATTCTATCGAACCGGCGTGCGTATCAGGTCTCGAACCCGGGACCTGTTGATTAACGTTGCACATAGTCCACTGCTGGACTGTGTGTCTAACCTGGTTAAAACACTTGTTTTTATTTCTCTTATATACTAACTGGAAGTTTTCATATTTGGGTTTTATAAAAAGTCTGAATATTGTGACGAATCGGAATAAGGGCGGACTCGAACCCGGTATCGCTGTGTTTCAATTTCACACAGTCCACCGCTGGACTGTGTGTCTAACCCGAGATATAATCCAATTTATATTAAATTTATACAGACTCACTTCATCTTCTTCGTTACAATAACCCAGACAACGATTACTCTACTGAACTTGTTCAATTCAATTAACAGGCGTATGAATGATTAAAATGTAACGGATAGGAAAGGTTTTGGGAATGAACATACCGGAATGACGACTTTTCTCAGAACTCCGGCAAAGTCGTCGGCTCTGTTTTTATGAACTCCGTCTGAGCGGACCAATTAACAGTTTTTGATTAACTAATTGTAAAATTGATTGACTAAGCAAGAGTTATCAGAAGGTTTGAATGATTATACCGTTTCACAGCGTAACTTAGGAATTTTCTGAAAACTTCCGGCGAGTGTTGATTATCCGATATCGTCGTCTGGGACCGATTCTGATTAGAGGGTTTGAGTTAGTAAAAGTCTAACAACAGATAGAAGATGAAAGAATTTAGAAATTTACCGTTTTGATGAAAGACACGGTTTTCCGGCGAAAGTCCGGCGAGTTCAAAAAGCGTTTCCGACGAACTGACAATAGAGCAAAAGTGAAATTGAGAGTTCTGTGGATGATTTTTAGTCGCGAGATACTGATATTGTTGGAGTAATTCAGGAAGTGAATGTTTTCGGTTATTAAACCCGAACATCACATGAATTCAAGTTCATTAAAGGCTGAATTGATTAAGAATGTCGGTTTATCGGTTATAAGCAAGAATCCGCGATCACTCAAAAGTCCTTGGACGTTTGGAAGCCAATATCGGTTTCAGTTTGGCGCAAACAGGTTGATTCACGGTTGAAGTTATTTTTTAATTGTTTCCTAGAATTCACAAAGACATCAAGTGGCGGAGTGGTTATGTGTTTGGTGTTTAAAGTTTCCGGCTGACCCGGGTTCGAAACCCGGCAGCCCTTTTTCATTTTTAATTGTTTTAATTTTATTTTTTAACAATTTTAATTTCCATAATCTAAAATGTTTATTAGTTATGTATTGTTTAAAATTAAAATAAGCATTAAATGAGCAACAAAATATGAAACTGATTATTCGATTAATAAACGAAGCGGGTTTGGAAAACTCGTTTTTCGACAAATGTTACAGTATCCCCTACTTTTAGAAATTTCGTCCCGAAATTTAAGTAGTAGTGGTAACAGGAAAAAGATGCGGGTATTTTTCGCGCATTGAGTCTTCACGTTCCCAAGTAAATCAGGTCCCCGTTTCGACTCCCAGCGTACCCTAACAATTGGAATACGACTCCGTCTTAAACGTTTTTCTCCGAAGTCCATGATCTCTACTGGTCTTTCAATGAAATGCATAGATTCATCGATCTGAATATCTTCCAGGGGAATATGGAGGTTTTCATCGGCGAGACACTTCTTTAAGTTTGATACGTGGAATGTGGGGTGAATTCTGTTGAGTTCTTCTGGTAGATCAAGCTTGTATGCTACAGGTCCTACTCTTTCGAGTATCTTGAAAGGTCCTACGTAGCGTGGTGCTAGCTTGCCCTTCTGGCCAAAACGAACTACTCCCTTCCACGGTGATACTTTTAAAAGTACATGATCACCAATGTTAAACTCCAAAGGCTTTCGTCGTTTATCTGCATAATTCTTTTGACGACTTTGAGCCGCTAGAAGATTGTTTCGAATTTGATGGATCTTGTCTGTGGTTTCTTGAATTAATTCTGGACCGGTGATTTGAGCTTCCCCAATTTCGTGCCAACATACTGGAGACCGGCACTTACGACCATATAAAGCTTCGAAAGGTGCCATGCCGATACTTGAATGATAGCTGTTGTTGTACGAAAATTCAACTAATGGTAGATGAGCGTCCCAATTTCCCTTGAAGTCTATGACACATGCTCGAAGCATATCTTCAAGAGTTTGAATGGTGCGTTCAGATTGTCCATCAGATTGAGGATGATAAGCGGTACCGAGGTCTAATCGTGTACCCAAAGCGGCTTGTACGGCTTGCCATGTTCGTGAAGTGAAACGACCATCACGATCTGAAATAATGCTTAACGGTTATACCATGTCGGCTTACGATTTCGCTGATGTAGATACGAGCTAACTTCTCGTTCTTGAAATCTTCGCGGATCGGAATGAAGTGAGCTGATTTTGTAAGACGATCAATGATTACCCATATAGTGTCATACCCACCAGAAGTGCAAGGTAACCCGGTAATGAAGTCCATGGTTATGCTTTCCCACTTCCATACAGGTATTTCAGGTTGGATCAGAAGTCCTGAGGGTCTT
The DNA here is from genome assembly GCA_947069175.1 of Scalesia atractyloides. NCBI lineage: Eukaryota > Viridiplantae > Streptophyta > Magnoliopsida > Asterales > Asteraceae > Scalesia > Scalesia atractyloides. The sequence goes on from CAMTDV010000014.1 coordinate 85,953,007, forward strand.
TGATGTTCAGCTTTTACCTTGGAACATGTAAGGCACTTGGAAACAAAAACAGCAATATCCTTTTTCATTCCAGGCCACCAGTAGGTGTATCGAAGGTCTTGATACATCTTGTCGGCTCCTGGGTGTATAGAGTATCGTGTTTTGTGTGCCTCATTCATAAGGAATTCACGAAGGTTGTTGTGGTCAGGAATCCATATGCGATATAGATAGTACAGAATACCGTCGGATTTAGTTTCAATTTTAAGTTCAGCTCCACAGGACAGCTCCTTTCGTACGTCGTCTTTCGTTACTGAAACATGTTGGGCTTCTCGAATTTGATCTTTGATGTCGGTTATGATTTGCGAACATAGAAGACGAATGGAGTTCGCATAACCCTTTCGACTGAGTGCATCGGCCACCACGTTTGCCTTGCCAGGATGATACCGAATTTCACAGTCGTAGTCATTAAGAAGTTCAACCCATCTCCGTTGCCTCATGTTTAACTCCTTTTGGTTGAAGATATGTTGGAGGCTCTTATGGTCAGTGTATATTTCACACTTAGTACCGTAGAGGTAATGTCTCCATATCTTAAGACGAACACAACGGCTCCAAGTTCTAGGTCGTGGGTGGTGTAGTTCTTCTCATGAGTTTTGAGTTGTCTAGAAGCATAAGCTATCACCATTCCTCTTTGCATTAGAACACAGCCTAGTCCTTGCCCTGACGCGTCGCAATAAACCACGAATTCATCACAACCTTCAGGAAGAGTGAGGATAGGTGCATCACAGAGTTTTTGTTTAAGGGTTTGGAAGGCTTCTTCTTGTTTGGGTCCCCATATGAAGGGTTTTCCTTTATGAGTTAAAGCTGTAAGTGGTACAGCAGTACGAGAGAAATTTGCAATGAAACGGCGATAATAACCAGCCAAACCAATAAATGATCTTACTTCGGTAGGTGTACGTGGTGCTTGCCATTCTTGTACTGCTTTGATCTTTGAGGGGTCGACATGTATTCCCTTGTCATTGACAACATGTCCAAGGAATTGTACCTCTTTTAACCAGAATTCGCATTTGGAGAATTTGGCGTAGAGCTTTTCATTCCCTAAGAGTGTAAGGATGAGTCGAAGGTGTCGTTCATGATCAGACTTAGACTTTGAGTAAATGAGAATGTCGTCGATGAAGACTATAACAAAGCGATCGAGATAGGGTTTGCAGACTCTGTTCATTAGATCCATGAAGACAGCTGGAGCGTTGGTTAGACCAAATGGCATGACCATGAATTCATAATGACCATAACGAGTTCGGAAGGCGGTCTTTGGGACGTCTTCTTCATGTACTCTGAGTTGATGATAACCAGAACGAAGGTCGATTTTTGAAAAACAGCTGGCGCCTTGAAGTTGGTCAAGAAGATCATCGATGCGAGGTAATGGGTAGCGGTTCTTGACCGTTAACTTGTTGAGTTCTCTGTAGTCGATGCACATGCGAAACGTTCCATCTTTCTTCTTCACAAAAAGGACAGGTGCACCCCAAGGCGATGAGCTAGGACGTATGAATCCTTTGTCAGTCAGCTCTTGTAACTGACTGGCTAGCTCTTGCATTTCGGATGGGGCTAACCTATAAGGAGATTTTGCAACTGGTGTAGCTCCAGGTATAAGATCAATGCGGAATTCGACTTCTCTCACGGGAGGAAGTCCTGAAATGTCGTTAGGAAAAACTTGCGGCAAATCTTTTACTACTGGGATGTCTTCAAGTTTCTTCTCCTTGGTTCCCTTTTTGATGACATGAGTTAGAAATGCGACATAATTCTTGCGGAGATATTTTCGGGCTTGAAGACAGGACATTAATTTGAGCCCTTTCGAAGGGGTTTCTCCAAAGATTCGTAGAGTCTGACCGTTTGTAGAGGAATGCGTATAAACTTTTCACGGCATACAACTTCAGCATGATGATGGCTGAGCCAGTCCATACCAATTATAATGTCAAAGCTTCCCAACTTCATAGGTATGAGGTCAACTGGAATATCGTGATCGTTTAGTGTGAGAGTACAATTGCGTATAATAGAGTTTAATGAGACCGGTTTTCCGTCAGCAACTTCTACCGTTATGGATTCCATGAGTTTATCACGAGTCTGGTTGAGGATGGGTTCAAATTCTAAGGACACAAAACTTTTATCCGCGCCAGTATCAAATAACATGGATGCATAACTACCATTGATGAGAAACGTACCGTTAACCAGATTGTTGTCAGCCCTAGCTTGATTGGCGTTGATGTTAAAAGCTCTTCCTCTTGCAGGTGGAGGAGCTTGGTTAGCCTGATTTACTGGATTAGCTTGAGCTTGGGCATGGATGGTATTCACCAGACGTGGACAGGTGTTCCTGAAATGGTTCAGGTCTCCACAGTTGTAACAAGCCCGCATAGGTTGCACCATGGGATAGTTGGGTTGGTAGTAGGATTGGGCTACATGTTGGGTAGGTGGTAGTAGTAAAGGTTGTTGGGCTTGACCCACTATCTGATGGTGGGTTTGGGTTGAGGGCTGATGGCGGTTTGTTCGCTGAGGTACGCGACAGGTTTGAATGGTGTGACCTGCGCGACCACAGCCGGTGCAATGTTGGCAGGGATGATCAGGAAAGTGATGGTATTGACAACGGTTGCACTTTGGGTATGGGCCGGAGTATGGCCTTTTATATGGTGCAGGTAAGGGGGCAACTTGGGTAATGGGTGCAGCAGGGATAGGGAAATTTGTTTGTGTGACAGCAAAGTTTCTGGTGTTTAGTTTCCTCTTGTTAGCAAACTTTGAGGAGGAGGTGGAATGGTTTGAAGTTTGGCCCTCAACGGGGGCTTTCTTTTTCTCATCTTTAAATTTGCCGTTGCGAATATGATTCTCAGTAAGCTCGGTAGCTAGTTCCATAGCAGCTTCGAGTGTTGCAGGCGAAGTGCTGAGAACTGAGTCTTGAATTTTCGAGGGGAGGCCTCGAATATAGTGTTCGACTAAGCGGTAAACTTGGGTGAACAAGTTAGGGACCATTTGGTTCAACTCTAAAAATCGTTTGTTGTAGGAAGTATGATCTCCCTCCTTTTGCTTCAACGAATGAAATTCATCCTCTAACTTTTTGATCTCGCTTCTAGGACAGAAGCGTCTCGTCATAATTTCCCTTAACTCCTCCCACGTTAAGGCCATTGCATCTTCGACTCCTCTCTTCCCCTTTTCAGTATTCCACCAGGTAAGAGCTACCCCAAATAGCCTCCCGGTTGCGTAACGTACCTTGCGATCCTCGGGACAATCGCAGTTGAGGAAAGTGTTTTCCATTTCCTCAAACCAGTGGAGGAGGGCAGTGACACCTTCGGTCCCTTCAAATTTCGGGGGATCGCAAGACTTGAAATGTTTGTATGAGCACTTTTTGGAGGGAGGGTTGTCAACATTCTGGTCTTCTTGTTGAGGAGGGTTGATGGGATTTGCGGCGAGAGCTTGTTGGACTTGAACTATGATGTCAGGAAGCACCGCGGCCATTTGTTTTGCGATTTGGGTGGCCAAGCGTTCGTTTGACCTTCCTGATCTTCTACCCCCACGTTGTTGCCTAGCCGACATCTACAGGAATATACATAAGAAGATTGTGAGTTTATGGAGTCTTTTTAGGTGTCACGTGTCTTAAAAAAAAATAACATAAACATCAATAATGCAACTACATCCATAGGACGTCTTGGGTTTGCTCATGTTGGGCCTCAAATGTCCCTCATACCATCGCATGTATAGTCATGTGGGCCCCCATGGCTATTGGCTTAGTAGGATTCACATTGGTATTGGCGGTTTAACACTCGCATCACCCGAATGAAAAGCATGAAATATGTTTACGAGATGTATGGTCGGAAGGTGTCCAGGTGTAGACACAATGACAACTCAAAGTGGGGTTAGCTCACACGACGTTTGGTATAGCATGCTTTGGCCTAATAGGTCCTTCGTACTCTCATCGTTAGTCCCCAGGTAGGCAAACTGGTCCTTTATTTTGGATTTATACGAATGCCAAGCCTAGACAGGACGTTCCGACTACCGATACTCGTACCCTTCCAGTTACTACATGCCCGTCATGAGAACCCACTTTGATGAGATTTGAAAATACAAAAATCGTTGCAAAAATCATGGAAATGATGTGGTGTGTGCTCTCATGAATATGATATGTTATGAGAATATGATTCATGATAGGAATTGTATAATAATATGTACTTATGAACATGCTTGCATAACATTGAATGTAACAATAAACATAAAGCATATAAACATCATGAATTTTGCATGTAACACACAAAAATTTTTAAAAATTCTAATCAACTATAGTATAGGCTCTAAGGGTCTAATAACCTATCCTATATCCCTATAGTCATGGCTCTGATACCAATCTGTCACACCCCGACCCGCAACGGAATAAGAGTCGGGGCATAATTGGGTTATCACCAAAGCTCATGATGTTTACTAATATGTTTCATATTTATTAAATTCAAAATTACATCCTCAATATTCCAAACATATTCATACAATTACAAGGAAAATAACTAACTAAACAATCCAAAGTCTAAACCGGTTTATTCTTCTAAGCCATCCTATATGTTTCTTGCTGCATCTGGATCACCTGTATCATGTGTAAAAATGGGGGGTTTTGGGTCAACATAAGTTGGCGAGTGAACCTTGTTAGAAAACATTTATTATTGATTTCTTGTGATATATATTATGGAAAATTGTGCAATAATCATATGTGAGCAAACGTAATTAAACATACAATAACAATAACAATAACAAACAATAACATACCATAACAAAACCACCTTGCATGAATATATAACATGAGGCAACGTCACGTTCACGCTCATAGGTAATGGGGAACGGACGGCCTATGATAAATGTATGTGCGATCAAGGCTCAATCAAACGGAGCCGATCGTATGTTGGCAACGCCTCGTTCACGCTCATAGGTAATGGGGAACAGCTCAACGCTCATAGGTAATGGGGAGCGGCGGCCTATGATAATGTATGTACTGAAAATGATAAATTTAATCTAAACATTAACCACACAAACAATTTATACATATTGAATACACATTTGATCATGGATATGATGGATGCACAATTGTTTAAATGTAATAAATAATAAGACACATGATACACCCCAAAAACGTGATTAAAACTGGGAATTTGTAGAGATTCACTCACATTGGGTGCGTTCGGTTGAAGATGTTGAATGCGCACGAGTTTAGAGGGTTGATCGACGAGGATTAACTAACCTAAATAATAACGAAAGGTATGGTAAATGAGTGGATTTTATTAATAATTTAATAGGATTTTTAGATATATTTTTGTGAGTTTAAGGCTATTTTCTAACTTTAAAAACATTATTCTTAAGTATTTTTAATTGATTTTTAAATTAAATAAATAAACAAAAATATAAAAAAAATGTTGACTTTTTGGGTTTGACCGTTGACCGTTGACTTTGACTTGTTGACCGGTTCGGTCGTGTATATTGTTTGCACTGAGTGAGGTGCGAACTCGTGACCTCCCGTACGCGTGCACGCAGCTCTACCAACTGAGCTACGTGTCTAACCCGAAATATTTCTGTTTTTAATTATATTTATATACTATTTAATTTATTCCAAAATTCATTTCTTAAAAAGGATTTAAATTCTATCGAACCGGCGTGCGTATCAGGTCTCGAACCCGGGACCTGTTGATTAACGTTGCACACAGTCCACCGCTAGACTGTGTGTCTAACCTGGTTAAAACACTTGTTTTTATTTCTCTTATATACTAACTGGAAGTTTTCATATTTGGGTTTTATAAAAAGTCTGAATATTGTGACGAATCGGAATAAGGGCGGACTCGAACCCGGTATCGCTGTGTTTCAATTGCACACAGTCCACCGCTGGACTGTGTGTCTAACCCGAGATATAATCCAATTTATATTAAATTTATATACAGACTCACTTCATCTTCTTCGTTACAATAACCCAGACAACGATTACTCTACTGAACTTGTTCAATTCAATTAACAGGCGTATGAATGATTAAAATGTAACGGATAGGAAAGGTTTTGGGAATGAACATACCGGAATGACGACTTTTCTCAGAACTCCGGCAAAGTCGTCGGCTCTGTTTTTATGAACTCCGTCTGAGCGGACCAATTAACAGTTTTTGATTAACTAATTGTAAAATTGATTGACTAAGCAAGAGTTATCAGAAGGTTTGAATGATTATACCGTTTCACAGCGTAACTTAGGAATTTTCAGAAAACTTCCGGCGAGTGTTGATTATCCGATATCGTCGTCTGGGACCGATTCTGATTGGAGGGTTTGAGTTAGTAAAAGTCTAACAACAGATAGAAGATGAAATAATTTAGAAATTTACCGTTTTGATGAAAGACACGGTTTTCCGGCGAAAGTCCGGCGAGTTCAAAAAGCGTTTCCGACGAACTGACAATAGAGCAAAAGTGAAATTGAGAGTTCTATGGATGATTTTTAGTCGCGAGATACTGATATTGTGGAGTAATTCAGGAAGTGAATGTTTTCGGTTATTAAACCCGAACATCACATGAATTCAAGTTCATTAAAGGCTGAATTGATTAAGAATGTCGGTTTATCGGTTATAAGCAAGAATCCGCGATCACTCAAAAGTCCTTGGACGTTTGGAAGCCGATATCGGTTTCAGTTTAGCGCAAACAGGTTGATTCACGGTTGAAGTTATGTTTTAATTGTTTCCTAGAATTCACAAAGACATCAAGTGGCGGAGTGGTTATGTGTTTGGTGTTTAAAGTTTCCGGCTGACCCGGGTTCGAAACCCGGCAGCCCTTTTTCATTTTTAATTGTTTTAATTTTATTTTTTAACAATTTTAATTTTCATAATCTAAAATGTTTATTAGTTATGTATTGTTTAAAATTAAAATAAGCATTAAATGAGCAACAAAATATGAAACTGATTATTCGATTAATAAACGAAGCGGGTTTGGAAAACCCGTTTTTCGACAAATGTTACATGGAAGACAAAAGAAAACCCAACCACTCAACAAACACCCTGATTTCCTGATGATCAAGCTCGGTCCTAAGACAGATATAGCGATCCGCAACTACGCATCTCAGATTCCTCAAGTGTTCCATCCATACATCTTGAGAATAAAGGACGTGAACCAGATGGTCATTGTGGGTAGCTGTTGGGTTAGGAAGGAAACAATCAAAGTATTTGACTATCCAGAAACAACTTATAATGGAGTTACGTATGAACAAATCGCTTTGGAGGCAGGTTTTCGATCCGGACAAATAGGACATTATGATGCGTTGGTCAGACATATCGATTTCGTGGGGCTGGGATGAGCAGGTAGCTAAAATTACATGACAATGCCTGAGACGGGGTTTCTTATTGCCCAACGATACGGTGTGATTGTCCACACCTTTGTAATCGTGGGAACGATACAATTTTCTCTCCGTTGGGCGGGCCAGACGAATCCGAGCAACCTCACCAGGTGGTTGCGATTGGTTCGTCGACGGTGGGCATTTCATCCATGTAGAGCTTGGAGGATGGTATCCAATGCCACCCCCAAACCCCCAGTGGACAGCGAACAGAGCAGAGAGCGTAACAACTTGGCATACATTACACAGGGATCAGATCAGCGCGTACGAAATGTTTATGTACAAACCCCCAGACCTTAATGTAACGCCATATGTTCAAGATGTAGGTTAAATGCGTGTAATAGTAATCATGTTAATTCGTTTACAACCCAAGAGTACGTTTGTGTTTGTTTAATTACATGCGTTAAATCATTTACAATCCAAGTGTGTGTATGTGTTTGCTAAGTATATGCGCTTTTGTACAATACCGAGCACCGAATATCACCGACACGACCACTAAGGAAAAAATACATCATAATAAGATAAAATAGAAATACAATACTCCATAAGCAACAGACTACGTACTAATATTGGCACAGACAGACAATAACGTCTCGACACCGAATGTCACTTACATGACCCATACGAATTAAATAGGCACTTGTACGAACAAAAAATGACAATAAACGTCATAATACAACATTTAAGAACAAAATATGTCAGCTACTGATATGGTGGGGGTGTATACACATAACAGGACATGTAAGAGTACTTGTGGTTTCAAACGAGAATCACGCGATATAATGGAATACGACATCACACGTGACCGAACACATCTAGAACTTGACGTGTAGTCCACATACATTGAAAAATGAGATGTAATCGAAAAAACGTAAAATTTAGACAAGTATGGATGCGTTTTTGAATTTACATAAACATTTTAAATTAAAAAAACCCCAAAACGTCTCGCTTTGGTCTAAACCAGGACTTTCAGTTTAAATTTTTTTTCATTTTTAACCCCAAACACATGCGTTTTGGGTTAAAAATGAAACATTTTGGACCAAAACGCCCCGCTTTGGCCAAAGCGGGACGTTTTGGTCCCAGGTTAAACTGTGAAGCGGTCCAGCTTCACCTTATACGCAACACATTTCAAAAAACACACACAAAGGTGCGATTTTCACACACTACCTTCGTTGTACCCCGATTGAAGACCATTTCGGCGATTCGACTCTTGTTAGGTACGATTACTAGTCCCCTTTACATGTGTTCCATTAATTCGTAGTATATTTTGTGTATTGATTTGATTTTGGTGGATTTGGTCGACTGCTGTAAAAAATACCCAGACGAAGCGCCCCGCTATGCCCAAAGCGAGGCGCTTCGCAATTGTTTTTTTATTTTTAATTGTTTATTAATATTGTTTATTTTTATTAATATTTGTTTTAATTAATAGTTATTGTTTGTTAATATTTGTTTTAATTAATAGTTATTGTTTGTTAATATTTGTTTTAATTAATAGTTATTGTTTATTAGTTATTGTTATTAATATTTGTTTAAATTATTGTTTGTTGTTATTAATATTTGTTTAAATTATTGTTAATTGTTATTAATATTTGTTTTAATTAATAGTGTATTGTTATTAATATTTGTTTACTAATATTTGTTTTTTTAACACACAAATATGGATATGGATAATTTGGATTTTGACATGGATGCCGGTTTGGAGGATCAGGTCGCTGTCGATCCAATACCGAACCACATATATCTCGCGTTCGAGGCGGGGTCAGATAGGGAGGAGAGGTGCGCGAAGTTGCGCACAATGGAGATAGGGGCGCATGTGGGGATTGATTGGGACCTCTTGGAGACAGTCGAGGATGACCCTAGGGCGAGGGATATTATTGGGTTGAATACTCCGTGGGCGCGTTTGTTCCAGACTATGTTGGAGGACTCGTATCGTGAGATCATGGTCGAGTTTATCTCCTCATTTGTATTCGCGGCGCATCCGGCGGATTACGTGGAGGACCCGACCCATCATGTGCACGAGATTACCTTCCGCCTAGCCAACCAGGAGTTCGAGATGAGTCTGCGGGAGTTTGCCGTCCACTCAGGTTTGTACACTGAGGCCGAGCTTGATACAAATGTTTATACGCAGGGGGTTAGAGCCTTAGACAGGCAAACCCTTATTCGTTTCTGGAGGGCTATTGCAAGGGTTCCCTTTGGGAAATCCTCGCAAAAGGCCACCGCCCTCAGAGACCCCCTATACAGATACCTTCACCACATTATTACGTCATCAATCGTGCCCTGGTTTCACAGCCGGGACAAGGTCAACACGGGTGACCTTTTTTTTCTCACCTGCCTGTTGCGGCCACATCCATGCACGCTTGCTCGGGCCTGGCGGATTACTTTGCGTCTACTTATCATAAGCAGGAGCGCGGGAGGCTCTTCCGCGGGTCCTACGTTACCGCGATCGCGCGCTCCTTAGGGCTCGTGCCGGGGAGTGACCCGCTTCTGTCCCCACCCATTCAGTCGACTACATTAGGCCGAGCGTCAGTGGCGAGCATGGGTTTGACACATCAGTTTGACATTGGTCTCCGGTTTCAGACCCGCAACTACCAGATTAGGGTGCCAGAGGAGTTGTCGGCGGTGATCCCCTTCATGATTGAGATTAGGGATGGAGTACTAGGGCCTCCGGATGTTCAGGATGCGGCTCAGGAGGCTCAGCTTGAGGCTTTTGGTCTGGCACAGCCTCATGATGACCCTCAGGATCACGCTCAGCAGCCTGATCACGTCATTCAGGACGATTTCCCGCCACCGTCGCCACCTCCACACCCGCCGCAGCACCACATCACATATTCGCAGACCTGCCTCCTGCTGCGCATGCGGTTTTCTGGGACTTCGATCGGCCCCTCCGACGTTCTGAGTGACAGCAGACATGGATTATTCAGACGCTCATGGCTATCAGTGCTCATTTGGGATTGCCGGAGATTCCACTGCCACCGTCTCCACCGCCAGAGGATCAGTAGATTTAGTTTGTATTGTTTTTTTATATATTAGCGCTTTAGTTTTTTTGTATGTACAAACTGACTTTTTATATATTTATACAGTTGATCTTTTATATATGTTTGTGTGGATTGTTTGTGCTTATTTCATATGTCTCTTTCGCGACATATCGTACGGTGTTTTAATTAAACATATTTTAATTATATATGTTTTGTAAAAATAAAACAAAAATCGGTTAATAGTTTATAAATACGCCCTTATATTATATACGTTCTATAAAATAATGACGTAAAAAAGCGTTAATAAAAAACAACTCTAAATATTTTATAATAATAATAAAACTCAATTACAAATTTTTCACCAAAAAACACAACCAAAAAACTAACCCACATCTCACCTATTTTAATTAAAAACAACACAAACCCCTTCACCCTGTACACTCTAAAGTGCCCGCTTTGTCCAAGCGGGAGCTTTAGAGTGTGCAAATAGACTAAAGCGTGGTGCTTTAGAGTGTACAAATAGACTACCGGCGTGTACGAATAAACTGATCCTAAAAAAATATGTAGGTACAAGATGAAGTGATAGGAAGAGGATGTTAGAAAATTATATATATATATATATTAAATAACAACTTGAAATCACTATAGTGCTACAGTAATTTTTTTTTTGTCTTTTTTGATTTTCTTTCTTTTTATTTTTAAACTTTAACTTTCAGTATTGACTATTACGAACCCTTAACTTTCTAAATACTTTTTAACCGAGTTTTACGTCTTTATTTTTATTTACGTATCAAATATAAACTTAAGTTTATTTACGACATAATTTTTTGTTTTGTTTTTTTTACTTTTAACATTTAATTTTCAGTATTGACTCTTACAACCCCTTAACTTTCTAAATACTTTTTAATCGAGTTTTACGTCTTTATTTTTATTTACGTGTGGATATAAACTTAAGTTGATTTACATTTCGACAATATTTTTTTTGTGTTTTCTCAACTTTCGGCATTGACACTGACAACCCTTTAACTTTGTAGATACTTAATCGAGTTTTATGTGATTAACTTTAGTTACATGTGGTTTGTTTTTTTACTTTTAACATTTAATTTTCGGCATTAACTTTTATAACCCCTTAACTTTCTAAATACTTTTTAATCGAGTTGTACGTATTTATATTTATTCACGGTTTGATATAAACTTAAGTTAATTTACATTTCGACATAATTTTTGTGTTTTCTCAACCCTTTAACTTTCTAAATACTTTTGTAATCGAGTTTTCCGGTCAATGTAAAACACGTGTCGACATACTTTTATACTTACCATGACTTTATTTTGTAAGTTTTCTCTTTCGACTGCTATGTCGGATAAAAATCGGGTCACCCCGCCGCGAAGCGCGGGTGTAACACCCTAGTTATATATTATATAAAAACAAAAACAAGTAATAATAATAAATAGATTTAAAAACAACCAACTAGGGAATAATTGGGAACGGCAACAACAGAGAGGTTTACACGGGAGGGGTAGATTCGAAGATTGGGATGCAATCAAGAGCTTGTTTACCACGTTTTACTTCACTAATTTCCCAGTGGGGTGGATTGCAAAAAATCTTTGGATGGTGTTTTTTTACCTAAGAAGAGGAACAGTCAAGGTAAGGTTTTTGGATTTGCAAGGTTCTACAATGTGAAAGACCCAGGTGCTTTGGAAGAGAATCTCAATGGTATTGTGCTCAAAGGTCTTAGACTGGAAGCCAACATCTCGAAGTATCAAGAGAAATCTCTTCGGGGTAATCCCCCTTCTAGAGTACACGTTGATCGAGGCGGTCAGGCAAAGGTATGTTTGGAACCAAATCCTCTGGTGGGTTTTAAATCTTTTGCGGAAATTGCCGGGGGTTCTCAGTGCAATGCCAAACAGGAATCGTTGACGTTGAACAAAATTATCATACCCGAGCAGGTGATCCCTGCACCTCCGACTTGGCTGCAGTTTGCTCAGGTGGCAGAAGTAAAGGATGTTGAGGTCCTTTCTGACCTGCTGACTCTGATGAAGTTGGATGGGATTTTTGGGTGCAAGACAAGGTATATCGGTGGATTGAATGTCCTGCTCCAGTTCAACAATAGTGAGGCAGGTGAGAACTTTCTCTTAGAGCACGTCGATAGCTGGTTAAAATGGTTTGCTTGGATTAGGTTGTGGGATGGTACGTTTGTTCAGTCCCATAGGATTGCTTGGGTTAGAATCTTTGGGGTCCCCCTTCAATGTAGAAGTTCAGAAGTATTCTCAGTCATTTGCGAGAAAGTAGGTCGGGCTTTGTGGCCGTATGGTTGCTCAAATGAAGATGTCAATATCTCTCACGCCAGAGCTTGCATTCTGGTCAATCACTTTGACACCATTGATAGAAAGTTTGAGATTGTTTGTGGCAAGCATATTTTTTCGGTGTGGTTAGTGGAAGAACAGGAAGAATGGGCCGGTTTTCAACGAGCCAAGTTCAGATTCTGATGAGGAAGATGATCAGATTAGCTCTGAATTCTTTGTTGACTCGGATGGTGAAGTTGAGGAGGGTGAAATTCGATATACGTCACAGGTACCGGAAACGGAACACGTTGCTTCACCGGAGGGTGTGTGCAGCCGGAACGATGGTAGTAACTGGATTTTTGGGGCCAATCAGACGGCAGGTTCCACTGGACATTCGAAGAGTCCGCATGTGCTGAAGGTTGATGGGTGTGCCTTCCCTAAGAAGTTTACATCGGGAACTGACACGCATGAAGATCTTGCCTCTTCATCTTCTGGCGGGGATCTCCTACGGTTAATAATTTGGCGGTTAAGGCAGTAAATCCGATTTTGATAATATTGGTTGTCCAGCTAAGAAGGTTAGGAGTGGCCACTCCCCTATTGGGCCTTTCATTAATATTTCGGATCATGGTGATGGGGCTTCTGACAGTGGCCCTTTAAAGGACTTTGGTGGTAAACAAGGTGGCCTAAATTTAAATGAAGAGCCCAGTATATCTTCATCTCAGCAGAAGCAGGTAGAGCCCAGTATTCCTTCATCTCAGCAGGAGCAGGAGTTTATTAAATCTCGTCGGACACACAGCGACGGGATTTGCAGATTTACCTCGATGAGGGGGGAGAGATATTATGAGGGGGGTTCTGCAAAAAAAAAGCAAGGTCTTTTTCGATGGATGATAGACGGTCTCGACATCTCATGGGTCGACTAGTTGCAGGTCTGGTGGAGATGAAGCTTCTTAAACGGCGGCAGTCGGGTCGTGTTTGGGGTTAGACTTGGATGGTACGATTGAAGATCTAAGGGCGATTATCAGAGGAGAAGGGGGTGTTAACATTGGTAGATGAATTTTATGTCTCAAAATTGTCGGGGCATTGGTGGCAGGGGTGATGATAAAATCGATTGGAACCGGGGGCTTATTAAATCCAGGTATGTTCTGTGGCTAAGAGTCGCAACTCTCGAACATCAGGGACATCCGTTTGAGTAGGCTTTGGGGTTTCGATAACTTTGATTCTTTGGCTGTCGGAGCTTCAGGGAGGTCGGGTGGGTTATTCTGTATTTGGGATCCTAATGTCTTCGAGAAAGAGGATGAAGTGATTCTTTCTAACTTCATCTTGGTTTCGGGGAAGTGGAAGGGGTCCGATGTCTTGGTTAATTTTGTGAATGTTTATGCTAGTAATTGTGCTACAGAAAGGAAGGTGCTTTGGTCTGTTTTGTTGGGCTTACTAATGGGCAGGAGGGTTTATAGGTTTTTCTTGGTGATTTCAACGGAACTAGATGCAAGGAAGATCGTTTTTTGGTCTCTGGGATCGAGTCTAATATGGCGGAGTTTAACAACTTCATCTCAGTGGCAGGCCTGGTTGAATATAATTTGGGAGGTAGACGTTTCACTTGGATGAGTGATGATGGTAGAAGACTTAGTAAGATCGACAGGATCCTGGTGTGCAAAAGCTTCATGGATTTGTGGTAGTTTGCCAACATTACTGCCCTACCGCGTCATCTATCCAATCATTGTCATTTAATTTTTGAAGGGAAAGAACACAGGTTCAGCCCTATACCATTCAAATTTTCAACTCTTGGCTTCTTTTTGATGACCTTAGGCAGGTGGTTGAGTCTTCCTGGTTGGGTGAGGTTCGGCTGCTCCTATGGAAGTGGTTCTTATGAAAAAACTTAAACGACTGAAGGAGGATATCAAAAGATGGCGCAAGGCTCAAGTAAATCAACTTGGTTCTGAGAAAAATATGCTGGAAAAAATATTATTGGGTTGGAATTAATAGCTGAAACTCGCGCTCTCTCGGCCCAAGAGAGGTCGGAGAGATTGAATTCTAAAAAGAAATTGGCTGACCTGGACTCGATAAAAAGGTTGGACTTTATTCAGAAGCCTCGAGTCAAATGGGAGGTGGAAGGAGACGAGAATTCAAAATTTTTTCACGATATGGTGAAGGGCAATATGGCGAGATCTAAAATTACCGGGTTGTTGATTGAGGGGCGGTGGGTTAGTGATCCGACTCGCATTAAAGATGAAGTCCGGTACTTTTTTGAGCCTAAGTTCAAAGATGGTGTTGTTAAAAGGCCGAGGATTGCGGGCTTACCTTTACCATGTATTTCAGATTCTGACTTGGAAGTGTTGGAGAGTTCCTTTAGTCCGGTTGAGGTGAAACAAGCTGTCTGGGCATGTGGCAATGACAAGGCACCGAGGCCGGATGGCTTTACCTTCAAATTTATCAAAAATTTCTAGGATGTTGTGGAACAGGACTTTGTGGCTTTTGTTAAGGAATTTGAATCCGACGGCTTACTTTCCAGTGGGTGTAACTCTTCCTTTATAATGCTCATACCGAAAATAAAAGATCCTTTGAGCTTAAAAGACTATCGGCCTATCAACTTAATTGGTTGCCTAGCTAAGGTTGTTTCTAAACTCCTTGCTTTGAGGTTAAAAAGGATTATTGGTAAGATTATTGGGGTGGAGCAATCAACTTATCTAGAAGGGAGAAACATCATGGATGGCCACCTGGCTATTAATGAAACTATAGCTTGGGCGAAGGCGTAAAAAAAATGCATGCTTTTCAAGGTCGATTTCGATAAAGCCTTCGACTTGGTTAGTTGGAGTTACATCGATGCGATTCTGCATGCTATGGGTTTCGAGGCAAAATGGAGATTATGGGTGTCTAGCATTCTAGCTTCCGGTAAAGCTTCCGTCCTTGTTAATGGGTCATCAACTAGTGAATTTAGATTTGAGCTAGGGGTTAAGCAAGTTGACCCTCTCTCGCCCTATCTTTTTCTCATAGCTATGGAAGGCTTAAATGCCATGCTTAAAGCGGCCATGTCGAATAACATCTTCAAAGGTATCTCGCTCCCGAATAATGGGCCTATTGTTTCGCATGTGTTGTACGTAGACGACGCCATGTTCATAGGAGTGTGGGATTCAGTGAATGTTTTGAATCTAGCAAGGATCCTTAGATGCTTCCATCTCACGTCGGGTCTTAAAGTGAGCTTTTCTAAGAGTAAGGTGTTCGGTGTGGGGGTTGGAAGGTTCGAGGTTATCAATATGGTGTCCTTTCTCAACTGTGAAGCGGCTACTTTCCCCTTTAGCTTCCTCGGTCTTTCCACATTGGCAAACATGGGTATCTCGTCTAATTGGAAACCGGTTCTGGAAAGACTTCAATCAAGGCTCAACTCATGGAAAGCTTCTTGCCTTTCTTTTGGAGGGAGGCTTACTTTAATTAAGGTGGTTCTCGGATCTCTTTCAATTTATTTCCTATCCATGTTTAGAGCTCCAAAAAGGTGATAAACTCTATGGAAAAAATTAGGAGACGCTTTCTTTGGGGAGGGGTCTACGATTTCATTAAAATCAGTTGGGTTGCATGGAAGAGAATTGTGATGCCTAAAATCTTTGGTGGCTTGGGGGTGGGGTGTCTCAAATTGCAAAACTTAGCGCTCCTGGCTAAGTGGTGGTGGAGGTGGAGGACCGAGTCTGATACGCTATGGGTTCAATGCCTAAAGGCGATTCATAACTTCAGCAACCAAGGCGATTCTTTAAAGGCTAACAAAACGGGTGTTGGACCGTGGGCTCATATTATCAAGGTAGAGAGGGACATGTTGGACCTGGGGGTTAGCATTAATGATTTTTTGGCTAGAGCCGTGGGGCAAGGAGATAACACGCGGTTCTGGCAGGATGCTTGGTTCGGTAAAGTGCCTTTTTGTGTTTTATTTCCCTCCCTCTATGAGTTGGAAACAAAAAAAATCGTGCGTCATTTCAGGCAGGATCTATCGTGATGATTTCGGGGATCTCAAGGCAAACTGGCGCCGGAAGAGGAGGTTCTTATCTCCTACTGATACTATGGACTTGGATGACTTATGCGACATGATGTATTCATATCCGTTCGGGGTGGGAGAGGTCACTTGCCGACGGAAGATCGGGTCTCGGATAATTTCTCGGTTAAAGCGGTTAGGAATTTACCGGAGAAAACTGTGTTCGGGGCTGAGGTTTCTGTTTGCGACTGGTTATCTTGGCTTCCGATTAAAGTAAACTGCTTTGTTTGGAGGGCTGTCCAAAACAGAATTCCAGTTGCTCTTATCTTCTTAACAGAGGTGTCCAGCTTGTCTCTGCAGATTGTGTGCATTGTATCGGGGTGGCTGAATCGGTGGATCATCTTTTTGTTGAATGCGCGCGTGCCAAGGAGGTTTGGAGAATGATTTCGGTTTGGGCCAGATGGGATTTTACCGGGTTGGAAGGTCTGGAACAGTTGTGTTTTCAGATTAATTCGGAGAGCTCAGGGGTGGAGAAAAAGATCATTACCGGGATTGCTTATGCGACCTTGTGGTGCCTTTGGAAAGATTGGAACGAACGCATTTTCAAAGGGATAAATAGAGCTGCGAATATCATAGTGGAAGAGGTGATATCTACCCTTTTTAGTTAGCTTAAAAATCACAGGAAGAGTTCGCTGTGCAGATGGGATGTTTTGATGTGGGTTTTTAGATTGATTTGTGGATTGGCTGTGATTTGGGAGATGTTAGGTTGTATATATACTTATACTGAATACAAAATCGAACTTTTTAGAACAATATATTGCAGGTCAAGAATGAAGTAGTAGGTTACAAGTAGTATAAGCAAGGGTACAGGTTTTATTTTCAAAGGATTTGACTACCAAAAGGTAAGCATTGTATCATTATTGAATGATAACCAATGTTGTTAAGAGCTTGGTTGGACCAGGAACTTGAAAAAAAAATCCAGCAAGGTTAATGTGAATTGCGGTACATTCGTATCGCAACCAGTTAATGTGAGACGATGGTGTTTGGTTGTGTCGGTGTTCACAAGGATCTTTCTTTACTCAAGAGACTGTCTTAACAATTATCTTGCCCAAATCAATTCCATATATGTTTTCAATTTGTCGATAGTTAGAAGTTTTTGATGAACTCACATGTGTCTTATTATGCTTTGCAGCTCTTCATAGTTTTGTTGATGGCCTACCCTTTACTCTACAAAGGCTATCTGAGGTGACTGTGCTATCATTTGTTAATCGTTCCGTGATTCATCTTTTTTCTTAAACCACAAGCTACTTTTTAATTTGGTGTGAGTTCTTGTTTATAAATATCTGATTTGATTTTGCTTTTGATTTTTGTTTGTTGATAAAAGATCATATCGGATGCACAGAGCTTGTATCCAAATTTATCAAAGCTTGCTCTTGCCTTAGAAAAGGTGAGTTTTATTGACTTTTTTTGAACATCAAAACCCTACCATATTATAATGGTAATGATTCACTGTAGTCCATATTTTATAGAAAATTTGTCTGTGACCTCAACTTTGACCATCTCTACTAACCCGTAACCACCATCAATTATAACACCATCAAATGGACCCAACAAAGCAACCAAGGAGTTAAACCTAAATCCGCAGCTGCTATTGTAATGGAGAATGGAGCCCCGCACGTGGCAACCGATGTTATGGCAATGGACGTTAAAGCATCCGAGAAGCCATCAGAATCAAGTCCCATGATAACAGGTGATTCTTACGTCTTTATTATTATATCTTTTTAAATTATCATCAAATGTTATTGTAAGAGGTAAAATTCCAGCTTGGTGGCAGACTTGATATCATACATTTAGAGCATGTAATGTTAATTCATTGTGTGATATAGTATGAGAAAATCGTCATTATTTACTGTAGTCTTGCATTAATATAACATATTCACTTTGTTACCGAACAGAGCTCTACTAAAACTTTTATCAGAGAATTGATGGTGATTTAGATGGGTCATGTGGATTATGGGTTGGGTTTGGTGCATAAGAGGGGATGGGGTAGTTATGATTGTTAATCGTAGTCTTTCTCAAAGACACTTGTCGGCCTGTTTGCTTTCTCACCTGCTTACTTCTATAGGGCTCTTCGTTTGTTTACCCTTGTATTATGATCATGGTGCCTGGTCTTTCTTCAGACACCATAAGGTTGGACTATGCCATAAAATGAGCTACCACTGCTGTTACATAAGCTCATGGTGTGCAGCTGGAACTTGGTCCTCGACAACAATAAAAAAAGCAACGTGTGGTATTGAGCAGTTTATATCAGGAGGTATGTGGTATGGGTAATGTGTGGTTATAGCTCAGTTGCAATATAAATGGGTTTAACTCACAGTTGTCAGGTTAAAAGCGTAACTGCTATTGATATTGGGTCAACTGTTATACTTGGAGATCTGTTGATATTGGTCAAAGTTTGTATTTGCAGTTTTATATACAAATAGGAATGGTAATTAATAGTCAACTGCAAATGTATGCCAACATCACTTAAAAGGCAAACACGATCAAAAGTCAAGGATTGTCATATATAGAAAATAAGGTCAATAAAGTTTTCGTTGTATAATAGTCAATTTACTTAAGTTTTTACACCACTACAACGCGCGGCGGGTAAAAAATCTAGTCATATATAAATAAGAAAATTAAAAAACTAACTATAAAAACCCAAAAAAAGCATGTCAAATTTTCTTTTGTTTTTAATTTTTTTAATAAAAATTCACTACTTTTTAAGTATAAAAAAACTTAAAAAAAAAAACCTTATACTGTACATGTGCATTATATGCTTAAAATTAGTATTTGAGTTTAGTTTAGTTTTTAGGGTTAGTTTTTTTTTGAGGTTTAGGATTAGGATTATGTTTTTTTTTTGGTAGGGGGGGGTGGCATCGGTGGGGGGTTTAGGTTTTTCGGGGGTATCGGTAGGGTGGTTAGGTGGTTTAGGCTTTTCCGTATTATTGTATATGTGCAGTACAACCTTTTTTTTTTTGAAAAAAAAAGGTTTTTTTATATATTATTTATAGCGATTTTTAATAAAAAATAAAAAAAATTTGGTATGTTTTTTAGGCTTTTTATTTAGCTTTAGTTTTCTCATTTAAAATAGTTTTTTCATGATTCATCCTGGTTTACCCAAAATTATTTTCTTTTTACCTTTCGTTTTTAATGTATCTAGACTAAATGGTTAATCAATATCAACTAGTTGATGCCCCACCCGCGTTGCGAGGTGATGGCCGAATAATGAGCGAGTGTTAGAGAGCTCCTTGACACGGAAAAAATATTAAATCGAGTCACCAGATTAAAACAAAACACTTTTATAGTTTTGTTAAAAAAAACTAAAACGATGACAATACTATTATTTTTAACTAAGGGAAAGTTATATTTTTTGACTGGGGTAAAATCGTAATTTGCCAAAAACTAAAGTGATGGTAGTACTGTAAATTGGAACCAGGGGCAAAATTGTAAATTTACGCGGGAGCAAATTCGTAATTTTGAACTTAGGGCAACATAGTAATATAAATTTGAACTAAAGACACAATCGTAATTTTAGGCTAGAGGCAAAACCATAATTTTGTTTTGAAACGAGGGCATAATCGTAATTTTGAGTTGGAGCCGAAAGCATAATTTTATTTTGAACAGGGGCAAAAACGTAATTTTGAACTGAGGAGGAAATCATAATTTTTTAAACGGGGAAAAATCTATTTTTGAAGAGAGGGCAAAATCGTAATTTTAAGGTGGGGCAAAAACATATTTTTTTCTTTTGAACTGGAGCGAAATCGTAATTTTGAATCAAGGGCGAAATCATAATTTGGGCTGGGGACAAAAGCGAAATTTTATTTTGAGCAGGGTGAAAAAAAGTAATTTTAAACCTGAGGTAAAACCGTAATTTTAAAGTGTAAAAAAAGAATAAACGGTTGGTCCAATGGAGGAGTGCCAGGCCAGCTGCCTGACAGTATTCCCCATCTTAAAATTGTATATACAATAATGTATATGTACGAAGATATCGTGTGAGAATAAATATATATTTTTCTATTAGTCATCAATTCAACCACAACACATCTCATGTTTGGCATTTGTTGGGATCTTCATGTGTGCAAGCTATTGCGAATTAAGCCATCGGCAACAACAGGGACAATAAAAGTAATTGTATGAAGTTAACTATGAAAAGTTAAAATTTTGGTGGCTCAACGAAAAAATTATTATTTATCTGTATATTTGAGAGGAAGGTATCTATTTTTTAAAAATTTTTTAATATATTTTGAAAGTGGTTGTGGGTGGAAAGAAAAAAAAGTAATAATAAAAGTATAAAAAATATTATTTAATCGAAAGTAATGAGAGAATATAATTTTTAGTGTAATTATATAGTAAAAATAGTGAAATAGATATGAATGCTCTAAGAACTTCATCAAACCGTAAATTATCAAAAATTGAATTGCTATGTAGTTAACGAACAATTAGCAAATAAAGAAAAACAACAATGAGCTAAAACACTATATAGATGTATAATTTAAAATACACCAAGGCAACAAGGCCCTTCGGTTGCATCAGGGTCGTTTGCTCTGATTATGGTTGTGATGTAGTTTCGCGTCCAATCAAATGGTTCAAGAATAATTGGTTAATCAAAGACGATAAAACGAATCGAATGGTTTCAAGAAGCCTTAAAGGTGTTCTTTTATTATAATCAAATCAAAAACCGCTAAACAATAACCCTCGAGATCCTACTTATAACCAAGGTTGGAGAACTCGCTAGTCGCTGGTCAACCTGTGAGGTGGGAAATAGCAACTACTCGGGATTAATTGAGATTAATCGGATCGGGTTTTTTATGTGTAAATTTTAGTTTTATGTATACCTATACACATTTTTATAGGTATATATTTTAAGTAGCTAGGTTTTAACTCTTACTCAACTATTTTTTAAAGTATAAAAGATTAATTGTTGGAATTCACATGGTTTGGTTGAAAATTGGCCGGAATTTAGATGTTTTGGTTGGAATATACAGTTTTTTTTTGCCGGAATCTGGTCGAAATCACCGATTTTTTGCTAGCCGACTAGGTCCGACTAGCGATTAATGGATTGATTAACGAAAAATTACCAAGAGACTGGCCAACTAACGCTTAATCGTCTCCTAGTCGCGATTTTTACAACACTGCTTATAACTTAGGAATCATAACTTAAAAAAAGCTAAACAAAACAAAATAGGAAATCCAAATTAAATAAATATTAGATAATCCTGCATCATACTCCCCGTCTTAAAAAAACTCGTCCTCGAGTTTAGTTTGCCTACGAACTAAAACCATCTGGATAAAAAGAAACATCACCCTGACTCCAATTTATTATACCATCCGGATCAAATGGAACATTGAACCATTCGTTCAATATCGGTTTGTCCACCTGAAATATATCATCTCCAACTTTAATGTTCGGTTGATAGTTGAGAAACATGATATTACCATTGAGTAGAATGAAACCCATTTGAATTTTTAGTCCGTAATTTTTTTTTTGAACGGAGTCCGTAATTAGTATGCTCAAAAGTCGGTTCACATATATCGCACCCTACCAATCTCCATTGATTCCCTTCAAAGCATATATGGATTTTTTTATTATTTTATGCCACATCCATAATGGCTTGCATGGACTCCACGTTGTCCATATGTATAATGGGCTTGAAATACAAACATCTCTTCTGGGATTATCCAATACTTTTCATCATAGTGATGTGGTATCATGAGGTTTCATGAGGTTTGAAGTTAAAAAGTACTATAGTGATATAATGCCTCATAAATCTCTTTCCTTACCCCTCCCTTCAATCATTAACTAGTTATTTATTTTTAATTTCTTTTTTTTTTAATTGTTTTTATGTAAAGTAGATTTTTCATTTCAACCAACAAGGCAAATTACATAAGGATAGCAGGTATACGGGCAACAAACTGCGTCCCCTTTTGAATGGAGAACCCTAATCTACTAAAAACAAAACCTCGCCCATGAGGGGTCGTCAAATAAATAATATATCATTAAATAAAAAAATTACATTTTCACTAAATAAAAAAATTACATTTTCACTAAATAAAAAAATAAAAAAACATTAGTTAAAATACTAATAAATTTAAAAAAACATGCAACAATACTAAAAATAAAAACATACGATTGCTTACAAAAATAAAGCTCTAAAGTCTGTATTTGTCACGGATTTGTTGCCTACGCATTTGGGCTAGGAACAAGGCGTCTCCTTAGAGGTGCTTGATCGGTTTAGACAAATACTCGATGTCTCTCTCCATTTGCCTCGCTTCTTGGATCATGACGAACTTTTTATTTTCGACGTTTCTTTCTTGCAATGTTTCCAAACGCCTATGCCCAAGGTCAGTATATCTTGAAGTCATCGATTCATCTCCTCGAAATCTTCTCTCATTTTGGTATCCGTCGAAGACGACTCCACCCTTCTCCCCTTTGCACCACTTCTTCTACCGGGCATCTCCATTTCCCCCTCATCGCTATCCACATTAATAGAATTGTTTAAATCAACATTTCGAGCATCAAAAGTGCGTTTCCGGATCAACCAAAGAGGAGGTTTTTGACCGTTTTGCCTTGCGCCTACTACTAGACGTCATGGTTGGTACGTTGGCCCACTTAGGACTTCCACGAAGAAGCTCCCAACACTTCATGTATGTGAATGTTCCTCGCGTTGAGTTGTACTTCTCTAACGCTTTTGTTAATATATCCATGTCGCTTTGTCCGCAACCGCAATTGTCCTTCATACGTTGGAAAACCTCTTGAAACCCATGGCATTTGACATTTATATCGATACACTTGCTTGATACTGAATCCTTGTCCCGATATTCTCCTTTACCATGAGAGCAAAAAAGTTTGCCCAATTTTTTCCTAGAAATGGGTGATTTTTTATAGTTGACTACAAAAATTAGAAATATATTTTTATACACAATTTTTGAAAGTTATTAAAATTTAAAACAAAAAAAAAATAACACTTACCAACTTCAGATCCTCCGAGACGTCGAACCAAGCATGTGCGAGCTTGTATTATAACACTTCGACCGCGTAAAACAGCCCGCGGCGAAAATATCGGGGAGTCACATTACAAATTACTCATAACACATGGAACTAAAGTTTTATTATTTTATATTATTTTTCAATCCACAAAAGATTACAAATAGTTGTTTTTAGATTAAAGCAAACTAAGGCCTGAGTCCTTTCCAATGTGTAGCATACTTGGATAATTATCACACATTTCTACATGAAACATATGTGAAAAATAATGTCAACAATAATGTTGGTGAGTAACACTGGTTTTATGGTCAAATTCATGGCTACAGATGTAAGGCCATATAATTGTGTAGGTTTACGCTTATCTTTATCAAACCCAATTATGAGCTATTGGGCTTAGCTTTCTAGTGGGTTAGATAGTATTGGAATAAGTCATGTGGCTAATTAATCTTTTGGGCTTGTTTAGATAATAGTGTGCATGCGAGTTTGGCCCAGTTTGTATTTAGGTCACCCTATGTAAGTATAAATAGGGTGAGCCTAGGTTATTTAGAGGTTGCTGTTCTTTCCCTTGTTTTTCTTGAGCATTTTCGAATTCTTGGTTTGTGTACCAGACGGTTCTTAGAAACCGTGTGCACTTTGATCGTATAATCGATTGATTGTTCTTGTTCTTCAACACTTTTCTCAGTTTCCGCACTTTGATTAGTGTTATTGATATCCGATTGTTTAAGTTTTGGGACTTACAGTTGGTATCAGAGCCTAATAAGTCTTTCGAAGACTCGATTTTGATATCAAATATTCAAGATTTTGATTTTTCGTTCATCGTGTTCTTCGCGGTATTCAAAGTGTTCATCGGTTTTGTTTAAAAATTTATTATATTTTGCTTCTTGATCTGGTTGAAATTGTGTTAAAAAGAAATTGCATCTAATTTTAAAAGATTTGAAAAAATCTTTATTTTTTAAAAGTCTGAAAGGATTTTGAAGAATCCCAAATTTTTAGGAAAATTTGGTTGGTGGTCAACCAGTTTTGTTTCAAATATTTTCATATTTTGATATTAAAAAAAAACAAATTGTTTTCAAATTGATCCAAAACCGCACACCATCATCATCTCCTGTTCGTCGTGACCTCACATCATCATCATCTTCTCCGCTCACCGTTCATCTTCACCACTCCGGCGTCCACCGAACCTGCAACATCCACCAAAAACCACCAACAGATTCATCATCTACACACCATCGGTCATCATCAGCTCATCAACATCAACCCTCTCGACCACCCCACCTCTTCAGTCGTCTGTTTACCATCCACTCCGACACACTCCGTCTTCATCCTTGACACCACCGTCGACCTTCGTTCATCACCTAAACCTGCATTAGTCACCATTCTCATCAATACACCACCTCGCACACTTGACAACGGTACACTCGACAACCGCATACTCACTCGCACACCATTTCACTGCACACTTCAATCGCACACCGCTATCGCACACCCACCAACCGCACACCAACTTCTGAATTCGCACACTCCACTCCACCGCACACCCACCCTGCTCACCTCACCTAACCGCACACCGTTCATCGCACACTTCCATTCACTCGCACACCTTCACAGTTAACTCGCACACTTCCATTTCTGTTCATCGCACACTCTCTCGCACACACTCTCGCACACCTCAATCGCATACCCATCACCATCTCCGATCGACAAATTCAGCGTTCACTAGTCATCATCCTACTCTGTTTTTGTAACACCTCGTAAAAACCCGTCCTGTAAAATTCTGACACGTGTTCCGTTGATCCTCGAATGTCGTGAGCTAAAACGAGAGGGACCAAAGTCGCCAACATGTTAACAGCAACCTCTAAATGGAAACTAAAGAAGTGGAGGGACCAAAAGTAGAAAAATGCCAAACATTTGTTTTCTGGAAGGCGGTTGCGGACCGCAAGGCCAAACTCTTATGGTCCGCAACCATTTAAAGTTTTTGCGCGCCAGGAGGCCTTGCGGACCGCAAGGCTTTTGCCATACGGTCCGCAAGGGGGTGCCAGCGAGCAGAAACCTGGCAGCTTCTGCTCCTGCCACCTTAATCGCGTTATGCCACCATTTTGCTGCTCTTGACACGTTCCTAAACACTTGTCTCTACCCTACAACTTCCCTTGGCACCTGGCATCACCTCCTTACTTCCCCTTCACTATAGAAGGGCTCTTGATTCATTCTTGAACTTGCTCATTCTCACAATATCATCTCTACTTCTCCTCTGGAAGTTCCTGGACTTATAGGAGCTTCCAAAGTCAGTTATTTTCGTGCTAGGGACCTTGTGTAAGTGTTCTTAGCCCTCCTTTTTCAGTTTTATCAGGCTTTAAGCCAAAGTCAAAGCGTTGACGTAAAAACGCTTTGAATTTCGGCTAAGACATTACGATCCAGCCAATGTTCGTACCGAACATGGCTACGTGATTGTATTAGGTAGGTGTTAATCCCTCAAGAGGGCACCTCCTGATTACCACGTTCGCTTGGTCAAATTGACGGGTCAAAGTTATTGATAAAAAGTCAAACTAGGTCAGTTTTTAAAATAAATTCATATATGATACTGTAGGTATTATAAAATACATTTTGACACTTCAATAAATTGGTAATAAGTATTAGAACATGTATAAACATGTTCGGCCCGTCAAGTCCAGATCTAAGGTCGGTTCGTAACCGAAAGTTGCAAAAGTTGACTTCTGCTTTGACTTTCGGTTCTGACCCGATTTAGCAACCTTAGTTACTGATTCTAAGTTGCATTGTTACCATGTTAGGTTATAATATAACCCTCTTGAGTTATTTACATGGTCACATAGTAATCCGAGTTTATATACAAGTATCCGTTAATTATGCCAAATCTCGCTAAAATGCTTAAAAATGAGGTTTTAAGTACAAATGAGCATACTTATGATTCGTAAACTGATATGTCAACTTATTTAACTTATTTTAAGGACAACATCCTGATCATAAACCGAGTTTTAATTAAAAAGACGTATTTCACGCTTTAAAGCGACCAAATCGCCCTTTTGGCGTATAAAATGATTTAAACATAATTCTCGACACCAAAACTCTTTACCTAATGATGTAATATCATAATTAGGATTATTTGGGACATCTATTCAGATTATAAACTGAGTTTATACGCAGGTCCATGTATTAAGTCCTTAAATGATGATATTGCCCTTACGGCACCTAAAATGGATTTTAATTATTGTTAAGGGACAAAACCTATTGCTTACTGATGTATTACAATATATAACATATTTTCATCCTACAAACCTGTTCACAACATCAGTTTCACTCAATTACTATTTAAATAGTCATTTAGCGACTTAATCGCCGTTTCGACGCATAGTATGGTTTAAAACCCTATTAGAGCATCAAGACTTGGTACCTACTGATTTCAAAACTTATTTGTACATATTTACAGTAGGAACATGATCTAAACTCAGGTTCCCAAATAAGTTGCCAAGTGATGTGTAAAATGACTAAAATGCCCTTTCGGGGCATAGTTTGGTCCTAAACTATACACCACACATATACTTGATATCCTACTGATATAACATCATAAATGAATCATTTTTACAAAATGTTTATGACCCGAAATCAGTTTATTTGCAAGCTCCTTTTATAAGTCATAAAATGACCAAAACGCCCTTTTGAGGCGTAACATGATTTTAAAACCATAACGAGCATACATGTTGATACCTACTGATATTGTAGCATGTTCTAAATATAATGGCATATGGAACTTGTATACGACTCATCCGGTTACCCGGTTTCGCTTATATGAGTATGTTTAAGCCTACGTGACTAGTTTACGTAGTTTAACCGAAACGGGTTTAACCTTATCATTTTCATATCAAAATCCAGAATGTAATATGTTTACCCATATTAAACAAGTCTTAGTACTTGTCGGGTTTAAACTACATTCTATTCCGGTCATCGCTTAATCTAGCGTTTAGTACCGTAATTATCTTTTAAGCTAGCCTGTCCGAGTCTATGATGTAGATAGGACCCATTAGCATTCTAATTGGTTAATAATACCATCATTCCAGATTAAAGCCTTTCGGTAGATTGTCATCTAAGCTTACTTTTTGAATTATCGGCTGAGTTATTAATCTTATTGAAGAATTTGCGCAGGTAAATACTTTTAGCCTATTTTCCCTATACGGGTTTGGGATACGGTATAATAATATCGATTGGTCGGGTATGGGATCATGTTATCGGATTGTGATTTACTAAATATTCATAACCCATTTTATTCTGTTTTGTTTGATAACTTAAACATTGGGGGTTAACTCGACCGTGTCTGGGATATCCTTGGCTCATTTAAGTTATTAATGGCCACGACCTTAAGCGTGAGGTGTAGGCATACACCCGTCAGATGCTAATGCAAATTAAATATTGAATCACATTGGTGGATTATTTAAGTGGCGTGTCGGTTAATCAGGTTATTCGGTTTCTGCACCGGACCCCATATGTATTGACAAACATGTAAAACTGTAAACAATGTCATTTTGAACTATCCCAAGTTATTTATAAAAGTGCCAAGTGCACCTAAAACCATTTTCGTTAATATTTTCAAAATGTGTCGGTTATTAGTATTTACCAGTGAAAACTTACAAGATCAAGTTACAGGTGAGAACGCGAAATAGGCCGGGAGCTGCTTGGTAGTAACATAAGAGGATTTTGCAAGTCCTTAGTTGCCCGAAGTCTATTGAACAAATACTTTGTACATATTTTTTTTACGATCCGCCTGTGGATCTTTCATTTACAAGCCATGTAATTTATTCTTTCGAACTTCGAACACTCGGTTTGTAATAGTAATTTAAATCCAAGGCTTCCATTGTGCTGTGTTTATTTGGTTATGATGTTATCAACTACGTCACGATATTCCCAAACAGGGCTCATCGGGTTACACATGGAAATAGGGGTGTGACAGGCTGGTATCAGAGCCAACGTTCGAGTGAATTAAACACTAGCCTTTTGTGTTTAATCTCGAAAATACACAATAGCACATTTCTTAGACTCTCGAGTCTAGGCTTTGACCTAAGATTACTCATTTACATTGCTTTATTTATTATCATTATTTGATTTCGTTTTAACTTGTTTTTGGAGCAAGAATCATGCCACCAAAATTCGGACGAGGAGGCAAGGGAAAAGGTCCAATGAGGGGCGGACCTTCCATGACAGGACCATCTTTTAGACCGTCCTTAGCTAGAGCATCTAATATACACAATTTCAACCCTTACGAATGATCGGGTGATTCTTCTTCATCACCATGGGAACCCTATCGACATTCCATATCCCATGAGTACTCACCACCACAATCCCACTCTCAACATTCCCACCATTCACACCATTCACATCACTCCCACCATTCCCACTCCCAATCACATTACGAATTCTTAAACTTTAACCCTATCGACCATGTACAACCATCACCAGAGACTCCTCCGGTCGATTCGTGATGTGTGCTAAACAGACTACTAAAATTAACTAAATTAGAATCTCTAATCTAGACACTAAGTTTTAAATTTATAAACCTAGACTCTACCTAAACCTAAACCACACAACCGACAAGTGTACCGGTCAATGCAGTACAGCTAAAGTAAGTCCGGGTATCGAACCCCCGAGACTCTACTAATTACGTTAACGACTCGATCTAGACTATGACTGACACGGGCGTACTAATTTGTTTATTTGGTTGGGGGGGGGGGGGTTACTGAAAATCTAAGGAAACTTATTAAACTAAATCTAAACTAAACTTATACGAATACAAACTAATATGAAAACTGAACTCAGATGGTGATGAAGACTACCTAGACTAGAATCCTGGATTGATTTTAAGAATTTACCAGTTAAGTTAACTGCATGTTTTATAGAACCAGTATCTTGTGATACTAAGACACCAACTAAGCCCCTCAACCCTTCTCGAGGTGAAACTTATGGCACTACCTAGGCTGTTAATCCTACCGGTTATGAGACTTCCTTCCGGTTATCTATTATTGTGTAAGTACCCTAATATTGACCTACTCTTTTCCAGTTATAGATCTAGGGTAGTTTGAGTATCTTGACTTGATAGACTAATAAACCGATGGGGCAACTAAGGCACGACTTTTTCCAAAGACTGTCTAAAGCAATTCGCCGGGTAAGACCTACCAATAGCCCCGCACCTTCCAGCTATAAGGACTAGTAGAGCACTAAGTTCTAGCAAACCGTTAACTATTACTTCTAAGGTTTATTGGCCAATTCACCCTAAAGGTCAAAGACACAAGATCAAAGATCTAGCATGAACCTATTCCGTAGCAGACAACCACCAAGATTCACACGAAGCAATAGATAACAATAAACCAAATTAAAGTACGCATACACACCAAACCAATCAACTAAACCTTTTACAAAACACAATTAATCCATAAAATACATACAATTAACTGAAAAGGTTCAAACTTTATTCAAAATCATTCATCGCAGTCTAGGCAGTTTAAGCGTTTAGCCGAGAACCATAGTCAAGAAAGAGAAACAAAACTGAACCGAGTAGCAAAACATGTTCATTGGTTCAAATAATATAATAATATAAAAATAAAATTGAACCGTTTGCGAACCCTGGCTTGAATCTTGAACCCGAACTGATAATTTTCTTCACCTTCAGAATTCGTCCCTTTTGTAAGTCCCCTCTGATGTCCTCTTCCTCCGTAGGTCTCTCTCCCTCTTCTTTTATATGTTGTCACAATTTCTATATAACACAACTTCCTCCTAGCCCATTTGCGAGTCAGCAGCCCTAAACAAAGAAATATGTATGGTCCACCAACTCAAAACTTGGTCAACACTCACATGCTCGATCAACAAAATAAATCAAGATGCCGTATCTTATCTCATGGCATTCTTTTGAATTAATACAAGTTTCAACGATTTGCAACTTTTAGTCCCTTGAGTTTACTAAGCTATTTTTAAATAGCTTTTCTTTTATTGCAATTTAACCATTCGACTTGCAGCTTTATTTATTTTAAATTCTCGGTTCCTCAGTTATTAACCGTGTTAGCTCGATTTAGTACTCGATCAAGTATTTTCAATATTTCTCTATTTTAGCTCCAAACTTGACGAACACACTTCGTAATCCACATATTCGCCTACTCCCATCTTGAGCTTATAAAATAGAGATACTAGCCTCGATCCTCTCAAGGAAAACAACGACAATTTTAATTCGGTCACTGGCGTCTTACTCTGCCCAACTGACTGGTTATTTCCTTATTACTCGTTTTCACTCCATTTGCATCAGGACCTGGCAAAACACAAAATAATATAAAACGACACTAAAAGCTAAAAAGAATAAATGAAAAACTAAACAAAAACTATACAATTTACACGAGACAAATATGTGTATTTTACCCCACATCAATTCGCCTACGCATATGGAGGAAGATTCAGATCCTGAGGGAATCCCGACAAGATCATATGGACATCCAATCGAGTTGTCCATCGGGTCAAATTCCGTAGCGGGATAACCTTTTCGAGGTCTCGACGAGTTCCAACAATGGTGGGATACCTACAACTTTTACTTTACCCCTTCCTACCATAAAACTCCAACCATCATGCTCCGTCACCACATTCTCAAATCGAGGATGAACCCATGTAACCGGTGGAACAGCCTCAACCACCGCCAGAATCATCACAACCACATCAGAGGCGTGGTGCACGCATGTCAGTGCGCGCTGGTCAAAGGTCGAGTTCGCTACCACCTTTACCACCATCTTACCCTGTTATCCACGAGGACCCACAAATGGATGGACCCTCGAACACTTTAACATGTGGCGGTTCCAACCCCACAACCTGCTGCTGATCTGATGCCCCAACCGGCAGTTCAGCCATCCTCATCGGGTTTAGGTAACCCGATTCCCACCTATCCAGACTTATCTGGCTATGGTGCTGATTTTACTGCCCCTGCATACGACCCGTATCTTGAAGCGGTTACACACAACACGCTTTATCCACTTCCCTATCCAAGTTATCCACCTCCTTATTCTTCTTACGCGGCGGCCGGATATCCACCTTATGGGTATCCACACCCGGCTATGCCTCAACCGCAACCACCACCTCCACCTCAGCCTCAACCCCAACCGCAAGTAACACTCGAGGCTCTTAATGAGGCCTTAGATCGAGTCAAGGAAACGCAGCAGGAAGTTAAGAAATCAGAAAAGAAGACAACCAAATTTTTCAAGAAGCTTTGTAAGGCGATGACAGGGAAAAAAGACGAAGAATGCGTTTAATTATTGTTTTAATTTCCAAAAGTTACTGTGAGGACATTGTGTTTCTTTTAAGCCCCTGCGTGGGTATGTTTCTCTTATTATAGTCCCTGCGGACAATTTTTTTTGTATTAAGACCTCTTTAGAGGCAAAATATGTAATCCCTATCTTTTTAATGAAATTTTGAAATTTTGCTTTAATATGCATTCTCGTTACCTCTTTTGTCTAGCGAGCGTCTCGATTTTAATTCGATTTTATTGCTCTGCTATAAAATTCCAAAAGATCTTCTTGATGGTTCACATATGCCAAGTGATAAGGTCACATTAATTGGCAAAATAAATGGTAGTTAAGATGGAATAATCTTCTATCATGATAGTTAAGGAAGATCATCCCTTCTATCTAGAGGTAGTAACTATGTTCAAACCTCCAAGCCTCTATGGTCAATGCGATCATGGCTAACCCATTGAACCATTTTAAGACATCATTCTATGTCAAAATTCAAGTAATATTGACACTCCTGGCAGTGTGACATGAGTAACCACACTAGCCATCTAAGTATTCGAATTTTGATTCGAATATTATAAATCTAAACGATCGTTGCGATCGAGATGAATACCATCATTATGATGATGAACATTTAACACTCATTAGAGGTGTATAACCTAAGGGTTATAATATATCATCCACTGGTGATGTAGCCCCTACGGGCCATCTATATCATATCCATTAGTGACAGACAGTTGTAGTCTATGACTCTCTGTTCAATCTTATTAGTCTTCGTGACAAAGACCTTTGTGTCATATCTTTCGTCCTTGTGACAAGCACTAGAGCTAACCTAAATTATCAAAGTGACAATGACAAATGTGACATTACGATCCACTGTCTAAAATTCTGGACTATGTCCAATCTTATGAATACCTATGATGGTTCTTTTGAGACCTGGTTATATGTTAAGCACTCATTTGTAGCACTAAAACCTAAATGGTTTAATCATACCATGGCTAACATATAAAATACCCATTTCACCGTATAGCACCAAAGCATTAATGGCTCACTCCGATGGTGCAAGAAGTCACCACAACAATGATGATCGCAATAAGGCGAATATAGTTATTAACGAGGATGACTTCCAGTCTCGCATAGATGCAGCCGTGGGTAAGGCTATGGAGAAAGCCTTTGAGAAATTTAACATGACTAGTGCTAAGCACTCTAGGACGGTATCAAAACCACTTTCGAAACCTCCTACCTCTGAAAGGAAAGAGGGTTCTGTGCATTCCTCAAGTGTGAGGAACGAAGCTAAGAAACAAGAAATCCTTGACAAGACTAATACTTCCAAGGATGGCTGCTCATATAAATACTTTTCTAGTGCAAGCCACGAGACTTCAACGGAGAGAATGGGGCTATTGAGACCCTAAGGTGGCTTGATGCGATTAAAACAGTGGTGGATATCAGTGGCTGTGCTGATAAAGATATTGTACAGTTTGTATCACAGTTTTTTAAGGGTAGCGCCCTGATATGGTGGAAGGCCTTAATGCAATCACCGGGAAAGGTCCACTTATATAATTTGGGATGGTCCCAATTTGTGGACCTTGTTAAGGACACATATTGCCCACCACACGAAGTGGAAAAGATTAAAATGGACTTTCTTGCTCTCATAATGAAGAATCTCGATTGTCGGAAGTTTGTTACCGACTTCGACTCATACTCCAGGCTGGTGCCATACTTAGTCACTCCAGAACCTAAGCGCATCACGAGCTTTATCAATGCTTTGGCTCCAGAGATCAGGAGTTTGGTTAAGGTTGTTCAGCCTAACACTTATAAATCTGCCATTGAACTAGCTCTTTCCCTCACTCAAGATTATGTATCAAAGATGCGACTTGCTTCAAATGTGGTGAGAAAGGCCACATAAAAACAAACTGCTCCAAGAATGCAAAAGATGATAATGCAAAGTCTAGTGGAGCTAAGAAAACAAATACTCGAGCCTTTCAGATGAGTGCTCGAGAAGCAGTCAATGACAACAATGTTATAACAGGTACTTTCCTCATCAACGAGACCTTTGCTAGAGTTTTATTTGATTCGGGGGCTGATAAGTCGTTTGTTGACCATAAGTTCAGCAAACTATTAAACTTACCCGTAAGAACTCTAGACATAACATATGAGGTAGAACTTGCCCATGGAACCATAGAAACCGCTTCTTCTATTCTGGATGGATGCTTTATATCCATCAAGAATCATTTAATCCTTATCTCTCTTCTACCAATGAAATTGGCGGGGTTCGATGTAGTCTTAGGTGTGGATTGGTTATCCCATAACCAAGCCCGCATTGCATGTGATAAGAAACTAATCAAGATTAAAACCCCATCTGGTGATGTCCTCACCATCTTTAGAGATATGCATTATGGATTGCCAGAAAAAGTTGCTATGTTTAAGGCATCCCGATGTATGAAGAGAGGTTGTGTCATCTATATGGCACAAGTAACCGTTGATGAACCTAAGCCGAAGAGTGAAGATATACCTGTTATTTCGAATTACCCAAATGTCTTTTCCCGAGGAATTACCCGGTCTCCCCCCTGATAGACAAGTAGAGTTTAGGATCGACATTCTACCTGGATCTGCACCTATTGCAAGAGCACCTTATCGACTAGCTCCAACAGAAATGAAAGAATTAAGAACCCAGTTTGATGAACTTTTGGAAAAAGGCTTCATACAGCCTAGTTCGTCACCATGAGGAGCTCCGATATTGTTTGTTAAAAAGAAGGTTGGTTCAATGCGTATGTGCATTGATTACCGTGAGCTTAATAAGATAACGATCAAGAATCGTTATGCACTGCCCAGGATCGACGATTTGTTCGATCAGCTTCAAGGAGCAAGTTACTTTTCCAAAATAGATTTGAGATCGGCTTATCATCAGCTAAAGGTTAGAAGGGAAGATGTTCCAAAGACTGCTTTGAGAACGAGATACGAACATTATGAATTCCTAGTGATGCCTTTTGGGCTCACTAATGCACCTACGACATTCATGTATCTCATGAATAGAGTCTGCAAGCCTTACTTAGATAAATTCATCATTGTCTTCATTGACAACAAACTTATCTATTCTCGTAATCAATCCGATCACGAGAAACATTTAAGGTGCATTTTAGAGTTGCTACAGAAGGAGAAACTGTAAGCAAAATTCTAAGTGCGAATTTTGGCTTCGCGAAGTCCAGTTCCTTGGACATGTGGTTAGTGAACGAGGTATTCAAGTTGATCCTGCCAAGATTGAAGCTATAGTGAATTGGGGAGCACCGAAAACATCTTCTGAAGTCCGTAGTTTCCTAGGACTGGCTGGTTACTATAGAAGATTCATTGAGAATTTCTCAAGGATAGCCACTCCTCTGACCACTTTGACCCGTAAGAATATCAAATTCGATTGGGGTCAAAAGCAACAAGAATCCTTTGAGACACTGAAGCAGAAATTGAGCAATGCTCCAGTACTGGCTCAGCCAGAAGGCATTGATGAGTTTTTCGTTTATTGTGATGCATCCCTGACTGGTATGGGATGTGTGCTTATGCAAAGAGGCAAGGTGATCGCCTACGCATCACGACAACTCAAGGTGCATGAAAAGAATTACACCACCCACGACTTGGAGTTGGGTGCCGTTGTATTTGCACGAAAACTTTGGAGGCATTATTTATACGGAACTAAGTGTATCATATACACTGATCACAAAAGCCTGCAGCATTTGTTTAATTTTAATCAGAAGGATCTGAATATGCGACAACGCCGTTGGATGGAAACCCTTAATGATTATGATTGGGAAATCCGATATCATCCCGACAAAGCAAATATAGTCACTGATGCGCTTAGTCGCAAGGAAAGGGTTAAGCTTTTAAGGATTAACACCAAGAGTATAGAAGTTAGAAGCAACTTGAATGAAAGGCTGCTTGATGCAGGCCATGATGGAAGCTAATATCGCGAATGAGGGATTAGGTGGAACTGTTGAACAACTAACACCTGGAGGTGATGGAATCCTCAGATTCAATTGACGAATTTGGGTTCCAGTTTTTGGAGGACTTAGAGATTTGATCCTCCAAGAAGCGCATAATACTAAGTATTTTATTCACCCGGGAGGTGACAAGATTTACCAGGACTTATCCATAGCCACCTATGTAGCTAAGTGCTTGACGTGTTCGCAAGTTAAAGCTGAACATCAGAAACCGTTAGAACTTCTACAACAGCTCGAGATTCCCACTTGGAAATGGGAAATGGTAACTGTGGACTTGATTACCAAGTTACCTAAGACCAAGCATGGTAATGACACGATTTGGGTCATCGTTGATAGGCTGACCAAGTCATCGCACTTCTTGCCAATCAAGGAAACGTTTAGTTTGGACAAGTTGGCTAAGATGTATGTGGACGAGATTGTGTCCCTACATGGAGTGCCGGTGTCTATTGTATCCGATAGAGATACAAGATACACCTCTCATTTCTGGAAAAGCTTCCAGCAATCTTTAGGCACTCGGTTGAACTTTAATACGGCTTACCATCCGCAGATTGACGGACAAAGTGAGCGTACCATTCAGACTTTGGAAGACATGCTACTTGCATGTGTGATCGACTTACATGGCAGTTGGGATGACCACCTACCTTTGGTTGAATTCTCCTATAATAACAGTTATCATACAAGCATCAAGGCTGCGCCTTTTGAAGCTTTGTATGGGAGAAAATGTCGAATGCCCATATGTTGGGCAGAAGTTGGGGAGGCCCAACTATCAGGACCAGAAATTGTCCTAGAGACAACAGATAAGATCATTTAGATTCACGACCGTCTCAAAGCTGCCCGAGATAGGCAGAAAAGCTATGCGGATAAGAGGCGCAAACCTCTCGAATTCCAAATTGGGTACAAAGTATTACTGAAGTTATTGGCTTGGAAAGGCGTCATGTGATTCGGTAAAAAGGGCAAGTTGAGCCCAAGATATATAGGGCCGTTCGAGATAATCTAACGAACTGGGTCCGTAGCTTATAAGCTCAAGTTACCCAAAAAGCTAAGTGGAATACATGATGTATTCCACATTTCAAATTTGAAGAAGTGCCTAGCCGACGAGTCACTAGCAATGCCGCACGAAGATGTGCAAATCGACGAAAACTTGCGTTTCGTTGAGAAACCAATAACGATCGAAGATTTACAAGTTAAGAAACTTCGAAGAAAGCACGTACCTATTGTAAATGTCAAATGGGATGCCCGTCGAGGCCCCGAGTATACATGGGAGGTCGAGTCCACTACGCGACAAAAGTACCCCTATCTTTTTGAATAAATATCGAGGTTGAGATTTCTTTTAAGGGGGTAAGGATGTAACACCTCGTAAAAACCCGTCCTGTAAAGTTCCGACACGTGTTCCATTGATCCTTGAATGCCGTGTGCTAAAACGAGAGGGACCAAAGTCGCCAACATGTTAACAACAACCTCTAAATGGCAACTAAAGAAGTCGAGGGACCAAAAGTAGAAAAATGCCAAACATTTGTTTTCTGGAAGGCGGTTGCAGACCGCAAGGCCCAACTCTTACAGTCCGCAACCATTTAAAGTTCCTGCGCGCCAGGAGGCCTTGCGGACCGCAAGGCTTTTGCCATACGGTCCGCAAGGGGGTGCCAGTGAGCATAAACCTGGCAGCTTTTGCTCCTACCACCTTAATCGCGTTATGCCACCATTTTACTGCTCTTGACACGTTCCTAAACACTTGTCTCCACCCTACAACTTCCCTTGGTACCTGGCATCACCTCCTTACTTTCCCTTCACTATAAAAGGGCTCTTGATTCATTCTTGAACTTGCTCATGCTCACACTATCATCTCTACTTCTCCTCTGGAAGTTCATGGACTTATAGGAGCTTCCCAAGTCAATTATTTTCATGCTAGGGACCTTGTGTAAGTGTTCATAGCCCTCCTTTTTCAGTTTTATTAGGCTTTAAGCCAAAGTCAAAGCGTTGACGTAAAAACGCTTTGACTTTCAGCTAAGAGCATTACCGTCCAGCCAATGTTCGTAGCGAACATGGCTACATGATCATAATTAGGTAGGTGTTAATTCCTCAAGAGGGCACCTCCTGATTACCACGTTTGCTTGGTCAAATTGACAGGTCAATGTTATTGATAAAAAGTCAAGCTGGGTTAGTTTTTAAAATAAATTCATATATGATAATGTAGGTATTATAAAATACATTTTGACACTTTAATAACTTGGTAATAAGTACTAGAACATGTATAAACATGTTCGGCCAGTCAAGTCCAGGTCTAAGGTCGGTTCGCAACCGAAAGTTGCAAAAGTTGACTTCTGCTTTGACTTTAGGTTCTGACCCGATTTAGCAACCTTCGTTACAAATTCTAAGTTGCATTGTGACCATGTTAGGTTATAATATAACCCTCTGGAGTTATATTACATGGTCACATTGTAATCCAAGTTTATATGCAACTATCCGTTAATTATGCCAAATCTTGCTAAAATGCCCTTCATGCTTAAAAAAGAGGTTTTAAATACAAATGAACATACTTATGATTCGTAAACTGATATGTCAACTTATCTAACTTATTTTAAGGATAATATTCTGATCATAAACCGAGTTTTAATTAAAAAGACGTATTTTACGCTTTAAAGCGACCAAATCGCCCTTTTGGCCTATAAAATGATTTAAACATGATTTTCGACATCAAAACTATTTACCTACTGATTAATATCATAATTAGGATTATTTGGCATATCTATTCAGATTATAAACTGAGTTTATACGCAGGTCCATGTATTAAGTCCTTAAATGACGATATTGCCCTTACGGCACTTAAAATGGATTTTAATTATTGTTAAGGGACAAAACCTATTGCTTACTGATGTATTACAATATATAACATATTTTCATCATACAAACCTGTTCATAACATCAGTTTCACTCAAATACTGTTTAAATCGTCATTTAGCGACTTAATCGCCGTTTCGGCGCATAGTATGGTTTAAAACCATATTAGAGCATCAAGACTTGGTACCTACTGATTTCAAAACTTATTTTATACAATTTACAGTAGGAACATGATCTAAACTCAGAT
Source organism: Scalesia atractyloides (assembly GCA_947069175.1). Lineage (NCBI taxonomy): Eukaryota > Viridiplantae > Streptophyta > Magnoliopsida > Asterales > Asteraceae > Scalesia > Scalesia atractyloides. The sequence goes on from CAMTDV010000014.1 coordinate 85,991,930, forward strand.
TCCCAAATAAGTTGTCAAGTGATGTGTAAAATGACCAAAATGCCCTTTCGGGGCATAGTTTGGTCCTAAACTATTCACCACACATATACTTGATATCCTACTGATATAACATCATATATGAATCATTTTTACAGAATTTGTATGACCACGACATCAGTTTACTTGCAAGCTCCTGTTATAAGTAATAAAATGACCAAAACGCCCTTTTGAGGCGTAACTTGATTTTAAAACCATAACGGGCATACATATTGATATCCTACTGATATTGTAACATGTTTTAAATATAATGGCATATGGAACATGTATATGACTCATCCGGTTACCCGGTTTCGCTTATATGAGTACGGTTAAGCCTACGTGACTAGTTTACGTAGTTAACCGAAACGAGTTTAACCTTATCATTTTCATATCAAAATCCAGAATGTAATATGTTTACTCATATTAAACAAGTCTTAGTACTTGTCGAGTTTAAACTACATTCTGTTCCGGTCATCGCTTAATCTAGCGTTTAGTACCATAAATATCTTTTAAGCTAGTCGGTCCGAGTCTATGATGTAGATAGGAGTTAGCATTCTAGTTGGTTAATAATACCATCATTCCAGACTAAAGCCTTCCGGTAGATTGTCATCTAAGCTTACTTTTTGAATTATCGGTTGAGTTATTAATTATTGAAGAATTTGCTCAGGTAAATACTTTTAGCCTATTTTCACTATACGGGCTTGGGATACGGTATAATAATACCGCTTGGTCGGGTATAGGATCATGTTACCGGATTGTGATTTACTAAATCTTCATAACCCATTTTATTCTGTTTTGTTTGATACTTAAACATTGGGGGTTAACTCGACCGTGTCTGGGATATCCTTGGCTCATTTAAGTTATTAATGGCCACGACCTTAAGCGCAGGGTGTAGTCATACAACTGTCAGATGCTAATCCAAATACAATATTGAATCCCATTGGTGGATTATTTAAGTGGCGTGTCGGTTAATCAGGTTATTCGGTTTCTGCACCGGACCCCATATGTATTGACAAACATGTAAAACTGTAAACAAGGTCATTTTGAACTATCCAAGTTATTTATAAAACATGCAAAGTGCTCCTAAAACCATTTTCGTTAATATTTTTAAAATGTCTCGGTTATTAGTATTTACCAGTGAAAACTGACGTATTTTCAAAAGATCAAGTTAGGTGAAAACGCGAAATAGGCCAGGAGCTGCTTGGTAGTAACATAAGAGGATTTTGCAAGTCCTTAGTTGCCCGAATTCTGTTGAACAAATACTTTGTATATTTTTTTTACGATCCGCCTGTGGATCTTTCATTTACAAGCCATGTAATTTATTCTTTCGAACTTCGAACACTCGGTTTGTAATAGTAATTTAAATCTAAGACTTCCGATGTGCTGTGTTTGTTTGGTTATGATGTTATCAACTACGTCACGATATTCACCCACCGGGCCCACCAGGTTACACGTGGAAATAGGGGTGTGACAGTTTTACATCATCTTCTATCACCCAGTCATCTTCACGCGTCGCCGTCACGATCACCATCATCTTCTTCACCATTACACTGTCGCCGTCACCTCATCACGCATCACCGTCACACAACCTGCAACTCCGATCACCCACATCCCTCTTCGTCAACCATCTTCGAACGTCTATCATCATTGCATCTCTTGAAATATCCGGCTACCAACACCACTACACCAATCGCAATCACCATCACTGTTCTTTTCAACGCAACCTCCGGTCACCCTCTCCATTGAACCTGCAACATACACCATCTGCATACCCCATCGTCTCCCACCTCCATAACGATCACCTGCAACTTTATTATCTTCTCCGATCACTATTCCTCCCACCTTGCAGTGCACCATAATCAACCACGGTTTTGGTACGGGTTAAACGACGAAGAAGCTTAAGGGAATTTTGTGACACTTTTGCGACAACCATTATGTCGAGATAAGGAAAGAATACGCACTATACTTGTTGCGTTTTTATGCTTTTTAATTAGCTAATCATTAGATTATTATTATTATAACAATCATAAGATAGTTATTAATTTATCATTAAATATAATATAATAAATATTAATAATAATTGTTAGGTTTTCTTTTACTATAATTTAAAAAATTATTTAACTTTTTAGTATAAAAAAATTAATTAAATTAAAAATATATATATAAAAGGTTTGTTTGTTTGCTGCAAAAGTTTTGACAGGGTCTTGAGGTGCGATAGAGGAAGCGAATTCGTTCGATTTCAAAATTGTTCAAGTTAGCAAGAGTACAGTGTGTGACCTGTTGTGTGGAATTTGAGCAAGTGTGTGGACTAGAGACGGCTTGTTTAGGTAGCGTGCGGTCTGTTAATTGGATTGGATTGTGGACTAATTAAGAGTGTGGCTAGCAAGGAAGTGTGTGGTTCTAATACTAGTGTGCGACCACGGTTTTAACACTCAGTTTCGACAAAGACTTTTCAAGGAATCAAATTTTCGGGGATCACATTTTCGGGGGATCACAGTTCAAATTCTTAAAAATGTCTTCTACTGATGTATGTGTAGATAACATTTGTTGTACTCCTGCATGTAGGGGAAAACTTAGTGGGTATAAAGAGCAGCCAAACTCGCTCGTTATGCAACCTAGATTGTCAAAATCTAATCATTATGAAACTAAAAAGAAATTAAATGGGTACAAGGATATGGTGGAGGCGCAGAAGCGTGATATTTGTAAGTTGCATAGCGATTTGAGTGAGGCACGATGTAGATACTCCATTTTAAAGAACTGCCCGAGAAACTAACTGTTGAACTCAATGCTTTAAAATCAACTTTTGAAAACACATAGTTTAATTTCAAAAAAATTGACGTGTTAAGTGAGAAACTTAAGAAAATGATTAATCAACAGTTAATATATAGCAAAAAGGAAGTGAGGAATAAAGGATTGGGATTCGTATGCATACCTCCCCCATACAATCACAATTACTCCTCAATTCCTATGACTGAAGTAGAGATAGACAATCTGCCTGATATGGAATATGGGAAACCCGGGGATAGGCAGGTTGAGCCTATTAAGCCGAAGAAAGTCAAAATTACAAGGCCCGATAAATCTGAAATCAAGTTAGACAAACAGGCCTTTAATAAAACATTTATAAAACATGTTGATGTTTCTAAGCAGACTGAGACTCTAAGTTTTGAGAAAAATGCTGATGTTGATAAACATTTTCAAGTGTTGGATAATATTAAATCAATAATTTCTCAAAAACTATCTGAATTGCAAAATCAAAAGAAAGAGTCTCAAATAAAATCAACCAAATTTGAGTTTGCTATGATGAACGATCTGGCTAAGTTCATCAAAGAATTTGAATCTAGCAAATAATCTGAATCAACTAATTCATCTGACTCTCTATGTGATACGTCGGAAAACAACTAATTGTGAAACCTTAGAATTAGTTGAATCTGTTGAATCTAGTGAGGAGTCATCTGAAATAGTTGAATCAGAACCAGCAACAGCAGAATCTGAGCCAACAACAGAAGCTTCAGTTGAATCTAATGATACATCTTCTGTTGAATCTAGCTGTGAAACATTGACTAAGCCCACAACATCTGAAATTGAAAAAACAAGGCCAGTCGAAAATGTTGAAGAATGTAAGGAAGCCTTGCCTGAGTTTAAGTGTGTGAACGATACTGATGGTTCTACTTCATGTGCAGATGAGGTAATAATTGAGGATTGGGTTGAGGGGGATAATTTTGTTTGCCAAAAGGCTGAAGATGTTAGCTCTAAAAAATCGAATCTGTCTGCTGATACTTCTCCATATGTGAGAAAGGCTGTTTCTGAGCTAGCTTTGAGAGGCCTTTCATACAATTATGTGCCTCCAAAGCCAATAGTTAGAAATGAAAATGCTAAATCCAGTGAATGCACTCACTGTTGTAAACATAAACAGATGAAACAGGGCAGAAAGGTTGAGCATGCTGCATACAAATCATCCAACAAGTTTTATAACTCAAACTCATCATTAGTTGGATCAAATGGATCGGGATATGCTCCTTACGTAAAGAAGCAAACATGCTACAACTGCGGCATACCCGGAAACATTTCAAGGAATTGCACACATCGTCCATATGTGCCTTATTATACACAATGTCAGAGGGTTACATCAAGGGATATATCTTATTCTAAGCTAATGAAGGTTGAAAAGCCTAAGGCAATGATGAATAAGCATCCCAAGATTAAACCTTCTGATGGGGATTGGAATGCTGCCAAAACCAAGCAAAAGCAAGCTTTGAAACCCAAACAAGTTTCGAAAATTAATAAGGTTGAAAAGCAAACTGTTTTGCCAAAGGTACCTAAGAAATTAGAAAAGCCTAAAAAAGTTTGGAAAGCAAAACATAATGCAGCAACATCACAAGTCCTTGAAACCACATGTGCTTATGGGAGGTATCTTATTTTGAGGCTTCAGGAAATCCCAGGACCACGATGGCCTGGGTACCAATGTCTTACTAATCTCCTTATTTCTCAGGGATAACCAAGGATGAGCTGTTGGCAATCTCTGGAATGTTGATAGCGGTTGTTTCAGAGACATAACGGGTAACATTTCACTGTTGTTAAAAGTTTGATTTCTTTACAGTTGATATGTTTCCTAGGAGGATATAAGTGTGGTAAGATAAGATCAGCAAGAAAGGTACAATTTAAATTTTGTGCTTTGATTTTGACATTGATTAGTCTTAAATCTGATGATAGAACGGTTAAGCAAAAAATTTTTTGATTTTATTTGTACATACATTTTCTTCATAAGGTAAATTGGCGCATAAGATTTATGAAAAATTTAGGGGGATAGAGAGATTTATCTGTATTTTGGAGAAAAATAGAAAACAACAAAAGAGTTTGTTGCATGTTAGGCATTGTTTTAGGGGGACACTTGAGAAAAGAGAAAAATCCTAAAGTCCTAAAACAATGCATCTATGGGAAATGAAATAAATGTTCATGCTAAAGGGTTTGACTAACTGATGTGTGCTAAACAGACTACTAAAATTAACTAAATTAGACTCTCTAATCTATACACTAAGTTTTAAATTTATAAACCTAGACTCTACCTAAACCTAAACCACACAACCGACAAGTGTACCGGTCAATGCAGTACAGCTAAAGTAAGTCCGAGTATCGAACCCACGAGACTCTACTAATTATGTTAACTAAACTCTAATAGACTCAAACAAATACGACTCAACTGTTTCATTGTTTTGGGGGGGGGGTACTGAAAATCTAAGGAAATTTATTAAACTAATTCTAAACTGAACTTATGCGAAGACAAACTAAAACGAAGACTGTTCTCAGATGGTGATGAATACTACCTAGACTAGAATCCTGGATTGTTTTTAAGAATTTACCAATTAAGTTAACCGCATATTTTATGGAACCGGGATTTTGTGATACTAAACCTATTAAGACACCAAATAAGCCCCCCCAACCCTTCTCGAGGTCAAACTTACGGCACTACCTAGGCCGTTAATCCTACCCGTTATTAGACTTCCTTCCAGTTATCTAGTTATTGTGTAAGTACCCTAATATTGACCTACTCTTTTCCAATTATAGATCTAGGGTAGTTTTAGTATCTTGACTTGACTTGATAGACTAATAAACCGACGAGGTAACTAAGGCACGACTTCTTCCAAAGACTGTCTAAAGCAATTCGCCGAGTAAGACCTACCAATAGCCCCACACCTTCCAGCTATAAGGACTAGTAGAACACTAAAATCTAGCAAATTATCAACTATCACTTCTAAGATTTATTTGCCAATTCACCCTGAAGGTCAAAGACACAAGGTCAAAGATCTAGCATGAACCTATTTCGTAGCAGACAACCACCTAGATTCACACGAAGCAATAAATAATAATCAACCAAATTAAAGTACGCATACACACCAAATCAATCAACCAAACTTCTTACAGAACACAATTAATCCATAAAATATATGCAATTAACTAAAAATGTTCAAACTTTATTCAAATCCATTCATCATAGTCTAAGCAGTAAAAAGAATTTTCCAAAGAACCACAGTCAAGAAAAAAACACAAGTCTTAAACAAATAATAAATCATAATATCAAGTTTGAAAAACACAAAGTTATTAAAACTGGACACTAATTATTTGCAAACCCGGACTTGAATCTTGGTCCGTGACTCGAACCAATACTCTTTCTCTTCAATAAAATCTGAATTCGTGCTCTCCCAAGCCGTATGCTTCTTTTTTTCCCCACTATAATTAAAAGCCGCCTCTCCAAAAGTTATATCCCTTTTATGTTCGTAACAGTGGGGATTCCTCTTTTGATTTGTGTTGCCGTCAACATATCAATACTGATAGGCTATTCAAAGTGTCATAATTGGACTCCAATTAATCTTTAATAGCCTGGGCCTTAAGCAAATTTTTAAACAACAAATAGGCCAGCTCACCCGATCTTCCAAACGGCCCACTCACAAGAATTAATAGCAATGGCATGAATGTAACTATGGGTGGTCAATTCAATAAACTCGGTCAACATCTGCTAAAACTTTTTGTTCAACAATGAAGAAAGAAGTAATTCCATCTTTTGTCATATTCCTAATAGTAGTCCCTCTCAGCTCATAAAATAGAGATAGATAGCGGCTGGTCACTGGCGTCTGACTCTGCCCAACTGGCTGGTTATTTCCTTATTACTTGTTTTTGCTCCATTTGCTCCAGGACCTGGCAAAACACAAAATAATATACTATAATACTAAAAACTAAATAAAAATAAATAAAACCTATACAATATTTATACAATTTACACGGGACAAATATGTGTATTTTACCACACATCAAATATCCCCACACTTACTCTTTTTTCGTCCCTGAAAAACTGTGCAATGGAATCAGAACTAGGACCACTGGTTTCAAAAACTTTAGATTTCTTATTTAAACGACTCAAGACGTTTAACCACGATTACCAGTATAATTTTCCGCTTAAACCTAACAACCGGCTCATCAAGCCCCTATCATGTTAACATTAGGTTCAAGTGAACAATCCACCTAAGGGTCTCACACTCACGGTCAACAAATCCACCTCGTCCCTTTTCGAGCTTATAAGGAAAAGATAAAAATCTACCATCTTTTATATATAACCCTTATGTATTTTAAAATTAAATTTGATGGAATAAAGGACGATGATGATAATGAGCTTTAACATTTTTTTCTATAATCCACTCAGAGGGCAATATCACCAAATCGCTATCCCGGTGGGAAACACCATAAGCCTCTCATTTTTCTTGAACCTTCACCTAGCGGGTATACCCCACCCGAGTCACCATCCAAGTGGTTAATACCATAGGCTTTAGTTATTATTATTTTTTAGCTCATATAGATGGATGATGGAAATTTTTTAGGCGCCACCAGAATCCGGATTTAGTCTCCTAAAAAGGATAAGGTGTGCCAATTTAATTCAAAAAATACTTATAGGGTATATATTTATAATGGCTCCTTTTCTACACTCAACGGTTTCAGCTTTTCTATATCTCATAAGATGAGAACCCACAAGATTTCATGATTTTTTATTAAGGTATATCAATCAAGGGAACCCTCTAAGTCGGTTGGGCCTACCAGCACATCCCGGAAATTACGTCTTTTGTCTATTTTTTTAATCTCATATTATTATTATTTTGAAAACCAACTAATCCCAATTTTTCTATCATTTTCCGTTATTTGCAAACTTCTTAAACAAGGGCATTTTCTATTTTTCATTTTTTTGGATTTTTTTATTTTTTTTTTGGATTTTTTCAAAATTTTATGACTCAAGACACTACTAACTAGACACTAAACGATAGTTTCTCATCCCCACACTTAAACTCTACATTGCCCTCATTGTAGGATGAAAACCAACTAAATAAAAAAAAATTAAATAATAATATAAAAAAAGGGCAAATCGGAAAGGACTTAGCTGGTTATATAACGCGTAAGCTCCAAACACTCTCGTCCAATCTAGCTCGATCGTATAGCATTTTATTCTCGATCGGCTAATCTGACAACTGACTGACATACTCGATAAATGCCTGATATTTGAAAAGCAGCTCCAATATCACCCGAAAGGAGATTGCGTACGGGTGGTACAATTCAAACCTGCATAAACAAAAACAAGCAAAATACCAAAGCAATATCGAACTCTAAAAAAAAACTACAAAAAAGTTACAAACTACGACTCTATACAAACTCTACTAAACCTCCTCACACTTGAATTTAATCAGGAGGCTTCTCTTTCACTTGGATCCTGTCTAACCCATTTAATTCCACCTAGTCCTCAAAAACAGTTAAAAATATAATGGCGGAATTATAAAAGATTTTAAAATTTTAAATGGGTCAGACCACCAGAATTTAAGCTTACCTGGAAGAAAACGGATGCCCGGAAAATATTGAAAAGACTGGTCATGCTTCAACAGCTACTTTCTTACCAAGGGCCAACTGTGGTGTTCTTCCTCTTCCACCACTTCGTCTACTTTTGGTAACTTCTTGATCTCCACAGTCGGCTTCCCTTCTAATAATGCTTCTAATTCGATCAAATCACCAATCGGGTCAAACAGTTCTTCATTTACTAGAGTTGGTAGATTAACCAACTCATCACCAAACTCCATCTCCCATGAGAGGATATGATCATCCCCCACTCCTGATGTATCAGACATGTCCCATATTGGGTCAGTGGGATAATAATCATCCTCAAAAAATATTTGCATTATTGGGAGGCTGCTGAATCGGATCATGCTGATATGTGAAATACCCCTATGAATGATATGACTGCAGCTGCACAAAGGGGTTAGCATAATCATGTGCAGAGGACCCCTCATATTATGGACATTTAACAGTAAAATGAGGTCCTCCACAAATCTCGCACATATTTAAGACTCAAGAAAAATAAAAGACACGGACACTTAGACTCCTACGACTCAATATACAAACAATTAGCACGTATAAGATTAAGCAAGTCTAAACAAAGTAGTTAATGCAATTGCCAAAGAGTCCCCGGCAACGGCACCAAAAACTTGATGTGTGCTAAACATACTACTAAAATTAAAATTAGACTCTCTAATCTAGACACTAAGTTTTAAATTTATAAACCTAGACTCTACCTAAACCTAAACCACACAACCGACAAGTGTACCGGTCAATGCAGTATAGCTAAAGTAAGTCCTAGTATCGAAGCCATGAGACTCTACTAATTACGTTAACTAAACTCTAAAACTCAAACAAATACGACTCAAATGTTTCATTGTTTGGGGGGGGGGGGGGGGGTTACTGAAAATCTGAGGAAATATATTAAACTAATTCTAAACTGATCTTATGCGAAGACAAACTAATACGAAGACTGTTCTCAGATGGTGATGAATACTACCTAGATTATAATCCTGGATTGATTTTAAGAATTTACCAATTAAGTTAACCGCATATTTTATGGAACCGAGATCTTGTGATACTAAACCTATTAAGACACCAACTAAGCCCCCCCAACCCTTCTCGAGGTCAAACTTATGGCACTACTTAGGCCGTTAATCCTACCGGTTATTAGACTTCCTTCCGGTTATCTAGTTATTGTGTAAGTACCCTAATATTGACCTAATCTTTTCCAATTATAGATCTAGGGTAGTTTTAGTATCTTGACTTGACTTGATAGACTAATAAACCGACGAGGCAACTAAGGCACGACTTCTTCCAAAGACTGTCTAAAGCAATTCGCCAAGTACGCATACACACCAAATCAATCAACCAAACTTCTTACAAAACACAATTAATCCATAAACTATATGCAATTAACTAAAAATGTTCAAACTTTATTCAAATCCATTCATCATAGTCTAGGCAGTAAAAAGAATTTTCCCAAGAACCACAGTCAAGAAAAAAACACAAGTCTTAAACAAATAATAAATCACAGTATCAAGTTTGAAAAACACAAAATTACTAAAACTGAACACTAATTATTTGCAAACCCAGACTTGAATCTTGAACCGTAACTTAAACCAATACTCTTTCTCTTCAACAAAATCTGAATTCGTGCTCTCCCCAGCCGTATGCTTTTTTTCCCCACTATAATTAAAAGCCGCCTCCCCAAAAGTTATATCCTTTTTATGTTCGTAACAGTCTTTTGATTTGTGTTGCCATCAATATATCAATACTGATAGGCTATTCAAAGTGTCATAATTGGACTCCAATTAATCTTTAATAACCTGGGCCTTAAACAAAATTTTAAACAACAAATAGGCCAGCTCACTCGATCTTCCAAACGGCCCACTCACAAGAATTAATAGCAACAAGAATTAATAGCAATGGCATGAATGTGACTATGGGTGATCAATTCAATAAACTCAGTCAACATCTGCTAAAACTTTTTGTTCAACAAGAAAGAATTAATTCCAACTTTTGTCATATTCCTAATAATAGTCCCTCTAAGCTCATAAAATAGAGATAGCGGCATCGGCCTACCTAAGGAAAATAGCAGCAGTTTTAATTCGGTCACTAGCGTCCGACTCTGGTCAACTGACTGGTTATTTCCTTATTACTTGTTTTCGCTCCATTTGCACCAAGACCTGGCAAAACACAAAATAATATACTATAATACTAAAAACTAAATAAAAATAAATAAAACCTATACAATAATTATACAATTTACACGGGACAAATATGTGTATTTTACCACACATCACTAACACATGTAAGGTGCTATAGCTGAAAAGACTAGGATCTAATGTGATATGTCGGTAGGCTTGACGCTCAAAGTGATAAATATACTAATTGATACAAACATAACGAACTATGTATCATGTGGGTAACATACCATTGACGTATGATTTTATGGTCTTAAATCTTGCGTTGATAGATAGCCAATGTCTGAGGTTTCGGGTCTTTATACTGTTGAGTCATCCGGGGATATCACGGCTGTCCTTCTGTTGCATCCAGAGTATACGCAGACCTAGGCACAGTCAGGATATCTTAAAAGAGCCAAAGAGGCCAAAAACCTTAAAGGAAGATAAACTCAAAATAAGGGAATCCCATTGAGCTAAAATAGCTATATTCGTACCGAAAAGGTATTTGCCTAACCCTCATCGGACACAAATATTGGTCACTCTGCTGTACGAAAGTACTGACCTGTTCACCAATAGTCCGACATTGAAAATTAAAAGGATGATCTCAGTTTACTCACCTACTATGATGAATCGTTGTGCTTACGTTGATCGCCGGGGTATGTCATGGTATGGGACACACGGGTATTATAGTATAATTTTTCCTTAAGAGTATCACAAAGTTAAAAAATTGAAATTTGAGCGTTAGGTTTAAGTGGACAAACATATTGGCAATCACTTAGACCATTCTGAACAAGTTCATGCTGAAAAGTGTTCCTTGGTCTGTCTGAAAACGATTTTGATCCCATTGCTATTGTAATTGTATATTGTAACTGTTTGAGTTAGTTTTTGTGTTTCTGTTTATATTCTTATATTCGAAAATTAAAAAAATATAAAATAAAAAATCCAAAAATAGTGTCCAGTTTACTTGTTTAATTAAAAATTATTAACCGTTCTTTAAGATTTGACTGATCATCAAAAGATAAAATTTCAATTTTTGATCCGAGTACAAGTACTTGGATTTACCAAGTGTTCATGTGGTGCTGTATCATGTTGAATAGAAATGTTGCTTATGAATTTCTGAGCATATGCAGAACTTGATTCAAATCAAGAAAACAGGGATTGATGAAGATTGAGATGCTGTTGGCTACTGATAAAGCATGAATCATCACAACAACAAGATGTGCCTGAGTCAGAAGAACTATATACGAGTCATCATCTGACAATGATATTACATTTAAAAAAGTACCGGTGAACCTGCTTGAAAGAGAAGACATTGATAAAGAAAAGAGTTGCTGAGAATCCTCCTTTTGCATTCTTTTCAACAAGATTTTCAAGCAAAGTTGATGGTGATTAAGAAGAACAGAGAGCCCAAGTTTGAAGATAAAAAGATGAAGTATCTTCCCACAGAGACATGATGAAGACAACAGTTTGATAAAGACAACATAAACCTAGGGGGATATTGTAAGGCCATATAATTGTGTAGGTTTACGCTTATCTTTATCAAACCCAATTATGAGCTATTGAGCTTAGTTTTCTAGTGGGTTAGATAGTATTGGGATAAGCCATGTGGGCTAATTAATCTTTTGGGCTTGTTTAGATAATAGTGTGCATATGGGCTTGGCCCAGTTTGTATTTAGGTCACGCTATGTAACTATAAATAGGGTGAGCCTAGGTCATTTAGAGGTTGCTGTTCTTTCTGTTGTTTTCTTCAGCATTTATTCTTGGTTTGTGTACCAGATGGTTCTTAGAAAGCGTGTGCACTTTGATCATATAATTGATCGATTGTTCTTGTTCTTCAACACTTTTCTCAGTTTTCGCACTTTGATTATGTTATTGATATTCGATTGTTTAAGTTTTGAGACTTACAACAGATTTGTACTGAAATATGTTTAACGGACTACAAGAGTTAATTTTTAAATAAATCTTTGTAGCCATGAATCTTGACAAAATCTTTCCTTGCGAAAAAGTTGTGTTAATAATTAGTTGGTTAAAATAATATTTGTATGGTTCATATATGTTTGAAAACCATTCGTGATTTTGTATAATCAATTGTCTTGTTTTGTATAAACCAAATTGGCTTGTCTTGTATAAACCAAATTGTCTTGTCTAGTATAAAACGAGTGTGGTTTATTGGCGAATACATTCAAGCCTTTGTTGACTGTCGGATAATCCCTAAAAAGGGTTTATCAATTTGGGTTTCCCAGTTTGTCTTTACCAGAGGAAACTCCCAAACATACCTAGGAAGCGGGAATGGGATTCTAATGTGCTAAAAACTAGTTTAATAAAAAGAACTAAATTAACCTAACTTTAGACTATAAGTAATACTATAGACTCACTAAAAACACACTAAACTACTAACCGGCAAGTGTATCGGTCGACTCTAGTATAGCTAAATTAAGTCCGGATATCAAACCCACGAGACTCTACTAATTACGTTAACTACTCTATTTAGACTCCGACGGACACGGACTAAAATATTTGTTCGTTTGAGGGGGTGGGGTTTTTAAAAATTCCTAAGAAAGCAATTAAAATTAAACTAAATTAACTAAGTTAACTAAGGAATACAAATTAAACTGGACTTTACTCTGATGGTGGAAACACTACCTAGACTGGAATCCTGATTGCTTTAGTAATGATTTTTATTTGGAAGTTGTCAACTATAGAACCGGGATCATAAAGTTCACGCCTTTCGGGATATCTAAAGGACTCCTCACCCTTCTCAAGAGCACGCTGTGACACCCTAGAGGTTGTTTAGACTACCGGTTATTAGACTCTTTCACAAGACATCTAATGGATTTATGAAAGTACCTTATGCAATTCACTCCCTCACAGGATCTAAATCAAAGATAAACTTGGACTCTCGATTAGACTTGTTAGACAATAGCCAAAAGGGTATACTTCTACGAAGCTCCTATCTTACGGTTTAATGACTTAGACCTAACAATAATCTCGCACCTCACAGCTATTGATGATTAGTAGAACACTTGATTTTATAAGTTTACCAAACATAACTTATAAGGTTAATTGTGCACGATAACTCTAAAGATTCTAGCTTTATTACGTGATATAGACAGTCACCAAAAACTAGAACCTGACATGACTCTATTATGTGATAAAGACCGTCACCAAGATTCATGTAAAGTAATAAACAATAACCAAACACTATCAAGCATGCATACACATCTAATCAAGAGAACGAATCACCTACAATTCACAAATAGTCCATAGAATCCATAAATCCATAATAAAAATCAAAACTTCACGCAATCTATCATCCAATCTAGGTAGTACAAGTAATTTAGCCGACCACAGTCATGAAAAACATCAGAAACAAAGTATAATCAATCAAACTAAACATGGTTATAAGAAAGAAGCAAAAGTAAAGACACCCGATCATCATGAATGCGAACCGAATGCTTCTCCGACTTCGTCCTTCAATCCGGTAGCTCCGAACGCTTGAAAAACTCTGAATCTTTGCCTCAAAATTTCCCAAGCTCTTGCTAATTCGTAAGTTAGGGTTTTGGTAAGAATTAAGATGTTTATATAGGTTTGGAAGAATCATGCAGCAACTAAACAACAAATCCTCCGGAATCACCCTCGTCGCATTGCGCGTTGGTGTTAAAGGGAGGCCGTCGCGTGTGGCGGCGTGTCTTTTTCCTGGATTTCTTCTTCCCTACCGTGGCGTCACACGTAGATGTCTTCAAATGGGCGCCGCGTGGCGCCAAGTTCTGATTTCCACAGAAAGTTTCGAATTTCATCTTTGTTTCAGCTCCAACATTCTCCATGTCACACCCCGAATTTCCAACACAATCCCGGTGGGGCCAGATGGGGAGTATTGTGACGTAAGATTAATATCATCAAGGTCAAACATATATACAGCACAACGGAAGACTTGAATATTAAACATTATTACAAACCATAGAGTTTAAAAGCTTTAAAACAATTACAAGGTTTGCAATATTAGATCCACAGGCGGATCGAAGGTACAAAAATGTTATTCTCTGACAGACTTTAGGCTTGACTAAGAACTCGCAAAATTCTCTACATCATACCAAGCAGCTCCTAGCCTATTCCATGCCGAACCTGTCACTTAGCCTTTTTAGAAAATACGTCAGTTTTCACTGGTAAATACATTTAACTGACTCATTTTGAAAACATTTAAAATTTGTTTAGGTGCATTGAGCACGAAAATCATTTATAACTTGGGACAATTCAAAATGATCTTGTTTACAGTTTTACAAGCTTGTCAATACATATGGGGTCCGGTGCAAAAACCGAATAACCTGATTAACGACACACCACTTAATAAAAACCCACAGAGGAGTATAAATAAAATAAATTGTTTAGCATTAGTGTCTGTCAGGTGTATGCCTACACCCCGCGCTTAGGTCGTGGCCATTAGTAATTTAAATGAGCCAAGGATATCTAGGACACGGGAGTTAACCCCCAATGTTTAAGTTATCAGACAATACAGAATAAAACTGGTTATAAGATTTAGTAAATCACAATCCGATAAACATGATCCCATACTCGACCAAGCGGTAATATAATACCATATCCCAAGCCCGTATAGGGAAAATAAGTTAAAGTATTTACCTGAGCTAGTTCTTCTAACGAATAGTAACTCAGCTATTAATTAAGAAGACAAATGCAAAGTATCGATCTACTGGGAGGCTTCTAGTCTGGATTGAGGGTATTATAACCATTTAGAATGCTAACAGATTTAGGTTGAGTTGTTGACTCGCCCAGTTAGCTTAATAAACATAACAGAACGATACGCTAGATTAAGCGATGACCGGAAAGAATGTTGTTTAAACCCGACAAGTAGTAGGACTTGTATATTTTGGGTAAACATATAACATTCTGGATTTGATATAAAATGATAAGGTTAGACCCGTTTCGGTGAATTTACGTAAACATGTCACGTAGACTTAACCGTACGCATAAAGCGATACCGGGTAACCGGATGAGTCATGTGAAAGTTTCATGTGCTAATATGCTTACAACATGTTTCAATATCAGTAAGATACCAACACGTATGCTCGTTATAGTTTTAAAATCGATTTCGGCTTTAAAGGGGCAATTTGGTCATTTTACGATTCATAAATTGAGTTGGTGATTAATCCGATGTCATGGTCATATATTATTTATAAAAATATTTATTTTATGATGTTACATCAGTAAGATGTCAAATATATGTGTGGTTTATATTTGAAGACCAAACTATGCCCTGAAAGGGTATGTTGGTCATTTCACACATAGATTCGAAGACTTATTTGGGAGTCTGAGTCTATAACTTTTACATACTGTAAAAATATTAGAAATAGGTTTTATAATCAGTATGTAATGAGTCTTGATGCTTAGATATGGTTTAACCCATACTATGCGTTGAAAGGGCGATAAAGTCGCTAAATGACGAATTAACCGATGTTTAAGGAAAATTATAGTTTTGATCAGGTTTATATATTCAAAATATTTATTTAATACATAAAAATCAGTTTGTAAAAGGTTCGGTTATAAAAATGTCTTTAAAACTCATTTTACGCACCGTAAGGGTATTATCGTCATTTATCGATACCATGCAAGAGCCTTTACATAAACTCGGTTTATAATCTGATTTAAGTTTCCAAATAACTGTAATTATATTGTAACATTAGTAGGTAAAGTATTTTATTGTATTAGTTATGGTTAAAACATTTTATTTGCCGAAAAAGGGCATTTCGGTCCTTTAAAAGCTCAAATTCCGATATTTAGGGAGAACTCAGATTATGACCAAATTATGGACATGCATGCAAGTCAAACAAGTTAATATATCAGTAAGTAACTTGTTGCATGTTCATTTTTAGTTTAAATATCATTTTAAGCAAAAAGGACAAAGTAGTCAAATTTGACACATTATTGAAACTTGCGTATAAACTCATATTATGATTATGACCAGATAGTATGACCTCAGAGGGTCATGCTACTTTATATAAGGGTCATAATGTAACTTAGAATCAGCCTTGAAAGACTCTAAATCGGGTCAGAACTGAAAGTCAAAGTAGGAGTCAAACCTTACGACTTTCGATTGCGAACCGACCTTTAGACCTGGATTTGACGAGCCGAATATGTTCTCACACATTCTTATGATTATTACCGAGTATTTAGAGTGTCAAAACTGATTTTATAGCATGCATGTTATTAGTTATGCTTTTATTATCAAATCTGACCCAATTTGACTTTTTTAGAAATAAGTTTGACTCGTCAATCGGACATGCAAACGTGGTAATCAGGAGGTGCGCTTATGGGATGTTGTTACCTACCTTATTACAATCACGTAACCATGTTTGATTCGAACCATGGATGGATGATAAGGATTTAGGCTTAAAGTCAAAGATGTTTTACGACGAACTTGACTTTTAGCTAGAATGAGAAATAAACTGAATAAGGAAGGTCAAGAACAGTTACACAAGGTCCTTGCATGAATATGAGATGGACTTGAAGAATCTTGAAGCTCCAGAACTTGCAGAGGTTTGAGGATGAGAATTTGAGGAGTGTGCAAGTTCTTGAAGGATGAATCAAGGCTTCAATTTATGGAATTGGAAGATGATGGAGGTTGATACAAGTGTTTAGCATGCATCCCTGAAGTGCACTAGTGTCCAGGTACGTGTCTTGAGCAGAGAAATGCTGGAAATTCGCGAAAAGAGGTGGCAGGCATGCAGTTCTGCAGCTGGCATGCAGAATTCTGCGAAACGCATGTCGTCACGCCACGCGAGGGAACAACATGTTCCCGCGCGACACGCGGGGGTGACCATTTCTCAAAATTTTCAATTTTGGTCCCTGGACTTCCCAAACTTCCATATTTTGAGATAAAAGCATGCTTTATTCAATATGGCACATGTTTTAGCACTCTCGGGAGTATAACCGAACATCATTAGGCTCCGGGTTCGTTAAAAGGTCGCTCAGAGGCATAGATTAAGCATGTTGACACATTTAACCCCTCGATTTTAATATTCACCACTCAGAGGTTAAAAAATAACATGTTGGTGAGTTTAGTCCCTCTCGTCTAGCACACGGCATAGAAGGATCAGCGGGACACGAGTCAAAATTTTAATTGGACAGGAAATTACGAGGTGTTACACTCCAATTGTTACCCGTAGCTTTTCCTTAGCGTATTTTCTTCCGTTTTTCACACTTTTCCATAACAAGTACCTGAACACAAACAAAGCATCAAACTTCTACGAAATAACTATGGAAACCAAACGAAACAATACGAAAACTATACAAACAATACATGATAAATAGATGTATTTTGCAATACATCAAATATCCCCACACTTACTCTTTTTTCATCCTCGAAAAAGAATCTATGCAAACGGAATAAGAAGCAGACAATCCTTCTGGTTAAAAGTATAAATTACTTATTGGAATATTGGATTTTAATAATCCCAACTTTTTGTCGTTGGCCGGTAACAGTCCCAACTTTAAAAATAACCATCGGTGGTCCCAACTATTAACATATTGGCCTCTAATGGACCGTGACTAACAGAATCCTAACGCCGTTAGTCTCCGGTCGCCGGAAAAACGTTTTTGGCCGGAAAACTCATTTTTGGCCGGAAAAGTCAACATTTTTGTCCCAAACCTCCTTGTAACCTTATTACAGACCTTTAGGAACCTTTTTCTAGTAAAAGCCCCGATTATTGAAGTCGCCGGAAAACTCCTTTTTTCACTGGAAAACTTCTTTTTGGCCTGAAAACTCAACTTTGTGGCCGGAAAACTTAACATCTTCGCCCCAAACCTCTTTGTAACCTTAGATCAGACCTTTAGAAACCTTTTTCTGGCTAAAAACAGTTTTCCGGTGACTGGAGATTAACGGCGTTAGGGTTCTGTTAGTCAAGGTCCATTGGTGGCCAATATGTCAATAGTTGAGACTACCGGTGGTTATTTTTGAAGTTGGGACTGTTGGCGGCCGACGGTGAGGTATCCAATATTTCTTACTTATTAAAATCAAAACTTGTGTTAGCCACGATTGCAAGTATACTTATCCTCTTAAACCCAAACCCGGTTCCAAGCCCTTATCATGCAAATTATGTTCAAGGTCAGTCTACCTAGGGTCTCATACTAAAAGCCACAGTACATCTAATCCCGCCTCAAGCTTATAGAACAGAGGGAACGATCACTGGACCATTTCCCAACTGTTTTATACCAAAATTTAGAGAATTTAAAATCAAAATTTTTTAATTTTTTTTCAACTTTGATTTTTTTCCTTTGCTTTACCTGACCAAGAGGCTATCTCAACCAGAGTCACCATCCCCGAGAGCGACAACTTAGGCGTCGGTAAATTTTGCACATTTTTCTTTTCTTTCAACCATCCTAGAGGCAATCTAAGTCAGAGTCACTATCCCCAACGAAGATTACATTGGTCTGGCCTACTTTTCAATAAAGCTCACTTATTCTATTTTTTCCATGATAAAAAATTCTAACAATTTTAGCTTATAACGATATTCCTTATACTATTTTCGGCGGTTTCGACTTTCCATTTTTCCTAGATGAGTACCCACTAGCAAACTGACAATTAAGGTATATTAAGATCAAAGGTACCTAGAACCAAGTCGAGCCAACCCGCATATCCCAAACTAGACACAAGCTTGACTATATTAAACTCATATTATTATTATTTGAACCTGAACAAAAATCTATCTTTTCTATCATTTTCCGTTCTTTATTTGCAAACTTCTTTATTCAGAAGACATTTTCTGATTTTTCATTTTTTTTGGATTTTTCGAATTTTCCTATTTTTTTTGTATTTCTCAAATTTTGACTCAAACTAAACTAAAAACTATGTATCCCATTCCCACACTTAAAGATTGCATTATCCCTATGCAAGAACGAGACACGACCCAAACTACTATTAACAAAGCAACTAACAACTAAAAACTAAATAACTAAAATAAATAAATATTTAAAAATATACAAGTGGAAACGACTTAGCTGAATACATGTGAGACTGTCAAAGTGCCAGTCTATTCCACTTATGTCTTCCAATCCGAATACGCTCAGCAAACAACTCCTATCTCTCGGACACGCAAACGGAAGCGGTAAAAATAAACACCAAACCGATCAACAATAATCATAAACACAAAAGCATAACATACGATAAATCATAGTGTCTCAAACATACCATCCTAACATCAAAGTATCAACCAAATCAACTACCCCAACCCAACCAACCAAGTATCAAAGTATCCAAAATTAGGGGTGCGGACTGGATTAGGTAAAAACAACATAAAAGAAAAATAATAAAAGATACTACTTCATGCTTCAGCTGCTGCCATCCCCACACTAATCCTCATCATTGTCCTCCTCTTCTTCTTCCATATCCTCATCCTCATCCTCATCACCATCCTGCCCATAAACCTGAAACTCTGGCGTCGGATCCACATAACCACCCTGACCAGAACCCATACCTCCCTACTGACCTGAACTCCCTGCACCACTAGGATCAAAACCTACAGGATTCGGAAACTGACCTGGATCAACAAACGGCTGAAAGAAATCCAGGACATTCATACTCATTCGTCCCATCATATACCGAATTTCCCCATTCTGTCTATCCTGCCGAAAATCAATCCTACTAAAACCCAAATCCAGCGATCATAAAGTGAGGCCAACGTAAGTGGATCCGGTGGTGGCTGGCGGCGTGGATACTGAGGAGCTGGCATCTCCTGTCTCTGCCTGGGAATCTGGCGAGCTGGCGGATAAATGGCCTGCATCACATCATCAGCCGGATGACCCACTTGTGGCATAACCTGAGTCCCTGCCTAGCATTGGTGTGCGTTGAGCGTATTATATTTTTATTAACATTTTAAGTTCATTTGACGCATTAGTCAAGTTTTAAATTTATAAAACACGATATTGTATTAACACTAAACACACACTTGGGCAAGTGCACCCATCGTGAGCATAGTATAGTGTTGGTAAGATACCGAGGTCGTTTAAGGACACAAGAGCTTTTAGTACCGGTTTATCTTCATCGTATAATAAATCTAAATTTTTGATAAAAGTTTTTAATCATAAAATTAAAACTAAAAATAAGAAGATAAATAATATGAAAGAAAAGATAGACAAGTTAGAATCACTTGGATCCAACTCATTTTTAATGTATCCTTTGATGATTTTCGCACTTTCGGACTTTTTAAGAGATTATCTTAGTTATAGTAGTAGGTGTTGATGCATATGTCTGTTGCCTACGTCATCGTATAATATCGAGTCTGTGTTTTGGAGTGAAACGTTAAGTTTATGTATGATATGAGACAAGTTCGCCCGAACTTGTAGAGTACATGGACAAGTTCGCCCGAACTTGGTCATGTCCCATTTCAAGCGAACTTGTCATAGTATATATAGGTGTCTTTGGTTTTCATTTGTAAGATTTCAGAGATTTCGTGTACTGAACGGCGAAGCTCTATCAAAGTGTTTCCAGGATTTGTAACGTTGACTATTAATGAAACGGTGTTAAATCAAAACAAATGAGTGTATCCAATGTTGCCTAAGCAAACGTTTTCCGCACGTTTACCTTAGGTTTAGATTAGTGCCTGAAGGATCCGTACAACGGACCTACAATTGGTATTAGAACAGGATTGACCTAATTTGAAGACATTGGACTTAGAACATTACATCTTCTACTCATTTCTTTCTTTTTAAACTTTTCTTGGACATTTCACGGACAAAATGGACCGATTTTCAAGTATAATATGTAAAATCCATAATAATAAAACCCTTGAAAAGATCAGAGCTAAAAACAACTGATTTCATGTCAAAAATGTCAAAAAACAATGTTTGAATTCTCAACTTCGCTCAAACTTAGACTACAAGTTCGCCCGAACTTGGCTTAAAATCTTCAATTTTGTTGATTTTAACCAACTTCGCTTAAAGTAGTAGAAATTTTCAGTGAATTTTGATCAAGTTCGCCCGAACTTGTCAAAATTTGTTGAAATTTTCCTTAAGTTCGCACGAACTTGATAAAACTTGGAATTTTTTCAAAAATCATCAAGTTCGCCCGAACTTGTTGAATCTGATTGTGTTTTATACACAAGTTCGCCCAAACTTGTCCAAGGGTTTCTAAAAAAAGACATGAAAATTTCGAAAAACATCTCGGACATTATATATCATTAGATTCATATCGACGAGACGATTCTAAAGATATAATCGGGTAAAAAACAGCTTTCGGAAAAATTTTACACTTTTTTTAGCGAACCGATACGTTAAAATTGTCGATTAAAAAGCCAAAATTTGCCTAAAATTTATGAAAACTACATTTTTCTTTGGAAATGAAAGGTATTAATTTTGAGAAAATGAATGACTAGGAAGAATTGTCTTCTGATTTGCATGATAATGAACGTTTGGTCATTTGGGAAGAAAGATTTGAAATGTTTAAATGCAAAATAATGAATCTATACTTGAGCTAGTACAACGTTTTTCTGTCATGAATAGGCATTTAACTCGTTATAATGGGTGTTATCTCAGTCTTGAAGCAAAGTTTTCGAAATTGGAAGATGCATTACCATCAGAATGGGATGATTTTCGTGAAAGAATCAAGAAAAAAATTTAGATTTACCATCAATCATCTTTATAAATTTATAAGCGATATTTGCGATCACGTTCCTGTGATTGAAAAGATGAAAGATTCAAAAAATGAAAGTGAGTTTGTGATTAAAATGTAAAATTCTGAAGTTTGTCAATCTTTTGCAGGTAAAATTAGTGAAGGAAATGATCGGGAAGCACAAAGTTTAAATGTTCGGATAAAGAGAGAAGGGAGTATAATGGCAAAGAACTGTGAAGGAAAAGTTTCAAGTACATCTACATATGAGACCTCAAGTTCTAAACCAGTCTTTCCAGTCTTTGATGTGATCTGACTGACTATCTGGCAGATAATGCCAAACTCTTGAATAATCTTGAGAGTTTGACATTAGAAAATAAAAAGTTAAAAGAAAATGAAAAGATTTTTGAAAATAGAATAAAAATTTTTAGAAAATGAAAAATCTGTTTTAAATAAAAATGATTTTGAACAACAAATTATAATAAACTCGCATTTTGAAAAAATCAGAAAACTTGAACAAGATGCTGAGAATGCTAAAAATAAAGCTGATGATTTAGAAAAGAAGTTGAAAGGTTTTGTGATACGTCATTGATTCAAGACCAGATATGTCCAAAACCGATCAATGAAAATAAAAAGAAAATTCCAATAAGTGAGAATGTCACAAATTATGACGATGTCATAGTTGAGGATTGTGATGATAATACCGATGATGAAAGTGATAAAAATGATAAAAATGAAATATTTTTGAAACTAAAAGAAAAATTTCAAGAAACTGTTCTACAATCTACTGAAAAAGGTTAATGCTCAACGCAAAAACCTTCTAAGAAGAATGGAGAACAAAAACAACATGAAAAACAAATTTCTAAAAATTTTCAAAACAAAAGTAAAAGCTCATCGGTACGGTCATCCAATCATTATATAAAATCACAAAAATAAATAAAATCAAAACTCACAAAAATTTGAGAACAAGTGGTGCAGGTCGGACCATAGTGCTTCAAAGTCAAATCAATTTTACAGAAGAAGCAGGAAAGATGACTACTACACATCAAATCAATGTGATGATTTGGGTGTATAGATTGGATGGAGAGATTGGTACTATAACAGAGTGTGTTAAAACTGTGGATTTAGTGGACACATTGTTGTTAACTGCCTAAGAAAGAGATTTGATACAAGAAGATGTTATAAACGTCAAATTAAAGGTCATATTGCCAGGGATTGTCCGACTAATTTGAAAAGAAGATCGGATAAATCTCAGGGGGAGAAAAGAACAGAGGAGAAGAAAACAGAGAAGAAAAATGAGAAAATTGAAGAAAAGCCCAAAGAACAGAAAGTGAAATTATCACAAGCGCAAAAAGACAAATTGAGAAAAAAGAGGAAAAAAGTTAGAGAGTATTTGGAAAAGATTTTGTCCTCGGATACGTCTAAAAAATCAGATAAAAGTTCTAATGAATCATTTTACTCACAGTCAAGTAAAACAAATTCATCAGATACAAATCTGAGGACAAAAGAGAGAGCAGTGGAGAATAATTTGATAAATCAAACAGTTAAAAATCAAAATCAAACAGTTAAAAAATCAAAGAAAGTAAAATTTTCAAATAAAGTTTTTATCAAACTGTTTGAATATAAAAAAGAGTGTGAATGTTTGTTTAATTCAGATGTTAATGAATTTGGTAAACCTAAATCCAAAATGGATTGGGTTGCAATTCAAAACTAATTGAAGTTTGTTTGAATGTGCAGGATAACCAAGCTTCAAGCCAAACGTCATTTCAGAAGCAGTGGTTGTTCATGTAGGGAGACATGACACATTCGTAAAAATTCGTTAAAAGGTTAAAATGGAAGATTATTATTGTCGATTTCGAAAAGATATTTTCAATTTTAGGGGGAGAAAAATTTTAAAATTGTCATTATTGTCATTGTCAAAAATAAAAAATTCCTGTAAAATTGAAAAACATCATTTCAAAATCATTTTAGATAGATAAAAATTTTCAAAAAGCCAAAAACGATAGAAAATCTCAAAATATCAAAAACATTGAAAAATGAAAAATGAGATTACTTGTGCAAAAAGAGGAAATGATAGTACATCAGTGGACTATCAATGCATGCTAAAGATATGTATTCTTTAAAATGGTTAAACAGTCTCACTAAAGATGTGTCGGTAGGCTCAGCTAGACTAGTAGTTTTGCGAAAATGATACAAACCTAAAAAGAAAAGCCTAGTTCTAGTGGGAAAAGCGGTTGAAAGAATAGTACTTAGTTTTGTCCTTCGTGACTGTGTACCTACTCGGTAATCGCTGAATGTTGAAAAGCATAAAAACGGTTAGTTTGTGAACTTTTACATCTTACTGAAAAAGTCACTGTGATTGTGTTTTCATTTTCAAAAGATTTAAACTTGTTTTATTTCTTTATTTTGTTTAAGCATTGGACATCCTCTGCGTATATGACAGTATCGAAATGGATGTTAGTACCTAAACGTTTATGCTTTATTTTACTTGGTGTTTCGTTTAAATCTTGGATCACCTCTGCATATATGTGAATATCGAACTGGTGGTTAAGATCTAAACAATTTCAACTTGTTTTTTATTTCTTGTCTTTTTAAACATTGGACTTTCTCTGTGTATCGAAAGATCGACCTGATTGTTAATGTTTAAACATTCTGCGTTATTTTCATAAAATTCACAGTTGATGAAAGTTTAAAGGCATTACTTGAGTTAGTGTATTACATGATGAGGGGATATGCTGAGATCGTGGGATCCATAAGAATTTAGTGCAGATTAATGTACCTTAACGTATCAGTAAGCATTACGAAAGTTTTTAGATTGAGTTTAAGTGGACAACAATATCGACAATTCATGTGAATTGTGTAAACAAAGTGTTTCATCTAAGAATAACGGTGCAGCTGATATGTCTTAGTAATTTGATATATCCTCTAGCACGTTTTCTCAAAAAAATATAAACTGTAGATATTACATTTTAGTTTGTTTGCATTTATGTATTCAAAAGTCAAAATCCAAAAAGATTTTCTTTCAAAATCTTCCATGAAAACTTGATAATGTTGAATGTGTGCCGGACCAACGAGACTGTTAAGAAATGGTTTGTGTGTGGATACGTGTGATTGTTCTTAATCATCAAATCTTAGAGATTCGGAGCATCATTTAAGGGGGAGCTAGATAAACTGTCTATCGAAGATAACAGAAAGCTCAAAGAAAGGGGGAGCATGGTGATTAAAGTTTTATCAAGAAAAGCTCAAGAAAAGAGAAAAGGATTGTAGAAATTATAAAGACCACGGAAGTTAAAGTTATTCAAGAAACAAAGATCAAGAGAATATTAAAGACTCTATAACTTAATTGAAGAATGATGACTCGGCAACATCCAAGGGGTGTCTGTTGATGCATATGTCTGTTGCCTACATCATCGTATAATATCGAGTCTGTGTTTTGGAGCGAAACGTTAAGTTTATGTATGATATTTGACAAGTTCGCCCGAACTTGTAGAGTACATGAACAGGTTCGCCCGAACTTGGTCATGTCCTATTTCAAGCGAACTTGTCATAGTATATATAGGTGTCTTTGGTTTTCATTTGTAAGATTTCAGAGATTTTGTGTACTAGACGGTGAAGCTCTATCCAAGTGTTTCCAGGATTTGTAATGTTGACTATTAATGAAACGGTGTTAAATAGAAACAAATGAGCGTATCCAATGTCGCCTAAGCAAACGGATTTCGCATGTTTACCTTAGGTTTTCCAGATTAGTGCCTGAACGATCCGTACAACGGACCTACAGTAGGCCCCTCTTTTGAAGGTGACGTTACCCTCAACCCAGTGGTTTGAGTCAGCAGGGATACAATCCCAAAGGGTTGGAATATTGGAAGATAATTAAATAAGTTATTAATGTGAAAAGTGGTAGGCCCATCTTTTGAAGTGACGTTACCCTCGGCTAAGTGGTTTAAGCCAGCAGGGATACAATCCCAAGTAGCCGGTTTAAAATATAAATACTAGTTTACATATGAGGGGTTCAAACTATTCACACCCCCGCCATCCAATAGCTTTGGGGCATTGAGGAGGTCCTAGTAAGCTTGAACCAAGTCCTCATAGGATCTATACACTGAACAAGACAAGAACTTTACCAAACCACCCTTCTAACCCCCTATCGGATAGTTAACGCGCTTTATATAGACTGTAAAGATACGATTGAGCAAATCAATGACATCATGAAGAAATAGTAGGAAAATTCACTTTCAACATAAGAAACTAGTTATTAAAGTCATTAATAAATATCCAAATAAAAAGAGCCGAAAGATTAAAAATCAAAAGTAATACATTAAAGACTTGTCTTCACCAAGTGATGTAACAGATTAGCCAAGCATGGCCTTTGTTTGACAAAAACCCTTACAATCAATCTTGGATCCCAAGACTACTACACACTCTAAAGATGATAGATGGATGACGGTTGTGGGTGTTGGTGGAGTGGTGGCAAAGTGAGAGAGAGGTGGTTTGCCAAGGGATGCCTTTGAAGTGAACCAAGCACCCCTATTTATAGTCAAAACAGAAGCCCAACCACGACCTCGTGTCCAGTGGGCACGACCCGTGGCCATCATCCTTCCCTTCCTTCATTTATTGCATCTGACAGCAGAGGGCCCCACACGACCCCGTGGCCTCAGGGCACGGCCCCGTGGTCAACTGTTCGCTGTACTATCTGGATTATGCAAATCTTATAGTTGACCACGCCCCATGTTGGTCTGGGCACGACCCCGTGGTGGGCGTAGAAGCTTCTGCAAGTTTTGTCTTGAAGTACAGGGTCTAAC
Organism: Scalesia atractyloides; assembly: GCA_947069175.1. Classification (NCBI taxonomy): domain Eukaryota; kingdom Viridiplantae; phylum Streptophyta; class Magnoliopsida; order Asterales; family Asteraceae; genus Scalesia; species Scalesia atractyloides. The sequence continues at coordinate 86,018,908 of CAMTDV010000014.1, forward strand.
CAAGCCTCGTGTTCGTCTGGGCACGACCCCGTGGTTATCTTCTGTAATCTTGTCTTTTGGGGTGTTGCTGAGGGGTCGGGCATGGCTCGTTATTCCTTCTTTTCATATTTATGTTGGTTTTGGCTGCTTATTTGCTTCTTTTGTTCGTTTAAGCTCTTTTTATCCTGAAAATACAAAAGGAACAAAGAAATGTGCTTTTTCCAACACTAGTACTAAAAGGGTTAGTTTTATGCCTCATTTGATGTAATATATATGTTGCATTTTGCACACATCAAATATCCCCACACTTGAATCTTTGCTTGTCCTCAAGCAAAACTCTTTAAATGTGGCTTACATACCCAAATGGAATAGGTAGTGAAGAAGTTTTGTGGCTTGTCTTTGAGTGTCGGGAATCCAAGATCTTTATTTAAATTTTGTTTTATTTTATTTAGAACATTTTTAAGGAAAATTATTTATTTGGGCATAACATGCCTCCTTAAAATTCTATTTATATACAAGTTCTCGTACCTCACAAGAGATCACTCAACACTCGGCCGAAGATGTATTTTTGTGATATCGCTCGATTCCGGTTTGGAACTTATTTCTACCATATGCTTGCCAAGAGATCAAACCTCCTCCTTTTTAACTATAAACTTTTGTGAGTATCAAGAGGACTTTGAAAGGGTTAGGCTTGGGCTAAGGGTAGGTGGTTTTTGGGTTAGTGGTTAGTAAAATGGCGAAAAGCGTAAAAAGTGTCGGTTATCGTAAAACTTGTTTATTTCAATATTTATTTAAACCAAGCATTTACAAACAAGATTTTTGAAGGAACTTGTTTGGTTATTGAAAGAGCTATGGTTATTTATTTATTTATTTATTTTTTTAGTAGTAGATAACCGGAGCCTTTACTAAAATAAATGGGTTTGAAAGGAAAAGGGTTTTGGTGGGTAATGGATGTTTGTGTTGCGGGTTTGAAAGAAAAGGTTTAGGCTCAAAGGGGTTAACTAGGGGGATTTGGTTAGTGGGTAAAAAGAAAGGAAAATAATGGTTTTGAATGAAAAATGGGTTAGTCCTAGTGCCTCCATCATTTACTTACTTGGGTTTATGTTGGTAAGGACTGGGAATGTATCTTCTTGGCAAGTTCTAGAGTCGTAAGAACCAAGCGGCTATTCACACAAGAAACGAAAATGAGCATTTAGTTTAAAGATGTATGAATGTATGCTCGATAAAGGCTCAAAGCTCACTTAATGTGGGAATGGGTTTATAATGTGAACAAGTATATATAATAAAATTTTAAAAAGAGTTGTCATGCCCTTTTTATAATTTTCTTATTTGGCTCTTTTTATCACGACGCTATTGGTTGTAAATTTGTAAAAACGTAACTTTTTTTAGAACTTGTTATTCCCAAATTAAACCAAGACAAGTAAAAAAAATTGAAAAATTTTGATAAATATTTGGGGTGATTAGCGGTTCCAATAGAGTTTTGTGTAAGGCTTGTTATTAGGACTAGCTAGATTCAAAGTGTTAGTTTCCCCCACACTTAAATTACACATAGTCCTCAATGTGTCCAAAAATAATTTTTTCGGTTGATTCGAATGCGTAAAAGCGTGTCAAAAACAAAATTTTATGTTACTGGGCATTTAGCCACGGGCCCGTGTGGTCCGGGCAAGGCCCCGTGTTCAGAGTGCCAGTAACAAATATTTACAGAAGCTTGACCACGGGGCGTGACCAGTCAACACAGCCCGTGGTCAATTACCTGTTTCAAGATTTTTTTCTGCAGATCCTGGGCACGGGGCGTGTTGGTCTGAACACGGCCTCGTGCTGCACATGCTGGAAAGATGAAAAGTTGTCGGAAGGCACTGTTTTTCCTGCATGGGGTGTGGTTTCGACGTCCCTTAGGCAGTTTTCATCTTTTCTCGTGTGTTTTATTTCTAAAAAGTAAGACTAAACTAGAAAACAAAAAAGTTAAACTAAGTTAATACTAAGGATAGTTCTGCGGAATGCCTTCGTGGGCCACGTTCATAAGGGTCCTTGGCTAGACCCAGACCTGCCATATGTTACCCGAGCGGGATGCATTGATGCATTGCACCCCATGTTGCATCATCGGAGCGCGTCATCTAAGCTTGAGTCTATAACATCCATGTAGTTGACCGGGTCGTCCTCCACTCTCTTTCCTACCACAAACTTCATTTCCTTGTCTCCTACCCTTAATGTTAGTTTTCTGTCGCTCATATCTACCAAAGCACGAGCGGTGGCGAGGAATGGTCTTCCTAAAATGAGTGGAACTTCGGCGTCTTCCTCCATGTAGAGGATGACAAAGTCGGCCGGGAAAACAAATTCCCCGACTTTGACCAAGAGGTTCTCGGTGACGCCTTGAGGGTGTTTGACCGACCTATCGGCGAGTTGGATGCTCATTTTTGTGGGGCTTGGTTTTCCGAGTCCGATTCGGTCAAACATTGATGCGGGCATGAGATTGATGCTAGCCCCAAGGTCGGCTAATGCATTTCGGATAGGTGATCCCCCAACGGAAAAAGGAATGGTGAAGCTCCTGGGGTCGATTTTCTTTTGGGGGAGTTTGTTGAGGAGCACGACGGAGTATTCTTCACTTTAGTTAACTAATTGCAACGTTTCAATCTTTCGTTTATGGGTAAGGAAGTCTCTCATAAATTTTGAATATTTTGGCATTTGAGTGAGGACTTCTATAAATGGGAGGTTGATATGCAATTGTTTTAGGAGGTTTATGAATTTTGTGAACAGCTCATCGGTCTTTTGGCCTAGCAAACGACCGGGGTAGGGTACCTAGGGTTTTTTGTTGGTTCGGGATTTTGTGAGATAGTGGTTTCTTGGTGGTTAGGAGTGTGTGTGTGTGTTTGTTCTGGTGGATTGTTGTTGATGGATGGTGGCAATGTTTCCTCGGGACCTACTTTCCAGTTTCTTAATGTTATGAAGTGTACTTGTGCGTTTGGATTGGTTTCGGTATTGCTAGGTTGTGCACCTTGTGGTCTTTCGGAGAAATTTTGGGCGAGCTGGCTTAGTTGTTTTTCAATGTTTTGAATACTTGCCAGTTGGTTTCTAATATTGTATTCTGTTTCTGAGAACTGATCCGAGTGTCTTTTATTGGTTTCGGAAATAAGGCGTGTGATGAGATCTTCAACCCTCTCCCGGCCCCCTTGTTGTTGAGTGAAATTTTGTGATTTGTTTCTTGGTTGTTGTTGAAAGTTAGGTCTTTGATTTTGATTTTGTTGGTTACTACTACTCCCTGGCTCCCTCCAACCAAGGTTAGGATGGTTCCACGGGCCTTGGTTGTGGGTACCCGTAGGGGGGCCCGATTTTCTAGGTCGATTATCTACTTAGTTTACCATTTCCGTTCGATTTTCCATATCTTTCATACAACTCCAATTTTCATGTGGCCCCCCACACCCTTCACAAGCCATAACCGAAGCCGGTTTTGTGATTTCTATTTTTTTTATTTTCGAGGATAAGGCTTTGATTTGGGCTTGTAAAGAGGTGCTTTCGTCAACCTTATGGGCGCCCAGGGCAATAGATTTTGACCCTCGTGGGGTGTGCCATTGAAAATTGTTTTGAGAAATTTCCTCAATTTGATTGTAAATTTCATTTGGGCGTCTATTGCTTAGGAGTCTCCCAGAGCTTGAGTCGAGTGTTTGTCTCGGGTGTGGCAACAAACCACTGTAGAAAGTGGATACTTGTTGCCACACTGCGAGACCATGGTGCGGGCATTTTCTTAAAAGCTCTTTGAATCTTTCCCAAGTTTCATACAAAGATTCCCCGTCCTCTTGTGAATAAGTGTTTATTTCTGTCATTAATTTAGCGGTTTTAGAGGGCGGGAAATATTTGTATAGAAACTTTTGGGCAAGTTCATCCCAAGTGTTTACCGAACCACTTGGGAGGGTGTTTAGCTAAGCCTTAGCTCGGTCTTTTAGTGTGCGGAGGTGAATGGTGTCGTTCGATGCTCCATTGATTCAGGAGGTGTGACATATTTCCAAAAAAATGGTAATATGTAAATGGGGATCTTCATCGGGAAGGCCGTGAAATGTGGCAGAATTTTGGAGCATTTGAATCAAATGTGGCCTTAGTTCGAAGTTGTTAGCATCAACGTTCGGTGCATTGATCGCGGCTCCAAGATTACTGACCGTGGGCCGTAGGTAATCCATTAGAGTACGTTGATCCGCCATTAGGATTTGATCCTCGAAGCTTTCTCTTTATTCTTGGCTTTTAGTCTTTTTCTTAGAAAGCGTTCGGTTCGTCTAGAGGTTCTTAAATGTCTTTATCGGAACTAGAGCTCATGCACCGCATAGAGATTCCAGGCCCTACAATCGAGTTTGAGGTCCTGCGATTAGAACAGAAAGAAACCTGGGTCAGATTCCTTACCACGGCCCAGTGGTCGATGGCCACGGACCGTGGTCAAGATGCAGTTAATCAATTTTCTGGATCCTAGTTACAGGGAAGTTAGGTACGGCCTCGTGGTGCACCGCCACGGCCCGTGATCGTTCTACTGTAACTCAGAAAATTTTACTGCAAGTAATGATGTTGGGCACGGCCCCGTGTCTGACCAGGCACAGCCCGTGCTGCACACTGCAGAAAGTGCAGATTTTGCTAAAAACTGAAAAATTCCTAAAATAAAAAAGAAAATTGTTAAAAAAATAGGCCGCTAATTTTAAACTTTCTTAAATCTTTGTGTCCCCGGAAACGGCGCCAAAAACTTGGTGTCCTTTGAGCGTATTATATTTTTATTAACATTTTAAGTTCATTTTACGCATTAGTCAAGTTTTAAATTTATAAAACACGATATTGTACTAACACTAAACACACACTTGGGCAGGTGCACCCATCGTGAGCGTAGTATAGTGTTGGTAAGATACCGAGGTCGTCCAAGGACACAAGAGCTTTTAGTATCAGTTTATCGTCAACGTCTAATCAATCTAAATTTTTGATAGTTTTTAAACATAAAATTAAAACTAAAAATAAGAAAATAAATAAAATGAAAGAAAAGATAGACAAGATAGAATCACTTGGATCCAACTCATTTTTAGTGTATTATTTGATGATTTTCGCACTTTTGGACTTTTTAAGAGATTATCTTAGTTATAGTAGTACGCCCCTCTTTCGAAGGTGACATTCCCCTCAACCCAGTGGTTTGAGTCAGCAGGGATACAATCCCAAAGGGTCGCAATATTGGAAGATTATTAAATAACTTATTAATGCGAAAAGTGGTAGACCCCTCTTTTGAAGGTGACGTTACCCTCGGCTAATTGGTTTGAGTCAGCAGGGATACAATCCCAAGTAGCAGGTAGTTTACATATGAGGGTTCAAACTATTCGCACCCCCACCATCCAATACCTTTGGGCATTGAAGGAGGTCCTAGCAAGCTTGAACCAAGTCCTCGCAGGATCTATACACTTAAAGAGACAAGAACCTTACCAAGCCACCCTTCTAACACCCTATCAGGTTAGTTAACGCGCTTTATATAGACCGTAAAGACATGAATGAGCAAGTCAACCAAGTCCAGTGGGCACGGCCCATGGCCATCATCCTTCTCTTCCTTCATTTATTGCATCTGACAGCAGAGGGCCCCACACGACCCCGTGGCCTCTGGGCACGGCCCCGTGGTCAACTGTTCGCTGTACTATCTTGATTCCGCAAATCTTCTAGTTGACCATGCCCCATGTTGGTCTGGGCACGGTCTCGTGGTGGGCGTAGAAGCTTCTGCAGGTTTGTCTTGAAGTGCAGGGTCTGACCACGCCCCGTGTTCGTCTAGGCAAGGCCCCGTGGTCATCTTCTGTAATCTTGTCTTTTGGGGTGTTATTGAGGGGTCGGGCATGACTCGTTATTCCTTCTTTTCTTATTTATGTTGGTTTTGGCTGCTTATTTGCTTCTTTTTTCGTTTAAGCTCTTTTTATCCTGAAAATACAAAAGGAACAAAGAAACGTGTTTTTCCAACATTAGTACTAAAAAAGGGTTAGTTTTATGCCTCATTTGATGTAATTCATATGTTGCATTTTGCACACATCAGGCATCAATCCAAGTCACCGGGTCACTCATACTCACAATACCCGCCAACTGTAAATCTTTCACAATACCTGCCAACTGTATTCACATTATATTTCTGAAAAACACCCAAATTCTGAGCCAACCTTGTGATGTAAGGACCCATGTCTAACGCAACCCTTTTACCTCCCCTGCGTGAGTTACTCAAAGACCAAGCCAACACACTCGCTAAACTCATCCTACCCTCAATCCGACACATTAGCAAAAACAAATCAATCCAATTCGCCTTGTTCTTCCCCGACTTCCTACCAACCAGAGTGGTAGAAAAACCTTCAACACAAACCTATAGATCGGATCTCGAACAGAAGTAATCAAATTCGTCTTAGCAAAACCACGATCCGCTATAGTACTCCAAAACCTCGCTAGCTCACCACTTGTCAAACACAACTCCCTCGGGTTCACATACACCCCTCTCAAACCAGTCATAAACTCATCAGTAGATGTATCCTCAAAAGCATAAAAACCACTCGATATAGAAAACAGCGAAATGGACATCTCGTGAAGCATCCTCCCAAACTAAACGACACTGCATCACTTTCAAAGAACGAGCCATCCTTATGCTAGAAAGTAGAGTGAAACTCTACTACCAACTCATCATACTGTGGCCAATCACAATCAACCATCTCTATCAACATCGGACCCAATAACTCCTCTACTCTCTCACGAGCACCCATTTGCCCTTACCATTCCCAATCAATGGTCCAATGTTCAAGAACCTCAATATTTATGATCTTTTGCAGTTTAACCCACTCCTTCGTATTAACTTGAAACTGAAGTAACGGATGCTCTTTCCTTAGAGGAACCCAAGCATAAATCCTCCTCTCTTGACCTTCATATCAGATACGTCTTCCGCCTCTAACTCCACTTGAACTTCCCGCACCTGACATATCTACAAAAACATGTTTAAAACGATGCAAAGCAAGCAAATAATTAGCAATCACAAACTATTTTTGGTATTTTTCATTTTTTTTGAAAAATTTTATGAAAAATTGGAACAACCGTATAACATTCCATTCGCGGTTGAAACCGAAAATAAAGTGAAAGAAAAACCGGGTTACCATTTACAAAAGCGTAAGGCATAAACAACCCCGCCCGAATGGAGATTGAGTACGGGCGAAGTGTTTTGTACCTGTACATACGTATAAGTAAACCCAAGACCAATGACTTAACTACTAAAAACGACTCACTGTACACTACCCCCTCCCGGCACTTTAATTGTCCCAATTAAGAGCCAAAGTGCCTACCAAACCGGACATTTAGTCCAAACTTGCGTAAAGTTTATAGATTTAGTGACTAAAAGTGAATTTAAGTTGAAAAATTCTGCCTAGTAAAAGGAAGTTTTAACCGGTTAAATTCTTACGCAAGCTTGAATCTTTTCAACAATGTAACATAATCAACCTTTTCAATGTCCAAAATTCATCCAACCCATGCCACCCGCAACCCTAAACTAACAAGAACTAACCTAATCTACGAACCAAAACCGACTCGACTCAAAGTGACCTCTAAAAAGTGAAATCAAACATACTACTGCTAATAACTTAATAAAACACATAAATATAACAAGAAAACATACCGGATTCATGAAGAAACGTGAAAGATTTCAACTTCTTAAGTGGAGAAAGGAGGTCCCGTGATTGGTGGATTTTGCGGGTAAACGGGGAAACTGACGGTTAAAAGGGTTGGGGAAGTGATATGGGTGACGGGGTGTAAAATGGGAGTAGAATGGCGAAGTTTGGTGGTAGTTATGGTGTAAAATGGTGATTTGTGGCTGGGAGCTCGTAATGTTAGGGTTAGGAGAAGTTGTGAAGAAGAAAAGGGGCTACAGGGTTTTATTTCGGTCAGGTAGGTCGTGGCGTCACGCGACAGATGAGAGGTTGGAATGGTCGCGCTACACGGCGTGTTAAAAAGTTTGGATTTCCTGATCAGGGGCTACGCGCTGCGTGTAGACCCCATGTAAAACCCGTCGTGTAGCGCCAAGGGCAGTTTTTCACAAAATGTTTCATGAATTTGATGGTTTCATGCCTTACCTGAAACTAACTCCCAAAAGTTTCTAACACTGGGACTTACCTGAAACTCCGTTTCCTTTGCCATCCTCGCACAATCCCGGTGATGAATTCCTGCAATTGACTCGAAAACACAAAACAAAGACCGACAAACTACCAAAAACTATTGTTAGCTATGAAAAATAATAGAAAATAAACGAGATTACAATCGGTACAAACTCTACACTTGAGCTTCCACTCTAGACACTAAGTGGTGGTGTTTGGCATGTCTTCCAGAGGAGTTACCTCCTTCTTGGTTTTATCAATCGAGCCTCCTAAGTAGTGCTTTAATCTATGGCCATTCACTTTTCATACACATCCGTCGGCTTCATTTAGTAACTCGATGGTACCGTACGGAAATACCTCCTTCACAACATACGGTCCCGTCCACTTTGACTTCAACTTACCGGGAAACAACTTAAACCTCGAATTTTAAAGGAGGACTCGGTCACCGGCTTTAAACTCCTTCAACTCCTTAAGCCTCCTATCATGCAACGCTTTCGTTTTTTCCTTAATACTCCATGAACGATCATACGCAGCATCTCTAAGCGCTTCCAACTCGTGGATTTGGAAATATCTCCTCCTAGCCGCTTTGGTCATGTCTAGATTAACAGTCTTGAAAGCCCAAAGCGCTCGGTGCTCTAATTCTATGGGGAGATGGCATGCTTTGCCATAGACAAACATAATCGGTGTGGTCCCTAAAGGTGTTTTGTAGGCGGTACGAAATGCCCACAAAGCATCAGCAAGCTTATCCGACCAATCTTTCCTAGACTTCCCTACCGTCTTCTCTAGGATTATCTTCACTCCCCTATTCGCATTCTCAAATTGACCATTCATTTGTGGATGGTATGCGGTGGACAAACGATGGGTCACTCCATAACGCTCCAATGCCTTCTCCATCACGGCATTACAAAAATGCGAACCTCGATCACTTATAAGGGCTTTGGGTGTGCCGAAACGTGTGAATAACTTCTTCAAAAATCTCACCACCACCCGAGCATCGTTTGTAGGCAAAGCTTGACCTTCAACCCACTTAGAAACATAGTCGATTGCCACAAGGATGTACCGATTTCCACTAGAAGGGGGAAAAGGTCCCATGAAGTCGATTCCCCACATATCAAATATTTCTAAAACTTGAATTGGTTTTTGGGGTATTTCATTCTTGGATGAGATATTGCCGGTACATTGGCAAGCATCACACTTCCTAACAAAGTTTATAGCATCCTCCATTACCGTGGGCCAATACAAACCATAATAAAAAACTTTTTGTGTGTAGTGTGCGCACCATGTTGACCACCGTCAACCCCTCGTGGACAGGCCTAAGAATCTCTACCCCCTCTTCCTTACTAACACACCTTTGAAGAATACGATCACCTCCTATCCTAAACAAGTAGGGATCATCCCATATGTACCTTCTCGCATCCCTATACAACTTCTTTTTTGTTGGGCATTCATATCCTTCATGACATACCCATTGGCCAAATAAGTCGCAAGATCACTAAACCAAGGTAAACCCTCTCTCTCGGCCTTTATAAAATCTATGGATTCGTGAGGGAATCTGTCTCCTATCGCCTCCTCACGAATCTCCTCCCTACTCGGATCCTCTAAACGCGAAACATGATCGGCGGCTACATTCTCGGCTCCCTTTTTGTCCCTAATCTCAATGTCAAACTCAGAAAGCAAAAGAATCCACCGAATGAGTTGGGGTTTGGCGTCTTTCTTTTGAAAGGGGAAACGCAACGCAGAATGATCGGTGAAAACGATGGTTTTAGAAAGCTTGAGGTATGGGCGAAATTTATCAAATGCGAATACTACGGCTAAGAGTTCTTTCTCCGTGGTGGTATAGTTCCCTTGAGCATCGTTAAGCGTTTTGCTCGCGTAGTAAATCAGATGGAAGTGCTTGTCCTTTCTTTGTCCTAAAACCGCTCGAACGGCATAGTCACCCGCATCACAAATGAGCTCAAACGGTAAGCTCCAGTCGGGCGAGATAAGAATAGGGGCACTAACGAACTTCTCCTTCAAAAAGTCGAAGGCTTTTAGACACTCCTCGTCAAAGAAGAATGGAACATCTTTCTCCAAAGACGGGTTATGGGGCGAGTGATTTTAGAAAAGTCCTTAATGAAACCCCTATAGAAACCCGCATGACCAACAAAGCTCCGAATCGCCTTAACACTAGTAGGTGGTGGTAATCGGCTAATGGTATCTATCTTGGCCCTATCTACCTCTATCCCTACTCTCGAAATCTTGTGTCCCAACACAATTCCCTCCGTCACCATGAAGTGACACTTCTCCCAATTCATCATCAACTTCGTCTCCACATACCTCTTCATTATCCTCTCCAAATTACCTAGACATTGGTCAAAAGAATCACCGTAGACCGAGAAGTCATCCATAAAGACTTCCATAGAATTTTCCACCATGTCTTGGAAAATAGCAACCATGCACCGCTGAAAAGTAGCGGCGCATTACATAACCCGAATGGCATGCGTTGGTACGCATATGTGCCGTACGAACATGTGAAGGTGGTTTTCTTTTGGTCCTCCAGCGCGATAGGGATTTGGAAATAGCCGGAAAATCATCGAGGAAGCAATAGAACTGTTGGCCTGCAAGACGCTCAAGCATCTGATCGATGAATGGTAATGGAAAATGGTCCTTCCGGGTGGCGTCGTTAAGCTTGCGGTAGTCAATACACACACGCCAACCGGTGACCGTACAGGAAGGAATAAGCTCATTTTTCGTGTTCATGACAACGGTCATCCCTCCTTTCTTAGGGACGACTTGGGTAGGGCTAACCCACACGGAATCAGAAATAGGATAGATCAGCCTGGCCTCCATCAACTTAATTACCTCTTTCCTAACTACCTCTTTCATGTTAGGATTTAGACGCCTTTGAGGTTGCACTACCGGTTTGAATTCGTCCTCCATGAGAATCTGGTGTGTGCAAAAAGTAGGGCTAATCCCCTTGATATCGGATAATTTCCACGCTATGTCATCCTTGTGCTCTCGTAGCACCTCAATTAACCTACATGTCTCCTCCTCCGTAAACTTAGATGAGATGATGACGGGCAACCTAGACTCCTCTCCTAAAAAGGCATACTCTAAGTGGGAAGGAAGGACCTTGATATCTAAAGTTGGTGATTCTATAGGTTTACTCTCACTCTCCTACTTGACCTCACACAACTCTAACGTTTCCGGAATCCACTCCGGATCCTCTTCATCTACCTCAATCTCACCAACTACTTCACTCTCGTCCTCACTAACTAGATCGGCTCCACTAATGTAACTAAGACATTGATCAATGCACGAGATGAAGGAATCTAGAAAGTAGATGGAGTGACAAGGACCACTATAATCATCACTCCCACTCGGGTGTTGCATAGCTCTATCTATCTCAAACGTGACAATCTTATCACCCGCTCTAAGTGAAATCTTACCATCAAAAACATCTATAACTGCCTTTGCGGTTAGAAGGAATGGACGGCCTAAAATAATCGGAACTTTCTCATCGGCCTCCATGTCTAAAACCACGAAATCTACCGGAAACACAAATTTATCTACCTTAACAAGCAAGTTCTCTATGATCCCTATAGGATACTTGACCGAGCGGTCGGCCAGGGACAATGACATGCGCGTGGGAGTAAGCTCACCTAACCCTAATTTCTCATAAAGAGAGAAAGGAATCAAGTTGATGCTTGCACCTAGATCGGCTAAAGCATGAGCAGGGGAAACGACTCCCCCAAAAGACACTGAATAGTGAATGTGCCCGGGTCGGTTAACTTCTCGGGTAGCTTATTCAAGACTACCGCAGAACAACCTCCGATCAATGGAATATTCGAGAGCTAACCTAACCTATTTTTTCGCTTTAGGAGGTCCTTAAGAAATTTGGCATTTAGGCATGGACGGGAGTGCTTCGATGAACGGAAGATTTATTTTCAATTGTTTGATTATCTCAAGAAAATGGCCGTATTCCTTAGCATATTTTTTATTCTTAAGGCAGGCAGGGTATGGAACGCGTGAATGGTCAACTAAAGGTGATGGCTTTACCCCTATTGGTTGCTTCTCTACTCTCTTTTCTACCAGAGGCTCTTCGGTTTATGCGGTAACTTCTGGGTCTAGCCTAGTGTGCACTTTACCGGGAGCTTCCATCTCAATCTCCTCGTCTACCTCTTCCTGATCCTCTATCTCTACTTTCTCCTAGGTTCCTACCACTACGAGTAGTAATAGCCTTAGCTGAATTATTAGCTGGGTTTAGGTAAGTGTTACCCGAAAACTGGGCAGGTGGGTTCTCTTGCAACTGTTTTGTCAGACCACCTACTTGTCTCTGAAGATCTAAGAGTGCAGCTTGTTGGTTTTTATAGTGAAGTTCCTGTCTCTTATTTAATTGATCTTGATTTTTCACGAAACTACTTAATTCAGTTAGGGTTTTCTGAGTGGCCTGGTACTTAACCATAAGGTGAGCAAACATCTCCTCAATCCTACTTAGACTACCCCCTGAACCTTTTTCACTAACCTGACCCTCTTGATTCGACCTCGAACTACCAAACTGACCCATCTCCCTGAACTAGTGACCAAACCCTGCCCCCTGTTTTGATATTGACCGGATGGAAGACCAGGGGGGTTACCGGAAGAGCGGAAATTGGTATTGTTATTATTTCGCTAGTTGGAGTTATAATTAGAATTGTTATTAAACGGACCCCTATTCTGACCAGCTATGAACTCTACCTGCTCTAAAGTAATAGTGGGACAATCTATGGTGTCGTGGCCCTCTCTACATACCTCACACCTATCGACCTTTTTCTTAATCTCATTAAGCTCCTTAGTGAAAGTTTTCTCCATCCTATCTAGAATAGCGGCCATCGATGATTCCAAGCCCACTTGGTTCACCCTTCGAGTGGTCGAGGAGGTGCTAGACACAGGAATGGAAGTCCTGCTGGCAGCGCTATAATCCATGTTGGAATGGGCAAAACTCTCAAAAAGATCGTTACACTCGACTGGTGATTTCTTGCCCATAAGTTGCCCACCAGCTGAAGTGTCAAACAATGATCGGATCTCGGGGGTGAGACCATTGTATAACTTTTCTACGAGTGCCCAATCTGACAAGCCATGCTGCGAACAACGAGCAAGTAGGGTTTGAAACCTCTTCCAGGCTAGGTGGTATGGCGCATCAGGTTCCATCCGGAACGAATGGATCTGATCGCGTAGACAGGATGCCTTCGCGGGTGGGTAGTATTTGGCTAAGCATCTCGTAAACCTGCTCAAGTGGTAAAAGAACCTGCTGGCTGCGAATCGAACCAGACGGCTGCGTGGCCAGCAAGTGAGAAGGGGAATACCTGTAGATAGCGAGCATCATGATTGACACCTTCTATAAAGAAAATGTCACACAGACGAGTGATGCGGTTGATGTGAGCCAGTGCATCCTCATCATTACGACCATGAAACTATCAAGAGTTGGTAATAACGGTCATGATGTAGGATGGGATTTGCCAAGACTTTTCGTTGGTGATTTCAGGTAGGGTAATGGGTGAATTGGCACCGGTGAAGCCGATGGTGACTTGTTGGTAAACGGTTCGGTTGGCCATTTGGACAACGGGTGGTGGGCTTTGGGGACGGGAGTGTGGTGGGGAATTGTGTGGTGAAGACTTCGGTGTGAAGTCAAAGTTTGGTGGTTTAGAGTGGAGTGTAGAGTCAGAACGGGTGGAAGATGATGGTATAGGAGTACTTACCTTGAACAAAGAAGACGAGAAGGAAGACTTGTCTGTAGGTGGCTTCGACGGAGGTCCTTGCGAACGCGTATGGGGCATCCACTGAAAAACCAAAAACAAACAAGTAAGAAGACTCTAAAATGACTCGACGAAAACAAAAAGAAATTGATACTATTCTAGAAAGTCAAAACAAAGTAATTAACGCAATCGCCAAGAGTCACTGGCAACGGCGTAAAAACTTGATGTGCTAAAACGTAGTTTAATAAAAAGAACTAAATTCAACTAACTTTAGACTCTAAATAATACTCTAGACTCACTAAAAGCACACTAAACTACTAACCGGCAAGTGTACCGGTCGACTCTAATATAGCTAAAATAAGTCCGGATATCGAACCCACGAGACTCTACTAATTACGTTAACTACTCTATTTAGACTCTGACGGACACGGACTAAAATATTTGTTCGTTTGAGGGGGGGGTTTCTAAAAATTCCAAAGAAAGCAATTAAAATTAAACTAAATTAACTAAGTTAACTAAGGAATACAAATTAAGCTGGACTTTACTCTGATGGTGGAAAACACTACCTAGACTGGAATCCTGATTGCTTTTAGTAATGATTTTTATTTGGAAGTTGTCAACTATGGAACCGGGATCATAAAGTTCACACCTTTCGGGATATCTAAAGGACTCCTCACCCTTCTCAAGAGCACGTTGTGACACCTAGAGGTTGTTTAGACTACCGGTTATTAGACTCTCTCACAAGACATCTAATGGATTTATGAAAGTACCTTATGCGATTCACTCCTTCACAGGATCAAAATCAAAGATAAACTCGGACTCTTGATTAGACTTGTTAGACAATAGCCAAAAGGGTATACTTCTACGAAGCTCTTATCTTACGGTTTAATGACTTAGACCTAACAATAATCTCGCACCTCACAGCTATTGATGATTAGCAGAACACTTGATTTTATAAGTTTACCAAACATAACTTATAAGGTTAATTGTGCATGATAACCCTAAAGACTCTAGCTTTATTACGCGATATAGACAGTCACCAAAAACTAGAACCTGACATGACTCTATTATGTGATAAAGACCGTCACCAAGATTCATGTAAAGTAATAAACAATAACCAAACACTATCAAGCATGCATACACATCTAATCAAGAGAACAAATCACCTACAATTCACAAATAGTCCATAGAATCCATAAATCCATAATAAAAATCAAAACTTTACGCAATCTATCATCCGATCTAGGTAGTACAAGTAATTTAGCCGATCATAGTCATGAAAAACATCAGAAACAAAGTATAATCAATCAAACTAAACATGGTTATAAGAAAGAAGCGAAAGTAAAGACACTCGATCGTCACGAATGCGAATCGAATGCTTCTCTGACTTCGTCCTTCAATCCAATAGCTCTGAACGCTTGAAAAACTTTGAATCTCAGCCTCAAAATCACCCAAGCTCTTGCTAATTCGTAAGTTAGGGTTTTGGTAAGAATTAGGATGTTTATATAGGTTTGGAAGAATCAATCAATAACTAAACAACAAATCCTCCGGAATCACCCCCGTCGCGTCGCGCGTAGGTGAGAAAGGGGAGGTCATCGTGTGTGGTGGCGTGTCTTTTCTCCTGGATTTCTTCTTCAATACCATGGCGTCACGCGTAAATGTCTTCAAATGGGCGTCGCGTGGCGCCAAGGTCTGATTTCCACAGAAAGTCTCGAATTTCATCTTTGTTTCAACTCGAAAATTCTCTAACTCTTACCGTTAGCTTTTCCTTAGCGTATTTTCTTCAGTTTTTCACACTTTTCCATAACAAGTACCTGAACAGAAACAAAGCATCAAACTTCTACGAAATAACTATGAAAACCAAACGAAACAATACGAAAACTATATAAACTATACATGATAAATAGATCTATTTCGCAATACATTAGATTCTCAATCCTTTAACGCTATAACTTACTACCGGTCGGCTTGGCCGAAGTTAATGAATGTATAACTGTCGAGTCCAATGCACCATCAAGTTTCATACAATGGAAAGTATACTATGTATGTAAACCATATATATATCATTTTGAAAATTTGAAAATAGTAATAGGCACATATGAATCACCCCAAAACATTTGAAAACGTAAAAGTGGAGAACTATGTACTCACCTTGATGTCCTAGCGATGAATTTGTGTTGTCTCGAGATTTTACAAGATCATGAGTAGTTCCTAATAATGAGAATTATTTGTTATGGTTTGTTGTGATAATGTTTTTAGTAGAATGAGGGTTATTGAAACATCATAACTTTGAAAAGTTTAGATTTTTAGAAGATAGGAAATTTTTGCAGCCTTCTGTGTTATTTTTGTAAAATACTTTAAAAAAACATACTTTCGTCGAACAATTATAAAAGTTTCAAGTATACTAATTCAAAGTGTGTTCTAAAACTTTCATTTAGAAAGTTTTTGTGTTTGGAACCCGGAAAATGGTAAAAACTATTGATCTTTATAAACAATTTTTTACCTTCGGTTTTGTTCTAGACATTTGAGGGTCCCAACATGGGTGTTTCTAGATGTATCATACATCGTTGAAAAGGTATTTAAATGAACTTAATCGAAATGTAATATTTTACCTTGTTTCGTTAAGTTTTGACCAAGTTATGCTTGGTTAAAATGACAACACAGAATCTGTCCAAACAGGATGTTCTCGTCGAAAGTTTATTAAATGAGCATACTTTGGATTTGACGGAAGAGTGAATAGAATGTGGTTTATAACCATATGAGCATAGGATCTCATGTAGCATGGCTGTTTAAATCTAACATTCTGTTTTGAAAGAGTTTTGACCCGTTACGGCTAGTTTACGCTAATTAACTAGCCGTATGCGCAAACACGGGTCCGGATGGTCGGATGGGTCTTATGACGAGTTTGGTATGTCAAAACAAGTTTATTTATGTTGTATGATCAATTTTGATGCAAGAGTATGGATCATATAGGATTAAAACCATTTTAGTTGAAAGAAGGGTATTTTCAATATTTTTAATATATAATAATTGACTCGTCGTTCGACTCATCAAACGAAATGACCATAACGTATTACCTCGGATGGTTATTACCTATGTTACTTGGTCATATAATTGGGTTTGATTGGGTACTAAGGTTCACCAAACAAGAGTAAAGAGATTTACTAGATAATTGTAACACCCCAAATATTATATGTATGTTTATGTGTTAAAATAAGTTAATAAGTATAATCGTTTGTTTTATGAAAGTGGTAACTTGGAATACTAACCTAGTTAGAATGCAAGTAAAATTTTAACTTGAGAATGGATCTTAACCAATTAAAAATAAACACCCAAACATGAGGCACCTAATTTGGGAAATTGGAAAGGTAAAATATTAAAAAAAATTATAAACAAAAAACACACACACTTCAGTGTGCGTGTGTTAACCTGAGCCAAAGAAAGTGTAACAACCCCGACCCCACCCTAGGCAGGAGTCGTGAGAAGATACAGTAGTGGTACCGGTGTCTATTAAATTCGTAGCAGAAAATATCATCATCGTAGTTAGGGAAAATATTAGAGTCATAAAACACGGAAGTTTTATATATTAAACAGCTTGGATAAAACCCACGTTACATCAAAAGGTTTGTATAGGGATAAACCCTAGTTTTACAAAACACATTTCCTTTTCTTTATTTTGGTGACATAACCATTTTATTTAAGCTTCTGGTGCTTCTTTATTTTGGTGACACAACCACTTTATTTAAGCTTCTGGTGCTTCGTAGCAATTTCCTTTCTTTCACAGTAAGTCACCTGAAACGCATTTAAAAACATTTTATTAGCAAAAAATACTGGTGAGATCATTCATCTTGTATAAAAAGACAAATTCTTATATTTACAGCAATAATGGTTTATACATTTGTTTACATCTTACAAAATTACTTTGGCTAACTCATTGTCAAATAGCAACGAAACTGCTTTAATAGTATTTTTCACTCGGCAGTTCCTGTGACTGTGGTCATATCATATTTGGCTAACCCATTGCCCAAATAGCAAAGATTATCAAGTAATGTATACAAAACCCCACATACTGATAGTAGTTTCCCACTAAGAATACAAAGACTTAATCACTGTAATATAAGTAACAATTGGAAAACATTTAGGGTTTAGAAAACCTTTGAGTATCACATAATGT
This sequence comes from Scalesia atractyloides, assembly GCA_947069175.1. Classification (NCBI taxonomy): domain Eukaryota; kingdom Viridiplantae; phylum Streptophyta; class Magnoliopsida; order Asterales; family Asteraceae; genus Scalesia; species Scalesia atractyloides. Next base: position 86,036,886 of record CAMTDV010000014.1, read on the forward strand.
GAAGAAAATAGAATTTCTCACTTTGCAGAATTATGATTTTAGAGCCTCCGGGTATTAAGCCTGGATTCCTAGTTAAACATACAATTCAACATGTATTAGTGTAAGAAACCCAATTCAAACTTTAGCGATAATCATGAGATCAAAACCTCAACGTAGTTAACAAAGTATAGCCTTATTCAGGCAGCACTTTGGCATCCGTAGGTTGGTTTTACGATCAATCGGATAGGGTATCATACCAGTGATCAGGGTTTAGTACACTTCATACGGAGCATAGTTTTGACTTTTAGGGATTCGGGTATTAAAATGACATAACAAGAGAGAGATTTGTATCGAAATTATATCAATTTTGTGCGTTAGAACTTATCCCACCCCTGCCCCTCATATAACCAACATGGCTTCCTAGGCGCGTCGCGGGAGAAGTAGTGGTCTCCCCCGCTTAGCGCCTGAGCTGCCAGCTAGGGCTCTGTCACTTGTCGCATAATGGTTCCACGTGTCTTGAGACCCTCCCACGCATCACAAGAGAATTAAGGGGGTATCCCCGCGACGCTCCTAAGCCTCATGTTTTTTATTTCTTCGTTTAACATGCTGGGTCTCGTTGTGCATGTCTAGGGTTTCGATTATGGTTCTTCATAGGGTCTTTTGGGAATTGTTACATCCTCCTACCTTGTTTAAAATCTCGTCCTCGAGATACATTGAAACAAGTACGGGTATTTTCGTTTCATTTGTGATTCTTCTTCTCATGTGTATTTTGGTCCTCTTTTCGAATCCCATTTTACTTTGACCAGAATCAATTTTTTATGTTCAAGATTTTTTATTTTTTGGTCCTCAATTTGTAGGGGTTCTCGACAAATTTTAGTTTCTCCTCACCTCTATATCTTGAAGAGGTACTACTAGAGATTCATCAGCAAGGCATTTCCTTAAGTTGCATACATGAAACACATCATGTATACCTGCCATTTCTTCTGGTAACTTTAGCTGATAAGCTACTGGTCAAATTTTGTTAGTAATTTCAAATGGTCCAACAAATCTCGGGCTTAGTTTTCCTTTCTTACCAAATCGAGCTACTCCTTTCCAAGGAGATACTTTTAATAACACTTTGTCTCCAACTTGGAATTCTATTAGTTTGTGATGATGATTAGCATAGCGCTTTTGACGATCTCATGCCATTTTCAGTCTTTTGTTGACTTGAATTATGTTGTCAAACATCTCTTGCACAATCCCAGGACCTGATAGTTGCTTTTCTCCTATTTTTGCCCAACATACTGGTGTTCGGTAGCATGATTCAAATGGAGAAGCATTAATTCTTGTATGATAACTATGAAGAAGTTAAACACGTAGAGACGTAACTTGCTATGTCCTTCATTCCTATCCACCAGAAATTCTTCTTTAAGTCTTTATATATCTTTTCACTTCCAGTTGGCATCGTATACTTAGATTTATGAGCTTCTTCTAGAATTCTGTTTTGTAGGTTTCCTTAGATAGGTAATCAAATTTTTTTCTTATAAAATCTCCAAATTCCATCTGTACCTTTTTCTAGCTCTTTTATCTCTCTTTTTAATTCTTCAGCATCATCCTTGATTGTTCTTTCCTGGGTACTCTTCAATTGTTCCATAAAATCCAGCTGCAGATTTAATCTGAGAGCACATACTCTTCTCGGTTTCTCATGATACTTACGACTTAAACCATCAGCTACTACGTTAGCTTTACCTTCATGATATTGAATATCGCAATCGTAGTCACTTAGAATTTCCATCCATCGCCTTTGTCTCATGTTTAACTCTTTTTGCCCAAAAGATATCTTAACTCTTATGGTCTACCATACAGATAATGTCCCCAAAATTTGAAGGCAAAAATTATTGCTCCTAGCTCCAGATCATGTGTTGTGTAGTTCTCTTCATGCTTCTTCAATTGTCTAGAGGCGTAAGCAATTACTTTCTTGTGTTTCATCAGCACACATCTAAAACCTGACTTTGACGCATCACATTATATTATAAAGTCTTCTCCTTCTAGCAATGCAAGTATTGGTGCGTTAGTTAATCTTTGCTTCAATATTGTAAAAGCTTCCTCTTGCTTTGGTCCCCTTTCAAACTTAATTGATTTACATGTTAATTTGGTTAGTAGGACGACTATTCTGGAAAAATCTTGAAAAAGCGTCTATAGTATCCTGCCAGTCTTAGAAAGCTTCTGACTCCCGTTGATGATTTTGGTCCATTTGGTAATCGCCTCGATCTTTGTAGGATCTACATGAATTCCTTCATGTTTAATCAAATGCCCAATAAATTGCACTTCTTGTAACAAGAACTGACATTTTGAGAATTTAGCATAAAGCTTCTCTTATCAATAATCTTAAAAGTGCATGTAGATGCTTAGCATGCCTTCCTCGCTCTGGAAAAAATAAGTATATCGTCTATGAAGACACTTACAAATTTATCCAGCTATGGTTTACATATTCGATTCATCATGTCCATAAATGCAGCTCGGGCATTTGTTAAAGCAAATGGCATGACTGTAAACTCACAATGCCCATATCTTTTTTGATTGCAGTCTTAGGGATGTCTTCATCTTGGACTTTCAGTTGATGGTATCCAGATTGTAAATATATTTTTGAGAAAAAATCAAGCTCCTTGAAGTTGATAGAATATATCATCAATTCTCGGTAGTGGGTACCGATTCTTAATTGTGAGCTTATTCAATTATCTGTAGTCAATACACACCCGCATCGATCCGTCTTTCTTCTTGACGAATATCATCAATTCTCGGTAGTTAGGAGTATACATTTTATACACTTAATAAATAAACTTTTGGTTATGTTGTAAGTAAATCCGGTCTTTAGGTGGACTCACGTGCTTGGGACGAACACACACACTCCTCTTGCCCTGAACATGCTTTCGAATTTAACTTATGCAAACGGGTCAAACATTTTGGTTGTTACGTAGTTAAAGTTTGGTTTGTTAACTTATCCCAAGACACGTGTTCCATAATTTTTGTAAAATGTTGGATGGTTTGTAACTAGTTTTAAATGGTTATTATGTAAGTATTGACCAAATTTTTAAGCGACGTATAAAAGTTTAATTTTGGTCATAAAATTTCATTGTTTAAGTTTTGTATTTTGACTACTTGAAAGTTGGGCGTTACAAGTTGGTATTAGAGCCAAGGTTTGAGGGATTCAAGTACAAGGACCGAAGTGCTTGAACTCAAACCAAGAGCTTGTGTAAGGTGTGTGTTCGCTCCTAGACGCAATACAAGTAAGTGTTTACCCTTTTATTTAAATTTTTTCATGATTACGTGTAACGGAAAAGGTTACGAAAAAAGGAATTATAAGAGTTTAACTAAGATATTTAGAGTAGGAATGTTCGGGAAGTTACGGGGCAATTTCGGTTGGAATGGGGCTCGGAAACAGGTCGTACAAACTGAAACAAGAAGAAATGTTGTCTGCAAGCCAGAAAAGGCATCGCCGAATCGACCCCTAGTCCAACGCGTTAAGTGTCTGCCAACACAGACTTCTGGGCGACAGGAGTTATGCAAGGCGCGCCGCCGACACGGCTCCAGGCCGTACCCGATGCTGCCTGCAAACCCAGAACGCTGTTTTTTTATTATTCTTCATGTCGCGAGACCCCGCGCCTCCTAAAACCTGTTCAGTGACCCCGATAAGCTCTCGTAAAGTGATAAAAGTTGATAAGAAGTCATGTGAATCAAATTATGTCATGTTAAGGTGTCCCGAGAATGAATTGTTTGAAATGAAGGTTGAGAATGTAAAGGATAATATATCCTCCGACCTCATGATGGCACTTATGTGCTTCGTGACCCGATTAGGTCCAATGTTAATAAGAAATGAAAAATAATGAAATATGACAATGCACGTTAAGATAAGTGTGATAGACTAAAGATGTGAATTGGTAATGAATGAAGACGTAATTGTGTAGATGGCGGACGAAACAAACTTGAATGACAACAATTTCGCATGTCAAGATGCATTGAATGAGAAAATTTTGGAAGAGGTGGGAAAGGCTATACAAGCCAACCTTCCTCAACTAGCTCAAGAAGTAGAATGTCGTGTCTTAGGTTGGTGGTGGTTGGGTGGTGTTCTGGCGATAAGAATTTGGGTTAGTTTGCTGAGACGGAGCACCAAAAGTAGGGCGGAAAGGATACATGGTATGTTTTCATAAAAAATAAGAGTGGATGATTGTAGAGTATAAAAAATTGGTTGAATGGGGTTTATAAGGGGTAAAGGTAAATAAAAAATGAAAAATATTTTTTTTTATTATTACCGTTGGACAACGGTCCATTTTGAAATCCCCACCAACACCTGCGTTTTGACGATAACGCCAAGAACAAAAACTCGAACCTCATGCCCAAGAGGGCAGTGTGCACGACGTGTTTGGGCATGAAGTGGCAAGATCACGTCACTTCACCTTTCCACTACATGTGGTCTTATTCACTTTATCTAAGGACACCATACTATTTTCCTCCTTTTGAATATCCCCTGGTAGCGTAAAATTCAAAAGATTTCCATTATTTACGGTATTATTATCCATGCTTTTAGCAACCCCAATCTTATTCGATTTAAAAAACGATCTTTTTAGAGACTCAACATCTTGCGATTTGACTTCCATCTTGGTCATATCATCTCCATTTTTAATATTATCAACATCTTCCCT